>VYXD01004988.1:165680-278880 GCA_013397195.1 Hylia prasina
AGTGAAATCATGGATCTTCAGCTTTTTCAAAGACTTAATAGTATAAAATATTGAACTTGCTTAGTCTATATAAAATTGAAAGGCAAGCATGCTCAGTGTCTGTGGATGGTAAGGTAAAAAAAGAAGATTGACAGTAGGATTGTTAAAAGGCTTAGGAGGTGCCAGTTCTGTCACCAGTTTTCTTGGTGAAAATTAATTTTCTGCTTGTAAAAGTTCTTGGAAAAATGTAAGAGTGGTTGGAGTTGCGGATTTGTTTTGGTTTAAGTTTTTGTTTGGTTGGCTGTTTTTGTTTATTTATTTATTTTTTTTTAATTGGAAGGGGGGAAGCGGACAGGGACAGGGAGAAACTGGACATAACATACTGTATAAATGCTGTGATTCTGTCCAAGAGTTACTGATCTACAGCCTTTCACTTCCACTGGAAAGGCAATAACTTCAACTGTGGTGAAAAATAATAAAGCTTGCAGAGACAGAAAAATTGAAATAAAAGTCTGGACAGGTATTTTGAATTGATGGAGTATAATCAACAGCATATCTGAATCATTGTCCTGGGGATTTTCTGCAGGAGTGTCTGAGAGGCTCTCTTTGGGAATTTGATAAGTTTGCTTTCAATACAACTTTCTAAGCAATTTGTGACTACATCTCTTTAGCCATTGCTTTTATTTCAAGATGTCAGCCAGATTTTGGGACAAATGAAAATTGTTCTGCAACTAAACTATTTTTTTAATGTAAAAGGATGAAAATTATGATAATTTAGGGGTTGGTTTGGGGTTTATTTTTTGCCCTTTGACATGTGACTGGAGTGAAGAGTCTTTTCTATTACAGAGCTTGAGCCACTGACATTCTCATTTTCTGTCCTATGCTCATTCCCTCATAACACAGTGTCATAGCCAGTGAACCTGTGTGGAGATAGGAAAGGAAGTAAGAAAGAAGGAAACAACAGCCTTATGCCTCCTTTCTCTTTGCACCACAGCCATATTAAACACAGAGAAGAAATAACATTAAGTTCTTATTAAGCTTTCTTCACGGCAAATGGCATGGCAAGAGGTTATAGAGCTGTGTGGGATTGATCTCTTGCAACATTAGGCACCCATCAGCATATAGTGTCAGGTCATGCTATTCCTAAGCAATTAAAACTCTCTCAGCTGCTTTATCAAATCTTGTCCTCAGTGATGCTGGCTCAGAAGGAAGAGTAGGAACCAGTGGGAAGGTAGGGTGCCTGCAGCAACCTGGGGGACAGGGATGCCAGGAAAAGCAGGCTGGTGCTCTGCTGTTGCTTTTGGGGGGAATAGAGACAATGTGAGATAAAAGTCAGCACAGGAACGCCTGGGTTAACGTGGCATCCAATTTGTTGTACAAACATCTCACTGATTGATTTTGGAGATCAGCCAACTGTCTGGTGAGAACCTCAGGAATGCCTTCTGTGTCTGAGTTGTTCAGGGAACCAGGACAAGGGAATACACAGCCTTAAGATGATTCCAGTGGGTAATACTATCAATTGCAATATAACAGTGTGGTTTTCCTGGATGGGAAAACTGGCTTTCCACCGAGATATTGGATCTAGGGCAATGGTGTGCATCACCAGAAGGAGAAGTGCTGCTGAAAACACAGTTGGATGCCATGGTGCAATGAAGATGGTTAAAGTATACAGGAATGGGAGGAAGAAGAAACCTGGAACAATTATCTCTTACACTTCTTGCTTTCACTTCCATAAAGAGCAATTTGTTGAAGAGTGACCGTAACTCCTGCAAAAATGTGGAGGAGATTGAACATGTTATTCTGCTTACTGTACCAAACATTAATGACCAAAAGTATAGGTGCCCTCCTCTAAACAGATAGGAATAGACAGTTCAATGGATGAGCCTGTAAAGCAGCTAGATTTAAAAACTAAATTTAGACACATAAGGGCATGCAATGGGTTGGAAATCTGTTGCCTCAAATCTTCCCGAACTTGATTGCTCCTTTAGAAGAAGATCTCCAGTGACAATGAACACTATATATATATATAATTATTATTATTATTATTAATTTTTTTAATAGAGTCACTCTCTTTTTGTTTCTAAAGCTACCAGCAATACTGGAAATAGCATTTCCTCTTTTTCATAGTTAGGACTTCTTCCTTTTTCTTCTGAAATGTGCAGTCTTCTGTAATTAGAGATGGATCATTAAATGAGACCCGATATTGCATGGCAGTTTATTTTTCTCTGACTTCATTTTTGTTGCTGGATCTTTACCATTTTAGAGTCATATTATTTCAGTGAAAGTATTCAGTTAACAAAACTATTAAAGAGTAGTAGTTGAGAGTACAGTTCAGAGGCTCAAATGTCCTTCATTAGTAGAGCAACTATCCATTTAAACTTGTATCCTATGTGATAGAAATAATTGGGCCTTTTCTCGTCAAGAGCATTTGTGATTGTTATGTAAAGGGAGAGTCTGCAGTATAATGAGTGGTGCTGTTTTTGGCTTCTAGAGAACAAAATGCATTTTTATGAACTCCCCTCCCTTCTTCCCTTCAAAATTACATCGTCAAAAATAACTTTAAAATATTGGCAGGTGTAACTTAACGGACAGCTTAGACTATTATTAACACCACAGGCACAAATGTTTTAAATGCAATGATGTCTCACTTCTGGAGAAAAGATACAACCAAACTTTGGGAACTGTAATTGCCATAAAAAAGCAACAAAAGAAAAGTTCACTTTCTGCAGTATACCTTGGAAATTGTCTCTGTGATTAAGGCTCCCTCTCTGATGCTCTTTTGCCATGTTCCTAAAGTGTCAAGGATTATTAAACAAGTCTTTCTGTCAAAACAGATCAATACACAAAAAATAGGTAACAGTCTTTCCTTGTGAATATTATTGTAATCTGTCAAACATACTATTTGTGCTGGTACATGTTCCCTGTGTCTGTTATGTGGTTAGTCAAGTAGAGCAAAATGTAATTTGTGGATGTATTGAAGAATGATTATGCTTGGAATTATTAACTCTCTGAACTAACCTCTAATTATGACCAGAGGAATCCTTGCCAAATGGGTTTGCTTTCTTCTACTACATTTAATACAATTTTTTTCCCAAAGAGATAGCTGCTTGTTTTATTATTTTTTTCCATGTTGAGCTGATTATGTTTCACACATTTTCCATTGTTTCTGCCATCTCAGTATTTGTCTTCCTTTATATTTCCAAAGAGAAATAGAACAAGTGATTGACGTTTCCCCCCTCCTCACCACGCCATTCTTGCCGTACACAACTGGGGTGCCTTTTTTGCTAGTTTATACATTTTGAAAACTTGCCTGAGATAGTTGAAACTTTGCAAAGCAAATTCTTCATGTGTGTTACTGTGTAATTCATTTTTGTGTTGGTATGTGTGTTGGAGTTTTCTGTCCCCACTCCAAGTTAACCAACTTCAAACCAAAACAGTTCCATGTGAAAAGGTCCACCTGACAGTACAGGCTTTCTGACATGTTTTTCCTTTGTGCTGAGGCAGAATTCTGTGATGCTCATGGAAAGAAGTTTTTCTAGCATCTCACCTCATCAAAGGCACAGCACATTGTTGTTTCCCCCTGTATCCTTCTCTGGGCACTCACCTCAACTTGCTGAAACCAGGATGCCAGAAGCCTAAGGCACCTTTTACATGCCTGGATATCAGGTTCAATTTCCTGCGAGGCTCTCACTGTGTATTTTGCTCATGCATCTTTAATCTACACCTGTCCAAAGAAAAGTGTCTATCCAGGCAGCACACTGCCAGGCAATTTAGTTCCATAGTTGGATGTTAAGGACTGGATCCTGACATGGTGTCAGCCACGTCACTTTGTCATATCACTCCTAGACTGAAATAGCAGAAAAACCATCTTACATATTTGCAACATATCCAGATGCTTCGGGTGCTCAAAGTCTGTTTTTAATATTAATTACAATAATAATTTCAAGAGCTTTAAGAGCTGTGAGCAACTAAAACACTGGTCTTTCTCTGTGGGTGGTTTCCTTGATGTATTCTACTTTAACATGATGCTGTGAAGAGAGCACAGTTCTTGCAGGATGTTTTTTTATCACATCACTGCTCTAGATGAGACGTTTAAGTGTTGAAAGTCAAGAGGGATTTCTTCTCTGCCTGTGCTCAGCCCTTAAATTTAAAAGTAATTATTTCTATGAAACATGTAACTCAGAGTGCCTGATTGCCAATTTCTACGGAAGTACTGAAGAACTCTTTCACTACTTGACCTTGGTTTGATTGTCTGGCAAGTGGATACTTTGCTTGCTTTCTGGCTGGGTAGTAGATGTGCTATTTTCTATATATAACCGGAAAAACTGGAAAGAGTGTTGCCAGAATCAAGTCTTTGGGACAGAGGAAGTTTGTTGTTTTGGTTTTTTTTCCCCTTTTTGGTCATGCCCCAGAGGCTCTGAGGCGTACAAAGGATTTCAGTTTGTGCTACTGCTTCTTCTGTCCCCCACCACTGCTTCCTGCCCTCAAAGACCTCAGCCCATATCTATCCTGCTCAAAGCTGACTTGTGGCATTAACAGACTCAGACATGAGCCTTTCCCAGGGAAGGACATAGTAAATACTGTGCAGGGTTGGGAGCACTCTCTAAGCCATGCCAGTGGGCAGATGTCTCAGCCTTTATCTCCACTTGCCACTGACAAGCAAGCTGCTCAGTTACAAACCCAGTGTAATTCTTGTAAGCAGCCTGGATGTGAGAAAAAGTCTAACTTAGTGAAAAGAGAAGAAGAAATCAGGGTAATGAAATATAGAGTATTTTGGAGGTATCATGTACTCAAAAACCTGTGATCACAGCTATAGTTCACGGGGATATAAATAGCTAACAGAGATTTTGAGAATTCTGGTAGCTCCCACTTCTCTAGGTTGATTAAAAATGTTGATAGCTGACGTTTCTATGCCATCTTAGCAAACCTTAAAAGTACTTAAGGAAAAGCAGCAGGGCTCTAGTTCATGGTAGATGCAGGCTTTGCCTTGCTCTGAAATGTTTAATGCATTAATTATGACAACACTGAAATACTTGTGGCACCTAGAAATGGAAATTTTATTTTGTAATGAAACTTTTAAATTAAAGGTGTTCCTTACAGAGTACTTACAATATTCACTTTGAAGGAACAGTGTTGGCTTCAGTCAGAATTTTGACTCTGTTAGAAGTGAGATACAGATGCATTTCCTTGACTGGCTCACACACACCATACTAAAATGAATCAAAGGGTTCCTCTCTTCAGCTGACTCTTCCATTTGTTATGCTGTACTTCTGTTGCCTACAGTACCACAGTACAGCTCTGTAATCAAAGATTAGTAACTTGGGTCCAAGAGTCTCTCATCGAACTATCAGCTGCATAAAGCTGTTCTAGGCCTCAAGAGCCAAGGAACAGTTAAAATATGGCTTATAACTGTAGCTAATGTTTATTCAAAAATATGTTAGTCTGCTGAGAATGGCCAGTGGCTTAAGTTTGTTGGTGACATGCAGTCCTTCTGAAACAATACCTCTTCTGTGTATTGCTGTCTCTAGAATTCCTTTTCTTCTCTCTATATAATAGAATTTAAATAATTCAGTATACTCAGTATTTGGTTAGATAAGGAGTATTTTATTTAACATTCTGCTGCATTTACGTTTCTCGTTTTTCAGAAAGAAACTTGAAAGTCTAACAACCCAACCTGTATAAGTAGGAAGTCATTTCCCCCCATGTAACCCAAAAATGAGCCTGAGGAATGAGACACATCACCATCACCTGTGTCTGTTTCTTGCTTTGTCACTGCTAATGCATAAACTTCACCCTCAGGATGCAAAGGCATGAATCTTTTCGAATAAGAGTCTGTGGGGAATAAGGCACTGTCTATGGGGAATATGTAGAAGTCCGTGGGGAAACATGGCCATAGAAGAGCTCTGTTCTTAACAAAACCTGCTTTTGAAGAAGGATTAAGGTAGAATGGAATACAAATTGCTAGTGTTTTCCTCTGGGATGTTGATAC
Source organism: Hylia prasina (assembly GCA_013397195.1). NCBI lineage: Eukaryota > Metazoa > Chordata > Aves > Passeriformes > Sylviidae > Hylia > Hylia prasina. Next base: position 171,649 of record VYXD01004988.1, read on the forward strand.
TTAAAACAACGGAATGTGTTCTCTCTTATTTTTGAAAGCAAAGGCAGTGGGAAAGTGCTTGCCTTTGAACTTGTCTTATTTTTTCATTATCACTGTTTTAGACACACCAGAATATGGTTTTTTTGGTAGTGGGACTGGAAAAAAAAAAAAAAAAGGTGCACTTGAATATTGAAAGACGTGGAAGAAATTCTGGAGGCATTTTATGCAGCAAAAATGCCGTCTGTAGCAAATCTGTCTCCTGACTTCCGCGAAACTGAACTTTCTACCCAAGACTTTCTTCTTCGTCTAGGGCATCTAGTGCACTTTTCTTCCTCTGTAACAGTGCTGCCAGCAGTGGTCTGGGTCCTGAGTTACATGCTCTTATGGGTCAAACAATCCCCAGCAGAACGCACCTGGCTAACTGTTTGCTCATACAAGAAGTGCCACATCTCTCAGTAGTCACTCAGGTTCACTCACTGGTCACCTCCGCAACTGATCTCTTTCCAACCTCCTCACTTCTTCATTCCCTGCTGACTTCCCACTGTGAGCTGACATGCCATCAGTCAAATAATTCCTTGCACCATTAAGCACTTGTCAGCTTATATCTTTCTTATTCAGTTGCTACAGCAAATGAAAAGCTTGGTCTCTGGTTCTTCCTATGCAGAACTCCCTCTTTTTGATTCAAAAGCTTTTTATACCCTTCCCTTTCAATGTTGATCAGTATGGCTGTATATCCCACATGCATTGATATCACTTCTTTTGTGAATGATTGTTCTCCAAAATTTGTTCAGCTAAGTTCCTAGTTAATAGGTTTGTTCTATCAAATGTTTAATTTGGGATTCTATTTTATCACAGAATGTATCCATGGAAAAGGGTAAGCATTTGGGTTTCTTATTTTGTTAGTCTCATAATAAAGAAATTGGTGCTTTAGCCATTCCCAGCACTCAGGATGGAACAGAGAAAAGATGGGACCCAACCCTGGTGTCAGCTCATGTAATCCTGTGCTGGAGACGCATTGCCCAGTACCCAGGGGTGTGTGTACAGCTTGTCCACAGCACTTCCCACATCCCTTGACATGCTGGCCAAATGTGGTCATCTTTTGCCCAGGAATGTTTATATATCCCCCTTCTCTCATCCTCTGCTTGGCTGGCCTGAAGACAAACCTCAGTCACAAAGGATCCCTCATCATCCTGTCATACCAAGAAATGCTTTCATGCGGGTAGAGGCTTATTTTTGAAAGTGGTTTTCCTTTTCAGTATCTGCCTTTTCTATCTTTACGCCAGGATAGTGATGAACATTTTGACTAATTCCCAGAAGGAACTTTTAGGAAATGGTTTATTCTATTTGCAGAAGTCCTTATTGTTTAAAAAACTTCCAGATGCAGTCTTGTTGTCATGTTTCTTTCAATATAATCCCCCTGTGTAAAGAGACTGTTTTTCTTTCTCTCTTCCTCTCTTCTTCTCCCTTCTCCATGGGTTTCCTATTTTAGCTCCTCTACATTTGCACTCTTGTGCTCTTTCTTCATCCTTATTTACTGCCTCCCACTTTATGCAGCTACTGAAATAATTGTAGGAGTTTTAGCTATTTAAAGAACTGTTCTTAAATTCACTTGTGAATTATCAGTAGATTGTCAGTCAGAGATTAGTGCTGGCAACAAGTACACCGGTACTGTAAAATGAAGACTTACTTTTTGTACATTTATTGAGATTTTAGACTATGGATACCGTATGCTGGCATGACTAAACATCCACAGTGTGTTTGTAGAAGCCAGAGATAAAAATCTTGCATGTTCATGCAATGTGTTCAGTTTTTCAGGGTTTTGAGATGCAGCAGCAAAGCAAAATTTATTTCCTTTGAAGGAGTCTGTATATACTCACTTATCAGTGACAAAAGTAATGGTGATATCTTTATACAGATGTGGAATGTTAGATCTTGGAATTAATGGTGTTAATTGAGGATTAGGGAGGGATTTTGGGATTGAAGAGGCATTTTAGTTTTGTTCTAGTGGGGCAGTAGTGGCAGAAGCCAGAATGTATTGGCATTGGAGGCTAGCTTTACCAACTAGTTAAAATCAGGAGTCCAAAGGCCAAATAAAAGAGATTTCTGGTAACAAAGGAACCTGAAAGTCCATACAGCCCTTGGAGGTGCTGTGTGACTGTTGAGCTTTGCCTGACCTCATCCTTGCATGCTGCTTGTGTACAAAACACACTTGAAGAGGACTGCTGTTAGTTGAAGGTACTTCTTGTGGTAAGAGCAAAAAGTACCAATTTACACTTGCAGTGAAAAAAAGATATATCTTAAACCATGGCATTGTACAATGAAAACAAACAGGTGGTTTCTGCTTTCTGTGCAGTAATGCTTGGATACAGACTATGCTTCCTTTTCCCATAACTCACTGACTAGAAATGGAACTGAAAATTCCTTCTTCTTACGGCTGCAAAAAAACCAGGTCCAATCTTTTTATTTTCTTCATTTTAAACACGATAAAATGAGATCTGCTCAGGCTGCAATGTTTGCTGCAGGAGTAACAGGCTGCAATATTTTAGACTCCTGAACAAAGCTGACTATGGTATCCCATGTATGCACCCAAAACCTTCTGGATTTTTTCCTTCTTCTTCCTCCCGCTTCCTTGTTTCTTTGTATCATTTTTTCTCCAGACATCTTAATGTATCTGTTGATCATCAGCATTTATATCTCACTACATGTAGGATGTGTGAAAGGATTCTTGGAAAGTCATTAGGTGATGTTTTGCTTTTTAGCACTAACTTGAAGAGCTTTTCTGCACAAAAAAATCTCTCATATTTTATTTCCTCTAGTTTTTATTTCTGGGATACAGTAACTTCAGGATATCAGTAGGATACTAAATGCTCGCTTGAAACTTCTGTAACTCCTCTTTCTTTAGGAGACATAACAACTCCTGCTTTCCTCAGCATTAGGCAACGTACTTTGAGAGGCTCATCATTATGTTGCCTGCCTCAAAGGACTGTACCAAAATGAAACAGAACTTCTTGCAGCCAGAACAAGGGGAAGAAGAGAGACCTGACTATCCTCTCTTAGGCTGTTGCTGCGCTGGTTTGGTCTCTAAGGAAGGATACTTTAAGTCATTCTTGGACAGACTAAAAGGAAACCTGACCTGATCTTCTTTCAGGAGTGAATATAAGAAGAGTAATAAAGCAGAAAGGGATGAGAATACTTTCTATTAATTGGCATGGAAAGTAACAGACCTAGATCTTCCACTTTAATGATTCTACTCAAAGTTACCTGAAAAGAGGAGGTATGATATCTATTTTATTTTCTAAAAAATATTTTATTCAAGACCTGAATGGAAGTTATTGTGTAATTGACTCAGTTCCAATTGCAAGACTTTTGTGAGTTACTGGACCTCACTATGGGCTGGGGTATCATATTGTGTTGCAGCTGTAGCACCTGCTGGGTTTGATGTACATACAATCATAAGACTCACTCAGGATTGAGACACTCTTGTGCAGAGTTCATAAATTTTCTCGTAAGCTATACCTTCACTTTTTTTTTTCATGTCGCACTACAGAGATTAAGCTCGACATTTCCCTTTTGTCAAACTGCATACTTGCTGATGTTTTAAATGCTTAACTGTCTTCCAGGAGGAAAATTCTTCCAGTAGTGGAACAGATTCCCTAAGCAGTGGAGAGATTCCACGAAGCCGGTCAGAGGGGGCTTTGATTGATGTGGATGACCAGACACCTTCAGACAACTACAGTATGGCTCTTCTGCTATTTCCTGTACTAAGGCTCTCCAACTAAAGTCTTTATTTCTGCAAAACTCTGGGTCAGGCAGGTTGGGAGGAAGAATTCAAATACATTATTAGGAGTCAAGGTGGGGAAGAGAAGAGGAAGTTTGTAGCCAAACTAGATTAATTTAAAGTTTTAAGAACATGAAGGCAGGGTAATTTTGAAGTTAGCTCAATTTAAAAATTGGAGTCTTGGCAAAGTTGATTTAATCTCCTTGCTATTTTAACTACAAAGCTGAGAAAACTTTGCCCTCCACAAGGCAGGCATTCTCTTAGCTTCTTGTCCAGTAGCAGATACAACAGCAGACCTGACAGTTGCTGTGTAAGTTGTGGAGCAGGAATTATTTCTTTGCTGACATGCTGCACCCCAGTAATTGCGCTGTTGCCTTGGCATGAGAAAGCGTCTGTCCTAGTGACTCAGGCTCTGACAGTTTTGTACTCATTTTTCTTGTAGAAACATGCCCTTTAGGATGGGGAAAAAAACCAAACAAAACTCTTATGTTTATTTTGGGCTTAATTAATCTATTTTTTTTTAATATGTAATATTAATTTACTGACTGTAATAACATCACAACACAAGGAAAGATTTTGGCCCATGGGCAGAGACAAAAGAGCTTTTCAGTGAGTGCTTGTACAGTGTATCCCCCTCTGGTGACCCTGGTCAAGGCAAGGTGCTCGAGGAAAAAGAAGAGCTCAAAAGATTGAGCCCCTGGACTCAATCCCCCTGGCAGCTCACCTGGAATGCTCTTGTCAAGACAGTGTTAGAGCTTTGTAGATAGGCAGCTGGCAAACAGGAAAATTCCACCTTCGTACTTCCAAACTGGGAATTTTCTGGAACTGTAGAAAGACTTCATGGTTTTGGCTTTTTATTAAAATTATAAACAAAAAGAGAACTACTAACATTTAATTTATTTTTCTTTTTGTGGCTGTACGCACTGTCATGCTTGCATTTCAACAATATAGAGTTACCTTGGAAATGGAAATTACTGTGGAAAGTGTAATAATGTAAGCTATAGATACAGTAAAACAAATAGAAATAATGACTTTCCTCTCTAAAATTTAAACTCTTTGCAAGAGTGCATAAAGAAGGGATGGTATAGCCTTTATGTATAGAAAAAAAGGCAAAATAAAGTAATAGAAATCCTTAGCATAAAATATTGCAGATATTTCATTGCAAGAAAGGTGAATCACAATCAACTGTTAATCAGCTTCTCGGAACAATTGTTAAAATAAATGTAAGGATGTCTGTTCTTCAGAAAAAAATATATATTACTGCTAATAATGAGTGTTTTTTTTAGAAAATGTATGTAAATATCACTTATAGATCTGTATTTGTCTATTTAAATACAACCTCAGAAACTTTTGGTCACACAAACTTCAAGCTGTACAAGGTGTCATAATTTATATCAATGATTGTTTTCTGATGGCAAGCTAGTATAACAAATTCCACACACATGAAGATAAATTGTATGAGTGCTGTTATCAATTAAATGTACATGCACTAGCATGAAAAGGAATCTTGAATAATACATTTATCTGTACAGTCTGCAATGTTTGAAAAATGAAATTGCAGTTGTTTAATCTTTGCAAAGAGACAGACACGAAGTAGAGAAATCCACAGCATTTTGTAAGAGGCCAAAGATTAACAGAATATAATGGTTCAAACCTTATGGAGCTTTATCATACTCAATGCCAATTAATAATCATATAAATTGATAATGATCAACACCACAAAGAAGATGCTTTACATCCTTCAACACTAATTTGTTATTCAGCACTAATTTGTTAGCACTCTTTCTATTAAGAATGTCTTAATTAAATCAACATTGATACTGTTTAAAAACCTGATGGAGAAATACAGAAATTATCTATGTGTATTTGAGGAGGAAAATTTAGGCACCTCTTGGTTTAATAGACTACCAGTTAGAAATGAATGGAACATCTTAAGTCTCTGTGCTTTGGGAAATGCTTCTTTTTTCTTTTAAACAGATGCCAATGAAAGTAAACTGGATTTGGATATTGACTGGCCTGGTGTATTCAAACATGCCCAAGCTGTTTCCAAGACTAACCCTTTCTGGAATGAACTGTCAGGATCCAACCCTTTCATACATGACATAGCTGCTTCCAATAGAAATGAAAATGATAAACGTCTTTCTATCTTAAAGGAAAAACCTTATTTGTTCCCTAAAATTTCTAGCAATAGGGACTCTTTGGATTCTTCAGGTGATGAGCTGAATATTGATTGTCTCCTAAGAAAGACTTCAGCAAGAAGATCTGGACGATCCAAGAGTGTCTCTGACTTCTTGGATATTGTTGATAACCGAAGATTTAATCCTCACAAGACAGCGCCTCAAAAAATTACAGCTTCTGATATGACGTGGCTTCAAAACGACCGTGAAGCCTACAAGATGGCTTGGCTGAGTCACCGACAGCTCACCCGGTCCTGCCTGGATTTAGAAGCCATGAGCCACAGCCCTGGATGGGCACAAACACAAGCTACAGACATTCATGTCGTTTGTAAACTGAACCACGAAGGGGGTTCAGTACAGCTGCCTGACTCAGATATCAACATTCATGTCCCTGTGGGTCATGTATTACCAGGAGAATTCCAAGAGGTTGGTTTAAAGGCTATCCTTAACCCTCCATTGTCATGCAACAATGAGCTGTCCAGCACAGTAAGTCCTCTGATAGAACTTACATTGAGCAACCTCAACACGAGCAAAGCCATTTTCCTGGAAGTGAAAGTTGCGGCTAAAGTGAAGAATGATCCACTCAGCCAAGTTATGAGTGATATTGTGTGTTTTTTCAGTCTCAACAAAGAAGGACCTTTTAAGAAGCTGGACAACTGCTATATTTATCAAGACACCATACAAGTGAAACTAACGGACCTAAGTCATGTGATGTATGCAGTGGTTGCTGTACAAGCAAGCAAAATCCAGCCTCCAGCAACTAATGTGTGGGACTATGTCCACAGAACAGTCTCAGTTGGAATTTATGGTCCCAAGTATATTCATCCATCTTTTACAGCAGTTTTTACAGTCTTTGGTCATAACTACATTCCAGGAAAACTCACCATTTGTGATATTAAAAAAGGGGGGAAAAGTATGCCTCCTGTGGTGTTTCAGCTGTGGGGAAAGCATACGTTTCTGCTTGAAAAACTGCAAGATCTAAACATTTCTTTGACATCCTGTGATCCAGACTTCCAAGTAAAAATGGAAGATCAAAGCAAAAATATTAAAAAGGAGGAGTTGAAAACAGGTGAAATGGTCCGCCAACAATTCCTGTTTTCCATGCTTGGATGCAGGGAGATGCATTTCTTTGTTTTCCTTGTTCAGATTAAAATCTTGAAAAGTAGCCAAGTAACACAGTTCCATGTTACAACTCCTGATCCAGCTCCAAAATTAAGTGGAATTATGAATAGGCCAAAGTGCCTACAAAACCGCAAAGAAATCAAGTCTGCACCATGGCTTTTGATACCAACAATAAAATATCCAAAGTTTCAAGACAAAGCTTTGAGTGTCAATACTTATGGAGTGGCTTTGAAAACTGTGTTACGTCAAAACAAGATTGACTATTTACTGGAATATTTTAAAGGAGACACAATAGCACTGCTTGGTGAAGATAAAGTTAAAGCCATTGGACAAACTAAAATGAAAGAGTGGTATGTGGGAGTTCTCAGAAGAAAGATTGGTCTTGTACATTGCAAAAATGTAAAAGTGATTTCCAAAGAACAAGCTATGGACACTGCTGATAGTGAGCTAACAACCAAGAATCTTGTTGAACAAATTGCATTGCCATTCAAAAAACTGACTTACATTTACTCAATAGTTCTGTCAACAGTATCAGAGAGTGTTTATGATTGGAGAGCTTTAGCTGAGGTGTTGGGATACTCACATATGTCTTTGGATGACTTTAATGAGGCACATATTGATAAAGAATCAGAAAGAGTTGCACACGTTGTGAAGAAGATGAAGCAAGACTGCCATGCTAACAAAAAAAAAAGACTATTTCTTTATGAACTCATTGTTGTAAGTATTGCATGAATTAACTGGCTTATTGGGAATGTATTGCCAAGAAACTACTCAGTAGTAATGTAGGAACGAGAAAACGTGATTCTGTATCCTTTGAAGAATCTTCATAAATCTGAATATATTACTAAAAGTTGTAGACACCAATAGGTGGAAAATATATTCAAACTCTCATGAAGAACAATACTTTGATCAATTAATTCTGAACAATCTTCTGTTAATGCTTGAGGAATTGTGTTAATTTTGTAGTTTGACTATGACTTTTTTAGTTTTTAAATACCCACAATTTAAATTGTTTTGCCTTTTGTCTTGGTAAATTGCTTTTCTGAGAAATTTGCATTCCCATAGTGAAGTATTAAGTAACATTATTATACTGTGGGAATTCCACTATATATACATAGATATAGATAGATATCATCTATCTCTATCTCTATCTCTATCTCTATCTCTATCTCTATCTCTATCTCTATCTCTATCTCTATCTCTATCTCTATATATCTATATCTATATCAATATTTGTCTATGCTAATTTGCATATCTAGCTTAGCTTCATATGTTTAAAAGGGACATCTCTATCCAAATGTTGAGGGCGAGATTTTCTATCCACAGCTTACAACTTCATAGTCAATGCTGTAGTGGCCTAAGAAGGATATTGCAAATATTTCAGTATGTATTTTCATAGACCTCATTTGTTAGCCATTGGACAACTTCTATGTGACTAAATATTGCCAAATGTGAATCAAAAGTTTATTCTGTTTACTTCCAAGTAATAAGTTGCATTATTAACAATCCTAATTTACTTACTGATCTGTGGCAAATTAATTTGAAATTAATGTTCACTTAATGCTCTCCTTGGCTCTGACAGAAAAGTTGACCAACCTAGACCAACTTTCAGTCCTATTAGGGGACAGAAGATAATTAAATTTCTGATATGAAAATAAAATATTAAAAAATGGATGTTTAAAAACTCACATTGTGGCTATAAATTTAAAGCCTTTTGACTATCCTGAACTGTAAATCTCCACTGAGTTTGCTTCTCATAACTAGTTGAAGTGTTTGAAGTGTTGACAGAAATTTTAGCAGGATTCAGAAAATTTGGGTAGCCGTGGCTACTTACAATTCTTAAGAGCACGTCAAACTTTATGGAATAAAACTGAGCCAGTATGAAGTACAGTAAAGTCTGTCATGTCTTTTTACAAAAAGGAGAGGAGGAGTGAAAGGTGAAAATTTTCCAAACGTTTAACTGAATACAGTGAAACAAAATTCATTACAAAACAGGCAAAAGGTGGGGCATAATTAGATTAAGTTTATAGAATCATAGAATGGCTTGGGTTGGAAGGGACCTCAAGGATCTTTTAATTTCAACCATCCTGTCATGGGCAGGACACTTTTCACCAGACCAGGTTGTTCAATGTCCTGTTTTGTGAGATTCATGTATTTTTGCTAGGAAATGTCAATGCAGGTCCTTGTCTTTGTAGAGCTAGTAATAAATCTAGATGTCACCCATGTAATTTTTGGGTAGAATTTTCAGTTACTTCTTTTAAGAAATCTCCGTTTTTTGCATTTTATAGGGTTCTTGCTTATCAGAGCAAACACCAACTGTACAACTTTGTCTCCAGTTTAGGGGAATTTTGTACAATACACTGTAGCTTCTCACTACACTACCAAAGTTCTGTTGTTTGCTGTGAGGATTTTATTGGTTAATACTTTAAAATTAAATCACACATACGTCTGATTTCTGCTGAAATGCTTGATATTTCAGTAAAAATCAGTATCAAAAAACAAGGAAAAATTCTGTATTTTGCTCTTGATCTTTCCTCGGAATTCTCAAGAGTTTCGGTGGAATATTTTGGTGTTAATTAGAGGGAAAAAACCCCAACAAAACCCAACATTTATTTTTGCCATTAGCTCTTATCCAAACAAATAAAGGAGAATGTAACATATCTACATTTCGAGGTTTTACTCCAACCATTTTAATTTGAGTGTCATTAAATGCTCATTTGGCAAGGAGGAGGGAAAGGTTTCATGCTTGCATTTCTCCTTAATGGTCAAGAAATTATTAGTTCTGTGGGAGGAGTAAATCAAAAGGTGCTGGCCAATGTGGTCAGTGATTTTCCATATAAAGCCCCAGATGAAGGACCACACCTTAGTACAAGAGTGCTCTAACTTAATCTTCAAGTTTCATGTAATACTTCTAAGAAGCTAATTTTTTTTGTCCCAAATATTTTTGTTGGCGAAGTATATTTTTCTTTCAGGATCTGTAATTTGGCCCAATTGACACTGGAATGCTGAAGCAGCTGAATGCCAGCTTGATTTTTTTCTTAAGCTCATGGGCAGTTTTCGTCTGAAAATGTTGGCAACACCATTTTGTAGAAAAAAAACCCCCACATATTTGTAAGAACACAAGAGTAAAAGCAAGTCTTCCTGTTTGTGTAGAAATGCATAATGGTGCTATAAAATTAAATTTAAAAGTTCTGTTTGTAACTACTGGTGAAGGATCACTAATGAAAATCACTGTTGCAGGCACTTTTGAAAATAGATTGCCAGGGATTAGTGGCACGTCTTACCCAGGACACCATCATCTTGACTTCAGCTGTCAAGCTTGGCAAAAGCTGGCGGGAGCTTGCGGAGAAGCTGGCCCGACTCACAAAGCAGCAAATAGAGGCTTACGAGGTGCCCCACCAAGGGAAAAATGGAGCAGTAGCTCTGGAGGTAAGGGTCTGGTGTACAGTGCATGCACATTTCCTCCTCTGCACAGGCACAGCCAGGGAACTTCTTTCTTCCTTGTTGCACAGGCTTCTTTCCTTCTGCACTTTCCAGTGAAGGTCTCAGTCCCCGTCTTGAGCTTCAGGGTTAATCCTTTTTTATTGTCCTGTCCACCTGTTAGCCTTACTCACACCTCTGCTGTCATTTCAGATACAGGAAAGTGAAGTAGACACAGTGAGGAAGACCAGCTGGTCCTTGCAGGACCACTAATCACACTTCTAATCACACTCTGTACAGCTTTTGCTATTTCCACAAAAAGGAAGCTGACTTCTGCCATTAATATTTTCTGTGCCAGTGTAACTGTTGTTATCATTTTGCTTAAGTAGCATGAGAAGAGGTTACTTCTTTTTTTACTTCTGATGTATGAATATGGCAAATCTATGTTTTATAATAGTTTGTCAGGTAGATCATGATATTTTCTTTCCTTTGTACAGCATTTTTCTTATACAGAAATTTGAGCTCTGTATAAAGGTCTGCTTATCCTCTCAGATGTATTTTAGTGCATACACATCTAAGGAGCCGTTTAGCTGCCTAATGAGATTTCTAGTGCCATTCAAGGTGACCAGAGATACTCATGGCATCCATGCAATGTCAGATATGCCACACGACTTGGGGTGGACCTTTGTCCACCCTGCTGAGCTCAGGGTCAGCCTCTGCTCCTGGCATACTTTTGCTTGGGCAACCAGGTTACTTCCTGCCCTTCTCTCCTCTAACACCAAAGCATGCAGTAGGTCCATTCTTTCCCACAGAGTTATGTGCCAATGACTCCTAGGTTCTAGACTACTATTTACTCTGAAAATCCCTTTTCTATGATCATTGCTGAATGATCTTTCTGAATTGAGAACTTACATTCAGACTTGATTATTCTCCTTTTGACTGTCTGAATCCAGTGAATCTGTCATCTCCTTTTCCTCTGCTTGGTGATAATTATCAAGATATTTCTGCTCTCATCATGAACTACTACCTCTTTTTCCTTTTGAATGCTCTGCCCTCCCTCCCCAGTCAATATTTGATCAAAATTCTATGTGTTTACTCACGTGCTTCTGCACTTTTCAACAATATTTTCTCCATAATTGTTGTTTGCAATCACTGCCTCCTTTTCAGATCCAGTTTTTCTCTTTGAGCTATTTTAGTATTTTTTTCTGTTCTGGGTACTTAAGTCTTCCTCCAGTTTTTCCTCATAAAATTATCAGCCTTTCCAAACTCATGTCTGCTCTCTTGGTTTTTTTCTTTTTTACTGTTAGGCAGTGGCTTTTCTGATTTCCTACACTTTTGTTGTAGTTACTAAACTTTCTGTGTTTGGCTAACAAACCCCCAGCTCTCTACAAAAGGAATTATTGACATGAACAACATACAATTCTACTGGTCTCCATGTTATTTGGGAATGTTTCCCCTTTGCTAATAGACACTAAAAATAAAACAATATTATAACTTTTTCCAGCATCATACTTATTTATTTTTATAGATCAAGAAAATTTATAAATAAACATTTACGTTGTTTTAAATAGGTTTTGATTTTCCACAAAGCCTATCTTCTACCTCACACACTCTATGCATTTGTTTTCAAGAGGTTTTGTATTATTTTTATGGCAAATCACCCAGAAAATTCTCTGCCTTTCAGTGACAATGTCTGCTTACAAAACACAGTGCAGTCAAATTTATCATAACTAAAACTCCATAATGCAGTACACTCTATTTTTTTAGAGAACATTCAACAAGCAATCAAAGATCAGAATTTTTCTGTATTTCTGCGTCATTTCTCAAGGATTGTATTGGGCCTATGGAGGATTTATTGGTTTTGGGTGAGCTTTTTAATTGTGCTTGTCCACATGGTTGTGAGTTCAAAGCACAAGGTTTCTAGCACTGTCTCGTGTGATCACTCAGTACCCTCAGTGTGCTCTGAATCTAACCAAAATTTCAGTACTTTCTAGTAAATATCAGTATTTTCTTCTGACCTCTAAACTTTTCTATTGATAGTAGTTGTTGGCCTTAAAACGTGAAGCCCAGCGAAGTTGGGGGAAGTTAATAAGTTTTGACTAGTTATTGAGGATTACATGAAAATATTAACTAGTTCATTCCCCACCAAGGAACCAAGTTCCATCATCAGGAGGCCTGATTGTTTGAAAAATGTTTCTGCTTTTAAACTTCATATTTTCCTTGGTAGGAGAAATCTTCTTGCAGATGATTACAGAGGCAACTTGAGGTACATACAATTGGTGCGACGATTATGAAACATTTTTCATCAGTAAATTCCAAATCACTTTGCGGTGGATGTAGATATCATTGCATACTCAGCAGAGAGAGTGAGAAAGAGGGAAATCTCATGCACACAGCTGAGATGAGACTTGACCAAGATGCTGCAGTGATTTAATATTTTGCCTGAGATTCTGCTTTGATAAAATTCAGGACTTTTGAATATAATTCAGTTCACCCATTTCATTAGAGTATGTGGATGTGGAGAAGAATCTGCTTTAGAACCACTGCCGTGTTTGCAGTATTATTTTAATGTGATGAGTGTGTAGATTATTGCTGAGTTAATTATGTATCGATGTTGAGCAGTTTGGTAAACTTTTGATCCTTACATTCTCCTTCTTTCTTTCTCTCTTTCTTTCTTTCTTTCTCTTAGATTAAGAAAAAAAAAAAAACAGTTGTGACAGATTAGAGGAAACCAAGGTCTGTATTTAAGGACATTTCAGCCAATTGTCTTATTAAAATGTCAGACTGACCTTCAGCATAAGTCAAAGCACAACATCTTTTCATATTCATTGTCTTTTCACATTCTAGTGAAGACAGAAGGCTGTACCCTCATTCTTTGAATATCCCAGTCTAATAGGAATGTAAGAAAAGGAAGAAAGAGACACAGAAAAAGCTTAGCCAGTAACAGAATTTCAGGAAATAACAGCTTCTCTTGTTGGCTACTTTGGCTATCAAGGTAAAAATAGGAATACAGAAACTTTCTGGTCCCAGCATAACTACAACAGTGGTGACCTGCTTCAGTTAATTAAAATCTGTTATAATATCTAATATTTACAGTAGTACATTAAAAAATTATTTTCAACTTAACTTCTATAAAAAAACCTGAAAAAATTCATCAATCTCCTTCTTCCCACCTACTACCAATATACTTTTCATAACCTTATGGTTATGACTTAAGATAGACTTGCTTAAAGGAAAAAGTAGGCACCATTCATTTGGGTAAATGATGATACCTTTCTCTCCTGTAGACATAAAAGGAGAAAATTCACTGAAAGCATAGACACTTTTTCATTACCTAAACTCAAGGTAGAAACTAGACTGATCAGACTATGAGACAGTAAGTTTAGAGTAGACTAGACTAATCAGACTGTAGGGCTCTAAGTTTAATGGGTTTTTTCCATTTGGGTGTGGCAGCAGGAGTTGAGGGAAATGTTTAGAGAAAAAATGACAGAGTCAGTCTTGGGTAAGCTGGAAGATCTTAGCCCAAAAATATGGAAAAAATTTCAGAACTATGAGTAAAGAAATTCTCGTCCTACTCAGTTCCTCCAGGGATCAAGTAAATAAAGCTTAAATCAAGGTAGTAAAGCTTTATGTTGTGTATGTGCTCTTTATAAATTAATAAGATAATATTGAGAAAATAACCAGTTTCATTCAGAATTATCCTTCCCAACCATGAAATAGAAACTGGGTTTTTTTGATAAAAGAAGAAAAGATGCAAAATAATCCCAACTTCCTGATCACTTTTGTGTGTATATATATATATGTGCAGTCATCAGTCCATATACATTTATTACTATGCATAAGTATGTTCCTGTTAAAATAGTGAATGACAGAACCTTTTAGGAGAGTCATGGTTTCTTTATGGATTTGTGCATCATCCCTGCAACTGTTAACTCAATTGCTGTTTGCAAAACCTTTATTGCCAATGAGGAGAGGGAAACCAGAATTTTGATTGCCCAAGTAACATTTGGAAAAGCAGTAGCTGGGAAAATAATTATTTTGTTTGTTTACTGAGCAAATTTAGTCAGGACTTTGAAAGTCCAGCTTGGTATCTGAATCATGCTGCTATAACTAAATTAATGTCATTAGACCAATGACAAATTACACCTGCTAAGGATCTGCTCCATTTGTTTGGCATAAACCAAATAAATTGTATATGAAAAACAAAAAAACACTGCTAAACTATAATTTAATTTCCTTTGTTTCTTGCAGAAAAAATTTTAAATTTTATGTCCTGATTAAAAAAAATATAAAACCTTTTGACTTGCCTGTTTATAGTGTTTTGTTGTTTTTTCCCCTTCTAAAAATAGATTCTACAGATAAATCATGTAAGAATCGTAGAATTATTAAGGTTGCAAAAGACCTCTAAGATCAGCTAGTCAGGTTATCTAAAGCAACCATTACACCAGCACTGCCAAGTGGACCACTAAACCATGTCCCTAAGTACCTACCTGTCTTTTAAATACCTCCAGAAATGGTGACTCAGCCACTTCCCTGGGCAGCTTGTTCCAATGTTGCTGACCTACCTTTCAGTGAAGAACTTTTTCCTAATATCCAATCTAAATTATTTCAGGGGACTTCATTCTGCCCCCATCCCTCTTTTCCAGCTCAGCAGAAGGGATACCCAGGGAGCAGCTGGTGGGGGTATTCAAGCCTGAGGCAAGGAAGGCATTGAGTACCTCAACATTTCCTAGTCCTTGATCACAACGTTGCCTCCTGCATCCAGTAAAAGTTGGAGAGTTTCCTTAGCCCTCCTGGTGATCCTGACATCTTTCCAGAAGCATTTTTTATTGTCTGGCAGTAGCCAGATTAAGTTTCTGCTGCTGTTGTCAGAAAACTTTTCTGAAAGGTAGAAAACGTGTTTAAAATTTCTAGGCTGAGTAGAGGGACAGAAGGATGTTGATTAATGGGGCAGCAACCATCAAAAGCACAGCCACACAGGGAAACTGTTACTGGATGTATGCATTGCAAAAGATGAAAAGTACCTTCCCTCCAGTCTTGTTCTTTGACTTATAGTTTCAGACAAAGATATATTTTGACTTGGTGATAGTCATCTGAATGAAGAATTTATTATTTTTTTTACCTCTCTGAGAATTTGACAGTTTCATAATGTAAATAAGATTACTGGAGTTTTATATCAAAATGCCTCTTTTTATAAAGTATTTCAGCATGCCTAGTGATTAAATGCTTATTTTGTCTTTTCTATGACTTTTCAACTATTTAGCTATATTTTTCTGATTGTTTAATTTTTGGCACTAATTTTTTTTTTTCTTTTTTTTTCCCCAGATGATGTGGAAACCTGCATATGACTTTCTCTACACTTGGGCTGCCCATTATGGAGATGGTTACAGGGATGTCTTACAAGACCTGCAATCAGCCTTGGATAAAATGAAAAACCCAGTAACAAAAGAGTGGCGAGAGTTAACTGGAGCTCTGATTCTTGTGAATTGCATGGAGGTGTTAAGAGCAAGTGCCTTCTCCAAAGTGGAGGAAGATTAAATGATGAAAATATGTTTTTGGAACATCTATTAGGATTTTCCCTGTGTAGAGTTTTCCCTCTACCCCTGTGTAGAGTTTATTTGTGAACATTTATGTTTCAGTGGTACTTGTAGAGCGTGACAGAATGAAGTTTGTTTTAACTGACTTGATGTTGGGTCTAGCCCCATGGTTCTCAACTACAAATTGCCAGAGCGTGATAGTGGCTTCTGAGTAAATAAGAAAAAATAGGGAATTAAACTAATGAGGTCAAAAAAATGACTTGTATTCTATGGGGTATTTTCTAAAAGGAGCTATTTCTGATTGCACTGACTTCTAGGCAGAGATCAGTTTCAAAAACAGAACTGTTCATGGATGAATTCAACATGTGGAGCCTAGGTTTACATTGTTTTCAGTGAAGTATTAAAATCTAAATATTTAATACATTTAATATTTGATGCTCAAACCCCTCAGCTCTAATTCAGTCGGTGCACGTTAGCCTGCAAAAAAACCCTTAAGATTCTTTCATCATCTGGGACAAAACTAATCTACATTGTTTCACAACACAGGAATTCAACTGTTCCTGGAAAAATGGGTGTGTTCTGCACACACTCAAAAAATAGGTGTGTGCTGCACTTTTCCAAAACAGGTTCTGGTGTCTATTTTAAAGACTGGAAGAGAGACAGAAGATAAAATCTCAAAAGTGTTTGGTTTTGATTTATTTGTTGATGTAACTCTACAGGGTTTTGTCTCTTTTTGTATTTTTGTTAGTTTATATTTCTGCAATATTTACTACATTCTGCTGAATGGAAATTTCAGAAAACTCCAGAAGCCTTCTTTATGTGCACTGTCCATCCCTCTCATCATTTGTGTAGTCCTTCTCTGTTGCTTTTAAATAAGTGCATAGGGAAAGAAGACTTGGTAGGTACAAGGGCTGGAAACAATTCATACCTGCATCTGTTGATTGTTTTTTTCTACCTCGCTGGATATGGGAGATGGCTATTATTTTCTCAAAAATTGTTAACAGTGGGGTGTTTTTTAAATTAGTTTATTTACGGAGCAATTAATTATAGCTGGTCATATGTTCTAAAAAGAACCCTGCTTAGATGCTATCAGTAAAATTTTCAATTACTGAGTATCTTATTAGAAGTACAGAAATAATATTTAAAGGCTGACCAAAATTTTTAACATAATTTTTTAACATATTAAATATATTTTTAGTTAAGTGGTAGACGATAAAGTTAAATCCATGTTGAGCTTCTTTGATCAACATTTATTCGGAACCATCAGCAAATACTCATGACAACCAGTTGAAAAGAAAATTGGCATTCTGTCATCACTTGTGGTTGACAAGACAAAGCCAAATTCTTTCAGGAGTTCCACAAAACAGCACTTCAGTCCAGAAACTGCACTTCCTCTGTTGTCTTAGTTAATTTCTACTAAGGTAGGTTTTGTGATTCTAAGATAAAACTACATTTAGACATTTTTTTCCCCTCTCCTTTCCTCTAGCCTTTTTCTTTTCTACTTTCATTAAGCTTTCCCAAGGTACCCATTGCTCAGGAAGAAGGCTGAGGAAGTACTTGCCCGAATAATAGGTAAATTCATTCACCTGAAGGTCCTCTGGCATCAGGGTGTTGACTGAGCATGCCTGAAAGTTATCTGCCTTCAGAGGATCTGCCCTTGATTTGCAAGACAATGAGGAATTCAGTCCACAGAGCACTATCTGCTATTGCTGATCAAGGAAATGAGGGGGGAAAGGAGGCAGATTATCAATGCTCCCTGTTGTTTCAGGTCCCAGCCCCGATTTTATCTCTTTACCTACACAGTTTTAAGAAGAGCTGTAGAGAAAATATAAATTTCTCTTGTGATCTGCACTTCAGTGCAGAGCCAGCTTGTCCTTCCTTCTGCAGGTAGTGAAGCCACTCAAAAGGTGAGAAACTAGGTTGTCCTACTCTTTTGTGCTGCTAGGTAAGGAAAAGGTATAAAAATATATTAATAGATGTCTTTAAAGGTAAAAAGACACATGCAAATATTAAATTATAAAATATTAAAAACTACTACAAAATCCTTGAGAGGTTTTTTTTTTTTTGGTTTCCCAGACTGCCTCTGCTTCCACCTTTAGACCCTGTTCATAGCAGACTGTGAAACCTGAACAGGATTTTATAGTGGTGCAAGAGGACACACACCAGATGGACAAAACCTCAGGGAAATACATTTTTTTGCTTCCTCAGAGCTGAAATATGAGAGGAGATCACAAAGCAGATCTTTCAGCTTCACTACGTTGTCTTACTATCTGCTTTTCATGCACCCCAGCAGGCCATGCTCCCTTGCTTAAAACCCTGTTAAGTCAATTTTTAAAACTTTTTCTTTCATTTTTTTCTCTCTTTTGTTAACCTGGCCACAACAGCTAAACAACTCAGCTTACATCTATTTTTGAAGATGAGTCTGTGCTTCCATCCTTTTTTGCACATCTTAATTTCTTATCTTCAGTAAATGTGTGTTTACTTTCTTTTTCAGCATGACGTGTTGTCATGTTTTTCTTTGTTCAGTCCTGTATTTTTCTGTTATGAATACTAGTCAAAAGAGTGGAAAAAGCCACCAGAAGCACCAATTCCGAATGGCATGAGTCTACTGAATATCAAATATAAAGGACAAGCTGTCCAAAGTCTTTGAAGCTGCAGGAAAATCCATCCTGAGAAGGTAGTCAGTGGTCATGGTCTCAGGAAGAGAAGGGCCCAGGGATCAGAGACTGTTGCCTGAAACTCTCATGGCCAGGCCCTTTCTTTGCTCTGGAAGTTTTTTCTGTCTTGAACAAGAGTTGAATTTGGCCCAGCAAATTTAGCAAATATTGACTCAGTGAGTCAGTGTTCTCCTTAGCTTGCAGAATTATGCAACTGGTCCTCCAAGTATATTTCTTTAAAAGGAAATTTATATCTGCCTGTAGTTGTGCTGTATTTCAGGGCCTTTGCTGGTTTTGATTCCTAATTGCACTCCCGTTTTTGCTTTAAGCTTCTGCTCATATGAATGCAATGTGCACTCATGCAATATTCTGTTTACTTTAGCAACCCACACTGGATATATTTAAAAAAAAAAGGTATTAAAACCCCATATTTTATTTAGTGGTCTAGTATTCAAAACCACAAAATGCCAGCTCAGAGTGAAAGCAGCTGCACTCAACAGCAACACACAGCTTGGAGCACATGGCTTAGGTAAACACGCTCTGTTCTTGACCTTTTCTCTTTTCCTCCCACCCTGTCAAGAGAGAACAACTTTCCCATGAGCCTGCACACATACTTTCTTGGGTTTCTTCAAAATGAGATGAGATTAACAACTCCTTGGGAGGAGACAAGGAAAAATAGCAGCCGCTGGTCGTTGCCTCAAATGACCCTCTGTTTCCAGGTTTCCTAATTTCTTTGTGTAGAAAACAGCTGTGTCAGCCAGTTCCATTTCCCTTTGAAGTTGTAGGCAGAAAACCCCCTCACCTTCCTCCATCCTGCTATCCTCTGACTAGGTGTTTCTTAAGCAAATGAGCAAATGAAATTTGTGAGTGCATCTGTTGCTTTATGATTCCACCTTCCTGTGGAATCTGGAATCATGGTTCCCCTGGTTCAGTCAGCACCTGAGTGGGGCAGACACCTTCCACGGTGGAAAGTGGCAAAGTAAACCTGTCACTTGTACTAAAAATTTGTTTTTTCAATGAAGTTGGAAGCCATTCATCTTGCAGTGCAGAGGCTTCATGCCATTTAATGACACAGTGCAGCAACATATTTCTGAATTAATAACAGTCAGGATTGGAGAGAAAAGGCAGATTATTTCCCCCCCGGAAGTTCCAGCCCCTCAGTTGGGTTTGGGGAAGGATTCAGTTTCTTAGGTTTCACTTGCTTTTTTTGGAAAGTAGAGGTTTAGGGAAGGAAAAGGGAGTTTCTTTTAAAATGTAAGTAAAGGGCTACTCCCCAAGCCAGTCTCCAGGCAGCAGGCTGGGTGCCAAGGCCAAGCTACATGTTATGGGGTGCTCTTTGTGGAATTGTCTATGGAAAAAAATGGGAGGAGGCACCAGCCATCTTTCTTCCTACTAAGAACAGAAAAAATGTAGAGAAGCAGTTTATTAAATAATTTTTCATGAAAAAGGCTGTTTTTCACAAATCCTTTCTATAAGCCTAAGCTGTTGGGAAAACAAACACTAAGCAGTTCCAAAGGAGCAACTCAATTTTGTTGTGTTGAGCAGACTCTAAAGACCTGCTCCTAAAGTATCTCTGGGCTCAGTAAGTGATCCAGCTGACAATGACCAACTAAATAACACAGGCAATTGGGTAGAACTGCAGATGGCAATGCTGTATTCCCATCTAAATCCAGGGAACTTGCTTTTTCGTCATCTAGCAGCTTGTTCAGCTATGGATAGCTGTACCAAATAGGAGTATTAAGCTATGCTGTTTTATTGTGTTTGTGTCATAGATACGAAGATTTCCTGGGAAAAGATGGGAATAAAACAGAGAGCAAAGGGCTGTATTTCCCACCAAGCCCAGGAAGAGAATGTAGCAAATGATATTCTTCACATTAGTGTGAGACACCAACTGTTAACTTCTCTGGCAAAGCCCTAGAGCAATTGTAGATATGTAAAGAAAATGTTAGTCTAGTGTGAGTGATAACTATTGTTCTTGATAGTTTTGTTGCCAATAAATATCTACAGACACTACAGGATATTCAAATAACTTGTGATTATTCTTAGTACAAAAAGTGCCATTTTCTATTTCTTGCCAATGTATATATATATGTATATAGTCTATTTTTTTAGCTTACAGTATATATTTTTAAACAAAATAAACAAAATAATATTGCCCACTGGAATCCCTTGTGAATTTTATTTTGGTTTTGTAAGACTAAGAAGAGCAGAGGAAGAGGCCGTGAAGTGAAAGATAATGGTTCTGTAAATACCAGGAAATGAACAATATCTTTATACACATTTCTCTTTGTTTTTAAATCCTGTGTGTTATAAAGATGAATGCACACTCCTTTTACTGTGTTCATAAGCAAAAGTAATTTGCTGATATTGCTTCCAGAAACAGAATTATCTCACTCTTGAGAAGAGGGCAGTCTGTGGACGTTGCAGTGGAAACTAGGCCTTCTCGTGAGAAGATGCTCTCAATTTTTTTCACTTTTTTTTGTTGGAGAATCTTGAATGTAAGTTAAAAAAGATAAATCCTCATTTGAAAAGGACACAAGCTTCTGAATCTTCCATAGAAAGAAATAATAGTGCTGATTAGTTTTTTAACTGAATTTTTATTTCAGATTTCTCAAATCAAATTCTTATGATCCTTTCAATATAAGTTGGACAAGAACACAGTCTATATATATCTTAAGTCCAAAATTTATGGTTATGATTTAAATTTAAAACTATGTATCAGGAGTTACTGTATGAACTGAAAGGTCAATTTACATATCCATTCTAAATCCCTGGTTTTAAAATGTAAATGAAGTGGCCTGGCAGGAATAGGGATGGCAGCACAATAGTCCCAGGAGAGCAGACAAAGATGCAGTGCATTCAGCTCCACTCCACAACTTCAGAGCCTTAAACATTATGTTTGTGTTAAATTCAGTACAAGATCTAAAATACAGCCTTGTCAAATACAATACCCTGGGAACAATGGGAATCCGGAGTGACATGGGGGAAGTGAATATGCAATGACTGCTCAGTCTGTCTCATAAGAATGAAGTTATCTGGCAATGGGTTTAAAAATAAGCAAAAGTACCCTTTCATACAGTGAGGAACTGGGAACGTGTTGTGATGGGATATTGCTGAAAACAAAATCATACATGAGTGCAAAAGAGAACCAGTCAAATTTATATAGAAAAAATAATGCCTAGTGGGTGTGGTGGTTTGTCTACAGCCACTAGCTTCATGTAACACAGAATTGGATACTGAAAATGCAGCAGGGAGAAATACTATCCTCCACTTATCCTGTTTCTCACCATTTCCCCTGGAGACTGTGCATCTGGAATGGGCAGATGCCTGCTCTCACCCAACCCTTCCTGCACTCTTATAAGCATGAGACTCACATGGTCCTGACACATCCCAGCAGGCTCCTCTCCAGCACCTGCCTCCCTTCTGCCCCAGTTCAGGCAGCAGTTCCTCAATTTATTTAGCAACAACCATGGCATTTCTCCAGCTCTGTGGCCTTGAGTCCAAGAGCAGCTGGACTGAGCTGTGATCCTCTGACATGCTTCCTCTGGCAGTGGGGTCACGGATAGGGGAGCACAGTTCTCAACTTTAGGCAGGGAGACATCAACCTAGCAAGACTCCTCAGGGATGGCATTGCTCCATGAACTTGCTTTTCTCTCAGAATCCAACGAAGCCTTATTTTATGCATCTGAGGGAAAATCATGAAATGGAAAAAGGATCAGTGGGGGAAAGAAGTAGCAGATTTTGAACAAAATTTTAGACAAGAAAGCTCATTTCTTGGTTTTACTTATAAGCAGGAAAAGTTATTATTAGAGTCTGAAATGATTTCATATAATGCCACCCTCTGTTCTTCATACAAAAGGCTCTATTGCTATTAATAAAGGAATTTAAAAATACCAAACCGCCAATGGATGATTTAATAATTCTGCTTATAAAACTAATTGTGTGTAACTGAAAAGCTCTCCCTGGGGTCCCATTTGCAGGAGGGTTAAATAGGATTATCAGATCTAAAAGAATAAAAAAGATAAAAAACTACCAAAGCCCTGAAACCCCAGGAAGAAGGAGTTGGGACATTTTGTTGAATAAATTATAGACCTCAGTCATTAATACCAGGGTATTATCTCATAGAAACAGAAATTTGAATTGGTCCCATATGCTTTAAAGCTTCTTTAAAGGTTTTAGGTCAGAAGCTTCATTTTCATACACACAAACAAGTCTTTTCACCTGGGGACCTCCAGCCAGCAGGATGACTTCAGTGGCAACCCATTTACCCTTCAGGTCAGGGTATCAAACATAACAAACTACTGTAGAAAAACTAAAGGGACCTAATCCTTTCCTCAATATTTATTTGCTTATAAAAGCCCTATATTGCTCCATAAAGCAAAAGTGATGGTGTGGCTGAGATGAGGAGCATGAGAGTGATTAGTGCAGATCCACGTGGAGGCTGTCTGTGTCCACCACAGGTCCTAATTGGAAGTGTTCACATCAGTCCCACAGAGCACAGACCTCTTTGCAACCCCTGCTACAAGCCTGCCTTCCCAGGCTTTCTCCTTCCCTCAAACCCTCTTGCCCCCTCCCCAGAGGGGTCCTCTCAGCCCAGCTGGCAGTCATCCATCATAGACTCCCACTCCACCTCACCCCTCAGCTGCTCTCCCTCACCCACTGCTCCAGGTCCTGGGAAATGAGATACCCATTTCCTCTCACCCCCAGTCCTCTCCAAAGCTTCTCCTAAGCTGGACAACCACTTCCAGCAGCCTGAGCTCCCCAGGCTTTCTGCCACATGTAACACACCTCTGTTAGCTTCTCTCCAGCTCTTGCCTGCCCCACGCCCACCCCATCCCAGCCCTATAGGTCCTTGCAGGATTTTCACAAAACCTGTGTTACCTGTTGCTCAATCCCTGCTCAGTCGGTGCCATGTGCTCTCCTAGCACCACAGTGGCTGAGCACAGCCCTTTGTTTGGCTCTGTGCTCGGGAATAGACTTCAGGAGCCAGCCCCTGCAGAGACTGAAAACAACATGGACACAGGCTGCCTCAGCCAAAAAATCTACCCACAGATGACTTTAAAGGGGGGAGAACTGAATATATCCAAACAAAAATCAAAAGAAAACACAGGAATGTGGTAGTCATGTTCTCTGATAGACAGAAACCAAAGATAAAATATGTATTTTGACCCTAAGCTAAAGACAATTTCTCACAGCTTTCTGGTTTCTTGCTATTTTATAGATTTTTAATGAATTAAGTGAAGATATTTAGGAGAAACACAGTAGTTAAGGCCAGTATCTCTTTAAGGCAAGGACTTTAATCTCAGATGGCTTTTGTCCTTTTGAAAGGCTTCTAACAAGTAGGATCTTACTTTGGAGATTGGGTTGCATAAAGGTAAGCACTGCTGGCACAGAAACTCAGCATGTTAATCTAAGAACAATGTTGACAGACTATTGCATTTCTAGGGAAATTTGTGTCAGGTTACTTCACCAGAGAAGGAAAATATAACAAAATACAGGATATGGAAGACACAATAATTAAAACCACTACAAGATATTAACAGCCAGTCAACACACTTCAAGCCCACACTTTTCAAGTCCTCTTCAGTTTATTTTTGCCTATTTTAAAGTACGTCTGGAGAGGAGAGGAAGGTAAAAGAGGAGACAGAAGAAAAAGAGAGGTTCTTGTTACTTGAATGATTATGATTGTTAGCTATTTGTGCAAATCAATGGCTAGGTTGAAGCTGAAGATCTACTGTGCAGCGATCTCCCATAATGGAAAGTGAGAAAAAGCACAAGAAGAAAAGTGAAGCTAGGAAAACCTTTTTCAAGGTCACACAAAGGATATCTCCAGGACCTTTCTCAACTCTTGCTCAGGCCTTATCCATTAAGCATTGCTACCTTAATAATTACGTGGATTATCATGAAGCTGCATATTAAGAAATACTTGCAGTTTTGCACAACAAGGTTCACAGGTTCTTCCAGGAGCATTTACAGGCTATTCAGAATGTGCATGTTTTTGTCATCCAAACAGACACGTATTCTTCACTTAGCCAAACTGTAGGCACCCTCTGCACATGAGATCTCTGCTTCTCACTGCACTGGAGAAAGTACCCTCCCCCTGACTGGTGGTCACTCCTGGGAGGTGTCACTGATACCTCACCACATGCAGATGTGGGATGAAGCTTTAGGAGAGAGGAGCTAACCTGCATTGCAACAGTAGGCCAAAATCTGTGTTGAACTGTAAGATTAGCTATGTAAGAGATGCTTTTATTCATATACTAATGGACATCTAAGACAGGGGGTTTTTTTGTAAAAACCCTGACTGCTGTACATCTTTTATTTCAACTTTCTCATTGTAAGCGTGGCCAGTAAAAATAAAAGCTGGGAAATATCTTTAGCAGACAAAGACACTCATAGAGGATTCCCCCTGTTTCTGTGTAATAGTCAGCTGCAGGTTACACCAGAAACTGTGTAACACCAAATCAGGGAGTTTATCTTGAGAAAAGACAACACTTAAATAAATAATCCAGACTTTTTTCTATGTAACATCAGGTACATCTCTAGAAGGGGCAGCAGTGAGATTTTTGATCACCCTTTATCAATCTCATATTTCATATTTCACCATTCTCAAAGTGAACACTTTCCTTGTAACTGTATTCTTTCAGATGAGATTTTTCTAGCAGGCTGCCTCTCTCAAACAAGTATCGTTGATTATAGGAAAATATCATCCCAGGCTACTTAATCTAAATGAGAATCTGGACCCACCTACAAGTCTCCAAATAAAGTACTGGCTTTGCATAATTTTTTTCTCTCAAATCTAATTATTTTTATCCTCAGGAATACCCATTAACTTAGAATAGTGCTCCTAGGTCTCTTTTTCTAATTAAGGCAGAAGGGACACATTAAAAGATGTTTACAAGCTGAAGATTATTTAAATGGTTTTATTATGTGCAGTAATAATTGTTTTCTCTGTACTATGAAAATACCTATATACCAACATTGACCTGTATTCTGATGGCTTTATGTCACCAAAAATTACAATTTTAGGACCGTAGTCTTACAAATGCTGACAAATTACCCTGCCAAATCCCCCACTATTTCCCTGTACTTACCTATATTAAATGGCCTATACCACAGATTATCAGGGATTTTTTCCTCTTTTTTAGAAAAGGTACTTAAAAGTCCAAATTTTCTCTCCCCGCATTCTCCCTCCTTTTCTGTGCACAAGGATGCAGCACTTGGTGTAAAGTACAAAGAAACATTTTTGTGGGAGGTACTTATTGAAATGCTGGCAGCACATGACTAAGATTATAATGAGCACAAAAGTGCTTACACAAATGCTAAGAGAAAGCCAGGACAGTACAGAGTAATAGGCAGAAAAATAATTGCTGAGGTTAGTTAGAGAGTTCCTGTATATTGTAAGTTATGGCCCACCTAAATTTTGCAAAACAACTTGACAAAACAAAATGAATACAGATGTCAGCCATTGTCTCAAGACACAGACTAATAAAAGCCAGAATGATTCTTTGTCTTTCTGGAGGTTTTTCTCTTTCCTGTGCTTCATTTAGTGGAAAAGCCTCACAGTTTCCATGCATGAATGTAGTAATAGAAAAATATGGATTTGTTTTTCTAGCCTTGTTTGGTTCGTATACAGTTCTGGAAAATAGTCCCCTGTACCTGGTACTCTCCTGAAAAAAACTTCAGTCACTTCTGAGCACAATACAGCAACCATAGTCTAGCTTGCATTATTTTGCCCGTGCTCCTGTTTTTAATTAGCTTAGTTAATGAAGGGGAGGATCATAAAAAAGTTTCAAAATTTTAAGTAACTATAAAATACCTAGTGAAGTTAAAGTAATGGCATTCAAAGTCAGTCTTCAGAATTCTGTCCTTTTTTTCCTTATTCTGGTCATTGGACTCTTGGTTTGGTTTTTTGGCCGGTTTGTTTGGTTCTGCATTGCTTACAGACTGCTTTAATTTCCCCCCTTCACTGCCATATTAACATCAAGACTCATTAAGGGTTCTTTGAAGGCAACATATAATACTGTAACACTGTCTTTGTGCTTCTATTACTCTTCCATTATAGCTAAACCTATTTCAGCCTCTGACACATCTTGGTTATCGATGTGAACATCGAAAAAGCCTGTGGAGAATTGTAGTCTGATGCTGATAGGACACAGCTGAAGGTCAGGAGATAATTTAAACCAATGTATTACTGTGCTATTTGTAGTAACTGGTCCAGAAACAAGCAGAATCAGTACTGTTATGCTAAGCACTGCATAAAATCAGACCAAAAAACAGTTGTCATGATCTCCTTGAAGCAACCACACAATTCAACTGTAAAGGGCACAGAGATGCTTTTCATCTATGCTAAAAGGCCACAGATGTCCACTAATTTACAACTGCCATAGTCCCTTTGATCATGACTGTTATTTTAATACCATTAATACCATCTGATTCTGCAACAGCAGTTTGAAACCATGGATTTAGTTCTCTTGCAAACAAGGACTTTACACATGAATATTCATAACTGACTGCGCAGGACAAGTGAAGGTGATTGACATGAAATAAAGAACTGAAAATCACATGTTCTAACCACTGTACCAGTCATTTTTTGCATTGGCTCCTCCTGTGATGTTTAATAGACAACAGTCAGCTGGAAATTCAGACTGACCCGAACACCCTGGTTTGAGCACTATCAGTGCGTCTTCTCTCATTATTCACTTGTCTGAGCTCACAGAACTGGCAGTAGAAATTATTAAGAATAAAAATCTGGCTCAGTCATCTAAGTCAGCTTCCAGAGCTGTCTACTTCACTGACTTCTGTGAGTTTCTGCTACAAAAAAATCTGGAGTCCAAACATGCATCTCACTCTCTTGCTGCAACATGAATTGTTTTCAGGGTCACCACCTTTAGGAAGAAAGCATTTTCAGACAGCTGTGGTGCCAGTTCTTTAACTGGCCCGTGCAGCTGGAATAGTGCTCTCACTTTACAGCTCCTCTGGAGGGTCCCAGGGTACTCCAGTGCTGTTATGTAAGGAATGTCCTCCTGCTATTTTATTACCATGAAGTTTCATTTCATTCAGGGCAATTCAAGGTCAATTTCAAATGAAAGCACACATTCACGTAACTCCAAATTAGACAACATGGTTACACTTATTTACACAAGACAGCTACAAATTTGGGGGGGGGGGNAACAACACTTAAGATATTAGAAATATCATTCTTTCTACAGCTCTTATGAATATAGCCTGCTGTCACATCCTTCCAAGGTACTGTATGCCCCAAATTCCTGCTGTTAGAGTCAATGATTAGACAGATCTCATCAGCGAGCACACTGTGTCAGAGTGGGATGCTGACTTTTACAGACAGTCTCCTCTTTATCACCTTTTGAAGGGATTTGGATAGGTTTAGCTTTTTTAAAACTCAAGGAGGAGATTTCCAGCTGGACAGCTAAATTAGTAATTTTTTCTTAAAGGGATAAATGCCTTTTCTCTCCTTTGCAATTCTCTGACAAATATGTGAAATTTACTATCCTGAAAGAAAACCAATCCCTTGTTTTTCTAAATTAGATTTCCACTCATTCAGTGAATTGGACTGGCAAACTTCATTGTCAGAGTGTGGCTCAGCTGTCTTGTCAAGTCCCACCTTGAAACTGTTTCTTGATCTGGAAATATCTTTCCATTCTGAATTAAAATAAACATGGTGTCATTTGGAGAAAATGTCAATGGAAAAGAGGAAAAGAAATACTCTTAAGGAGACACAATGCATGCTAGTACAGGTATTGTGGCAGATAATCATAAGCGCTCAACAGGAAAACCTCATTGAGCTGCCACCATCTCAGGGTTTGAGGTAGCAGTTGTCCAGACAGAGGAGGAGAAGAAATATTTCACCAAGCATGTCAGCATCACAGGTAAGAAAGTGATGGCACTGAATTGGGAAG
The DNA here is from genome assembly GCA_013397195.1 of Hylia prasina. NCBI lineage: Eukaryota > Metazoa > Chordata > Aves > Passeriformes > Sylviidae > Hylia > Hylia prasina. Next base: position 200,239 of record VYXD01004988.1, read on the forward strand.
GGTAAGGAAGGAGTTACAGCCTTGAATTGCACCAAATGTCGGTGGGTGATTCATTAATTATTAGACGCTACCCTCAAAATTTTCTCCTTAAACTTTTGGCCTATAAAACAGATATAAAACTCACATGACTATTAATTATATAGGTCAGGTGTACAGCACCTGTATATATTAATCCAGCATCACTGATGGAAGAGTACACTAAGTGAGGCTTGGATCCAAAGTTTTCAAAGCAGCAATAAACATATAAAAATTATATAACATAATACACACACACAACTTTTAAAATAATTTTTAAAGTCTTGTTGGAAGTGTGCTCCAATTACAACAGTGACAAAATAGACCAAGCCACCCTCTTTGCCATCCAAATGAGAAGCAGGCTCTGAAGCTCTTTGGGAGCTGTGGCAACTGGCATCTGAATTTTACTGCAAAAGCCAGCAAGTGTTTGGAGACGCTTTTTAAATATCTTGATGGTTTTGCCAAGCTGCTTTTATATGGTTACCTTCTCCTGGGACACATACATCTGTGAGTCAACCTAGGTAACTAACTATAAAATTTGTCCATTTGATGTCAGCAGCAGGATGCCAAGAGCAGGGAAAACTGGATAAGGTTTAAAAGCAATACCCCTAAGGCAAAAGCACTCTAATTATTTTTCAGTAACATTATTTGTTTGACTGTAAGCTCTTTTCTTTTGAAAATATTCACTGATCATAAACTTCAAGTGCTAGGGTCTTTCTCACTCCTCTAACATCTATATTGTAAAATTAGCTAAAAAATATGTCTAAAATAGGAATGTAAAATATAGTGTTTACTTAACTGTCTGAAGTATATAGGTTAGGGTTCCCATGAAAGATAAAACAAAGTCCACTGTGGAGACTGAGCAGAAAATTAGGGCTTCAGTTTTGCTTTTGACATCTGGACCTCAGACTGAGTCTTTTTCACAGTTTTCTTATACCTTGGGTGCTAACCATCTTTAGGCGTTTAATTCACTCTCTGTATTGGCATTTGCCGAATACTGAGTAAGAGGAAATAATACTTCTTTCTCTCTTCAAACACGTGTCTTTGTGGAGAGAAAAAGACATAAAAATATGGAACAATTCTCAGAAATGTTAATTTTGATATCCTTGTTTAAGGACTTTGAATAGTGGTTTAGTTTTACATCTTAAAATACCATTACAGTCAGCTGAGGGATGCCTAACTGCACGTGCTTTTTGATCCCTATAAGAATTTCCAGCCTAATTCAAATTAGGCTGGAAAGAGAGAGCAAGAGACAACAAATTGTTTGTGTATTGTTTATTCTAAATTGGGTTGCAAATCTGTTTAGACACAGATAAGGTATTTTTTAAGTACTGGAGACAATGTCATTTTATGTTTTAACTAAGCCAAGTGGCCTCACTACAGTTTTCACTGTTCATATCTACGGTAAAATCTTGGACAAGTATCTTTTCTCATCTTTTAGTGAAAACCACAAGTAATCTAAGTCAGATGACCAAGCCACATTCCATCTCTCAGAGTACTGACTCACCATTCAGTAGTGTCAATTGAGCAGCACAGACATAAAGTGCTGTAAGCTCCTAATATGAGTATTTTATTCCCAGAGACTAACATGAAAGTTTTAAGACCCCTTAACCTACACCTGCACGACCTGAGCTGGTTGAGCATTCTAGCAACCTCCTCTTAAGTACTCCCTGATTAGCAGCTCAGCCCAACACCAGCCCTTCAGTTATAGGTTCAATTAGAGGTTGCCTCTCTTTCTACAAAGAGTTCTGCTTTGTCCTATGAGCAAAGTAGGGCTCCTGTAGCAGGAAGGAGTAGGAGCCCTACTCACCTTCAAAACACATGTTCAGAAATGCATGATTAAGAACATAAATACCACAGACCTCTGTAGTGAGTAAGAAAGAATCATGGCATGAGGTCCAGATTTGGCTAAAACCATTTAGAATTCCAGTAACAATTAGTTCAGCATGATGTTGACTTTTTCAAAAAGAACCATGTGCCATATGTTTCTTATGGCTACGTTTCTTTTACTTTCCTTTCTTTCATGCAAGGAAGCAGGTAATCCTACCTAAACAACCATGAATTTGTTTGGAGGAGGGAGGGACCAAAGATCTTTCAACACTTCATCCAAGTCCCATGGAATGCCAGGAAGAACTCCTTAGACAACCCACTGGGCTCCTCATCAAGTCTATACCATGACATGACAGGACAAAGCAAGCAGGGACAGACTTGCATCCTAACACTAAATGGAGAAAGGAAAAGAATGTGTGTGTGATTTGAAAGGGTTTTCCATAGTACTGCAATGATGACTTAATACCTCTAGTTGTGCTTTTTTAGATAAATAGTAGTTTGGAGAACTAGTGGTTCTTTGTGGTGTATTAATTAATAAACATCACAACCACCTAAATCTCTTACCTCTTAAGTCTCCAGTCTAAAGGGTTGCAGTCACATCTTGGTAGTAAGAGTTGCTTCCCATAGTGACTAGCAAGACCCTAAGGCACAGTTATCAGCTCTTACAGTCTAAATCTTCTTTAAACCTCCAGATTCTAGAAGCTTATTGTTCAGAAAATCTGAGTTTGCATTTTCTTTTAGGAACCAAACAGTTGCAAAGAAAACGGTGCAAAATATATCTGAAAAGTATATCTTAAAGTAAAGCCACAGGGTAAGTATAAAGCATACAAAATGTATTTTACAACTTCATCTTTCAAGGTATTTCTTACGATTATGAAACTCCTGAACTCCTGTGATAGACAAGTGTTTTTATAGAAAACACTTGGCACTCCTGATATCCTCTTAAATATCTTACATTTCTGCTGTGTACTGAGAAAAGATTATGAAGAAGCCACATAATTGTTAAACGATTTTGGTGAACTTTCAGCTGCATTTTTCGAATAGGTGAGATTTGCCTAGAAGCCATTGAAATTAATTTCTCAAGCAAAAACTATTAATCCCCACAAGAAATAAAAAAAGTTGTATGAATGTTCTCTGATAAATCAGAATATAATTGCAAATGAGCAATTTGTTTCTAACAAAAAACCAGTCCCTTTGGCAGCTATAAAGAAAAACAGATTTTACTTCAGCACTGACTTACTGGAGTGTAGCAGTTCAAGCAGCAGAAGTGAATGTATAAGCAGAGAGATGAAGAGTTTTAATAAACTAATCTTTATAATAACAGGAAAATTTTCTATAATAAGTTTAAAGGCAGAAGAGAGACTCTCTGGGCAAAAATAGAAACTTAATTTTAGAATTCAAAATCCGTATTAAAGGTGCTTGTTGGTGGAATTAACAAAAGTGATAACAAATTGAAATGATTTAAAATATGATTCCTTAATGTTTATTAATACTGTTTTATTAGATCACTACATTTCTGTAATGATATTTAAAATATTTGAGTACATTATATTGAGTTTTTAGTAACCTTTAGAAAAATAATCCTGACAGGGAAAATCGGAAATCAGTATGAAGATTTCCATCTTATCAGAGCTGAACTCTGATTCAAATCTTTAAAATCATGGATCATCTTATTATAGTTTCATAGTGACAATTAAATTATCAGGTTGTTATGCAATACATCTCTGTGTTTTAATGATATGAAATGGAAAATAACACAGTAGGCTCATGTGACAAAAGAAAAAGCTCTTCTTCCATCATCCTCCCTAGTCTTGCTCTGATGAGCAAAGCTGTACAGATAAGAAATGATCCCATTCCAGATGCCTAATTAGCCCCACAGTCCATTCAGTCTTTGAGCTGCTCAGCAAGACTGCCAACAATAGAATCAGTTTTGACAGTGATTTTTTGCTTTATAGTGATATTAAGCTGATTATAATTCTAAAGACTGGACTGAATACACACACACACACATTTTAAATAGACCATCGAATACAGATAGGCACATCTTTAAGATGGGGGATTTATTTAGCAAGGTTTCTTTGACAGAGAAATCTTCCCCTATCCAATTTATTCAAAATTTTTGGACAAGATTAAGAAAACTTCAGGAGGAGTTCAGGAAAAACAACAATGAGGGGTAATAAAAAACCGTCCTGAAGTATCAGAATATTTTTTTATATTTTCTAAACAGAAATAAAATTGGCTAATTTAGATATTTCTTAAAGAAAAATACCTTTCAAAAAATGGAAAATAAGGTACAGGAAATGCATGGTTTTGGCTTTGGGATTTTCTTTTTTTTAAAAAAACTTATTAGTTTTATCTAGAAAAAAGTCTTTCGAATCCACCTAATAATTTTGTTTGATCAGTAACTGAACCACAATAAACTAAACCACAGAATTATTTGTAAAACTGCTGGAAAATTTTGGGATCCCAGAGCCAAAAGGCAGTCTATTGCATTCTGCATCAAGTATGCAGGTCTGGTCCTATTTTCAGGCTTCTAAATTTGCCAAAAAATTGAAAAATATGAGAATTTTACCAGTACAGTGCCAGAATACAGCTGGCATAGCTAACGCAAAACGTCTTTCTCACCCAGTGCATTTAGAAGGAAAGAATAAGATCTTTCTCTGATGTCTGTAACATCTTCCCTTTCCAAAAGCGAGACCCAAGGTAACCACTGCACCTCATTTCTATTTTTAAATTATTTCCTGTGATGGCAAAAGCAGGATTCACACAATGCACTGCAGCATGCAGTAAGTAGGGCTGCACAGGAAGGGTGATGCTGCTTCAGCTCGGGGGTCTGTATTACAGTATTGATTTAATTGCACAAGGTTAACACTGAGCCAACCCTTCTATTCTGTACTCATTTTTCAGATCTTTAACTGTACCAGGATTTGTGTCTAAGCTGAAACCTATCCCCACGACTTTTGCTGTAGAAATTGCTTACATTAGTTATCATGTCCCACACTTCTGAAGGAGAGTTTATAAGGAGCTGTTTGAATGGATTCATCAAAATATGGTGATCCGCACTTAAGCCAAGTCTGAGATTTTCAAGATACACTAACAACTTGAACTGTCTGTTTTTGAACCACCAATTTAAAACAATTTTAAAGGATTGTGTTTCAGTAAGTGTTCTTTTAAAATTTGGCAATTTAAGTGTTTAGTCTGCTAAAAGCTTGATCAGAATCTGTGGTTTGGGCTACTCTAATAACATTATATTGGTTCCATTTACCGTTCTTCAGTGGGTTAAATTACAATGAAAATCTAATTACTGTTCTTTCAATTTTCAGTATATTCCTTCCCTAAAAGATCCAACTAGCAATAAGTCTTCAGAATGTTCTCAGATAGGTTACATTTTCACCTAATATTACCCTTCTAAAAGGCATCATACAGAACATTTTTGGATCCTTTCAGATTACCCGTATAGTTTTTCTTGAGCATCTGATGCATACATCTTCTCCCAACATTTGAAACAATGGGGAGTTAGGTTCATCTTTATTCTACATTTGGAAAACAGATGTACCTGAGGCCAGATGGGAAGCCTGAGCAGAGGAGTGCCTTGAAGTTGTCTCCTCAATTTCCCTGTCAGACTAAGGCCTGGGAAAGTAATTGTTTGCCCATTCTGCACGAACAGTCCTGTCAAGAGGACAGCACTCTCTGTTTCTTTATCTCTGCAGTTACCAGATATACAGGCTGAATATCATATGTTTGACAGTTCAGATGTCAGGGACTTCTTTCCCTTCAGCAGCTTTTCCTCTTATTCTAGAGAAGTAGCATAGTAATGGTAGAAAGGTGCAGGAAGCAAACTATTTACCTTTGCTCCTGACAAACTGAGTCAGGCTAAATGGCAAGTTTTATTTTCCTCACTGCAAAATGGGTATTCAACAAATTACAAGTGTGTTAAGAAAATTCAGTTCAGCTTAACTTCCACTGAAATCAAACATTTTTGTGTTCATACTTAAAATGCTTTGGTAAATTGACTCTTTACCATCAGATCTTTAGTATTCACTACAATGAAGTATTTATATAGCATTGTATATCAACCTTAAATTTGCATGTTTCTAATAATTTATTTAATAAAAATTAATTTTTAATGCCAAAATGAATGTGTGAAAAATCAACCTTGCAGAAGCATTTACAATGGGTTCAAAAAAAGAATCACGGATAAAATATTTGGGTATTATATAAAAGCCATTTAGCCTGATAAAAATTGCTAGTTGTCAAACCAGTATGTTCCATTACGTTTTTCAACCTTTACTCTGCAAAAAAATTTATGGAGAGGTTGTCAAAAACTACAAAAAAGATTCTATCTAGTTTGATTTGATATGATTCTAATTGGGTTTGTCCACATTGGATATGGTGCTTTTAGTGAAGGTATGAGTATCGCCAAAACCAATTATTTTGAAAAATTGAAATTCTGCTTGATTACTTAAAAAATACAATTAGAGTACTGCAATTATCTGAACTATCACTTTACCAGCAGAAACCATTAAGTGCTACATTTACTTTTCCCCTGATCTCTTTTCAGTTGTACCTTAATTAAAAAAAAGTTAATTTAAAGGATACTGTCAGTCTCCTCACTTTCTTTTTGCACCAGTGTTCCTACCAGCAAAAAAATGAACTTTACTAAAAGAGAACATAATTTAAAAATTGATACATCTCCTACTGATCATTCCTCAGTTTTATTGTAATACAATATGCTGGAATATATTACTAAGGCAGGAGCAGTCAGAGCACCTGGATGAGCTTGTCTTGTAGGAGAAAACATGGAGGTTCATTATCAGGAATAATCTACCAATGAAGAAGAGCCCACTGCTGAGGGTGTGAGATCTCCACTTTTAAAATGCCACATCTGGCTAAACTCACCCTAAAGCAAAAGAATGTGTTTGGTGACCTTTTAAGATCCCTTCCAATCCTGTTTTTCCATAATCCTATGATTTCATGACATAAGAATCTGCAAAATGTATTGACTGACCTTTTAGAGTATTTAAAATGAGCAAAGACATTCTGGAATGAGCGCCCACTTGCCTCTAATCCAAGAACTAAATTTTGGTTGTCCAAAGCTGTACTCATTATGTAAGCAGGCAATCTGAGCGGTTAGGAAAAGACTCTCTGAAAGCACTTTCCCAGCTAAATAGCAAGAGAAGCTATATATTTAGGAAGGGAAAGGGAAAAATTATTTCTGTAACATCAATTCAAAAGAAAATTAGAGCAGGTTCTTCTTCTGATTTTCCAGATGTGATATTAAGGTAAAAGGTCACAATATGGGTTTTTTGTGAGCCCATTGGCTGGTATTTTTGAAGAGTGAGAGGTTACACACAATTATTGCCATGGACCTGCTGTCTCTTAGGTGTCCAACTTCTGCATTTTTAGTTCCTCTGTGATGAGAATATATTCCTTTATAAATATCATATATCTGATATGCCTGAATGGATTCATAGCTGGATTTCCTAGATGTCACAAAGAACAGCAACCACAAGGTACAAGGAAGACTAGTTCCTCTGTAATGCGGGCAATAATTAAGTGAAGCTTTCATGTTTTAAGCAAGTTTCCTAATCTCTGCCTAATTTTCATATTTAGTATCTTTGATCACTGTGTTACACATATTTCAACATTTTTTTATAGCTCAGATAATCTCTATGCAGAAAACGTCCTTTAGCAGTGCTGGCATGTCATGGTACAGTTATGGGGTGGGTTGTGACCAGAACTGGCATGGACACACAAAGAACTTTAAAAGCTGTATTGCATGCCTTATGGCCATTTTGATCTCATGTAAAATTTCTGATATATGTGGCTAGCTACCATTTCTGATCAGTTGGTCACATGTCACTGAGAGATGGTGAGTTAGTCTCAGTCATAGACATGTAAGTTAGCACTTGGATGTCCCACACATATATGAAATGAGTACAGAAAGTTGCATTTCATTCCCCAGGAACATATTCCTGACAGTTTATACTCATTCTTCTTACTGGTTTAAGCAGTCTAGCTGTGGGTTCTGGAAGGCAGATCCAAGGACCACAAAAAGCCAGCTTATTTCTCCAATATCACGGGCACCTGCACAAGAATAGAAAGGTCTATTTGTGCAAGAGACAGAGATTTATGGGATACTTCTATCTTTTCCAGAGTGCCTATGCATAATAAGATCAAAAATAAAATAAAACTTGAATCTAAAAAAACCCCAAAACCACCCCCAACCCCCTTAGAAAAAGTACAGAAAAAAAAATCTGTCAAACCCCAACTCTATATTATTCAAGACTTGTGCAGGGACAATGAAGCTGCAGAACAAGCTGCAGTTATTATGTTACTTGAGATGAAACACTTCGGGTATCAAGCTCAGCAATTTTCATTAGGAAGAATTTCTCAAGTTGCAGATTTTTTTTTTTTTCGTCAAAACTACTGAGCTATTACAGATACTGCTTTTCTTGTACTTTGGACATTCAGGTGAGAAGTAAGAAACTTTGAGTTCAAAGCCAGAGGTGTCATTATGCAGACCAGGAAATCTGACCTGCATTGCCTGTTCCATGCTTTTGTGACTCACGTGCAGTCCGAGTTTCCTTGCAACAGAAGTCCTCGGTACTCTGGACTAGGTCTGATAATCCAGTATCTCACAAGTGGGAGAGAAACCTTAGGAAGGTTTTGCTTTCACCCTGTTGCTGATCAGTGAATTTTCTAGAACTGCCAGTGATTCTATAAGGCAAAAATAACGCTATGCCAGTAGCAGCAGGAAAAGTAAAGGTGGGAACTTTTAGAAGTACAAGATTCAGATATGGGTGATGTCCCTGCCCTGCACTGTGTGATGCTGAATAGCTTGGACTAGAGTTTTTAATGAAAACCCTCACTGCAGCACTTGCAGTACTTTGAAGGCCAAGTGGTGTCCTTGAGCACACCAGATAATAAGGACAATTCTCCTGTATTTTTGTAAAAAATGCTAAATACATCTGTGTTCTTCAGGTGTGTTGTCCATGGTAGATAATTTTTCCAGTCAGATTATCAAAGACTTGCATAAAGCAGTATGTTATTTTAATGGATTCTGCATTACATTAATGATAGTTCTTCAGCTGCATAGAGGTTGTTCTGTGCCAATGTTCTAATTTATTAAATTTGTCATTTTATAGCCACAGTAAGCCACAAAGGCATGCTTCAAATTTTTTTTTTTCAGGTGGTCAATGTAAAATTTATCATGCTACATGGAGTAAATTGTTTCCAGTGCCATTTCTGCAGTGTTGAAATTAAAGCCTTCACTGTTTTTAGCATGTTTGTTTTTTTCTGAGAGTACTAGCAAAGAATGTAGACTGTAGATGAAAGAATTCAGTAATTTGAAGTCATATTGCTATGTTGCATGTCATACTTGAAAATAAACTGAAAGACTTCAAGCCAACATTTTGTCCCTGAAATCTCACTGACACAGCTTATCTCAAATTTTCATGGTTTCCTAGCCATTAGAGTAAAAAAGAAAATTGATACAGAGAAAGTAATTTCCCTCTCCAGTGTTAGAAAATAAGCCCATAATCATAGGTCACTTAGCAGGTAAAATCAATACAGCACTAACTAAGAAACATTTGAACACCTAAACTGTGAAAAAAAAGACAGAATAAACTACCATTTCCCGAGCATACTAACATCATTGAATCTGTGGGAACGTCTTTGAGCTTAAAAATCAATGATGTGGATACTTTAGCTTGAACTTAGAACAGAATCATCTTGAAAGAAATGTCATTAATATAAAAAGAAATCTATTAATTATTTCTACAAGTCAGAGGAAAAATCCTAACAAATTCCTCTGGTGGAGTGTGCAACAATATATATTGCTATAAATAGTGATAAAAGACAGGACAGCAATCTCAAGTGGCTCTAAGTGTGCAAAGCGAAGAAATGGGTAATTTTATTTTGCTTCCTTGGCTTTTTCAGTAAAGCTGGAAAAATCTCTTCCAGAATGATGAGAAACCAGCTACTCAACAAGGTGACCCTGTTTGAACACCCTTTTCTTCTACTTAGTGCTACAATGAAAGACATCCTTTAACAGGATGCAGTCTTTCAGTCAATACCCAGGACCTGATTCAAAGTGTAACAGTCACTTCGACTTCTAAATAGATAAAAGGGTATATTGCACTTGTGGAGAAAGAAATTATCTTTCATAAATAAGTGGATCACTTTTGTACTGATTTCAAGAAAAAACACCTTCATATTTATGAAATAATAGTTCTCTCAAAAGAGTGAAGACTTTCTATGAGAAATTATGTTCTCTACAAGTCCTAGACTTATCACTGGCTTAAGGTATTTAAAATCCTGTAATTTGATGAAGTAACAACATTTAAAATAAACTTTATAAAACGAAGGTAGATTTAAAAAACCTCTCAAAAAAACCCCCCCATTCATGCAACTCTTTAAAAAAACCCCACTGTATGGAAACTTATAAATTAATGCTTAAAAAAAGAATTTGGCAGAGTTGGGGTTATTAAACATTTTATATAGCTATTAGCCCTAGCATTTAAAACCAAGTCAAAAAGATGTACATGCAGCTTGAGTTGATGTCAATATTATTTTTTGCTATAGCAAGTGGACAATCCAGTAACTTTAATTTAGCCATAAATTGGCTCTGTTAACCATGTTATATTGATCTTAACTTTGAATAGCATCTCTTGCCTGCATCTCAGAAAGTCACCATTGTAGATAAAAATAAACCTTATAATTTAATCATTCCCATTAGAAATTTTTCAAAAAAATAGCCCTTTTGTACCTGCTATTCTGATTGAATTGTTCCATCTTTATCCACACAGCTCTACTCATTAGATCATGAAAATAATAGCAAGTGCCCTTTACTACCATGGAAACAGAACAATGTTAAATCTCTAATTTCTTTTCTGCCTTTTGATTTACCTAGTTTTTATTACTATTTCATCATTTTTCATGGTAAAGAAATGTAATAAAATCTCCTTAAAGCACTCCTTATGACTTGTTTGCATCACCACTGGGCTTCTTACCAGGTCCAGAGAAACTGAACTTCCTCTATGTTGCATTGTGACTCCAAATACCATAATGAAACCCCAAAATTATTAAGAGTTATGTTTGTACCATTGCTTTTAACCTTTCAGTTAGAGACAGTGAGTTCTGTTTACACAAGTCCTTGAGACTAAAAGAAGAGACTGTGCTTAAAGCTTGTTTTTCCCCTACGAAATGCATGTCTGAAAATATCTAAGCATTTCGCAGCTGGTAAAACAAGTAATTCCTGGATTAATCTCAATTTATTTTGAGCACTGCCACTTCTTGCTGTGTGTTCTGAGAGTCAGCCAGTTAACTGAATACCACAATTTCCTTTTCAAAATAAGTCTGATACAACCTGTCTGATGGGGGTTTCTCAAGGTTCCTACTGTGGTCCTGAGTTACAAGGCGCTGTAGAAGAACTACAGGTCTGTGTTTTGCAGGAGGCCAAAATCATGATTTCTCTTGGTTTACAAGTAATTCCATGAATCAAAGTGCTTTGTGCAATCCTGAAATGAAAAATGCTACATAAAAAAAAAGTTATTATTATGGGGTTTTGCCTCGGAGCTGTTAAAAGCTCATATTTCTTTCGGAGAGAGGTGGTTATGAGATTTTAGCTGTAATGCAGAAGAAAATGCCTTGCACTCTGTTGAGCTCAATATCGGCTGGTTGGAATTGGCGTAGCTTCCTCATAAACCACAGTGACATCCAGAAAAATTATTTGCTCAGTGATGAGTTTGAAAGATCTGTGCACTGACACAAGTGGACCCATATATACCACACTGGGACTTCAGCAACATACACCGGTGTTTTCCATAGAAAACAAGATGAAATGGGGACATATAAGAATTTGACCTTTACCAATACTTCTGAAGTATTATTTCAAATACTGTTCATAAATAATATGTATTTTTTATTATTGAATTTATCTACAGGCTCCAAACCCATGAAACTTAAAATGGACTCCACATTCCATAAATATTTGGCAAAGAGACACAAACAAAAACAAGTGAATATCACACTAATATTAAAGGCACATTGATACTGTCATGTTATTTTAGCCCAATTAGTTTTGGACAGAAAGCTTATTGGAACAGACTTGTTTTGTTTAGACAAAACAATAATGTTCACATTTTCCTTCTGGGGCAACTGATATATGAAGGCTCTGAAGTGTTGCTCAGCAAAGTAAAGGTATATTTTCTAGGATGCTATAAAACTGTCAGCTCTGGCTGAGATGTTTCTGATAGTCTCACTACTGAATGTTAACCTTTCAAATACCATCCTGATATTCTGCATGATCTGACTTGCTTTAATTATCAAAATCTCCAAACAGTGCTTTGGTAAAGCATTACTAATAAAGGTGGTCTAAATAGTGATTTGCTTTTTAATGCAGCACCTCCACATACATCTACATGTCATCTAGAAAATTTCTGTAGAACTTTATGAGATTTATAGTGATTAACTTAGAAGCTGAAATTTTCAGTATCAGTTTCAAAAACACCCATAATCTCACATTAGGAGAAGGATTTATGCCTGGGCATGGGCTGGAGTCATACAAACCCTACAAAAAAACCCAAACCAAGCCAAGCCAAGCCAAGCCAAGCCAAACCAAACCAAACCAAACCAAACCAAACCAAACCAAACCAAACCAAACCAAACCAAAACAATACAACAACAACAAAAAATCCAAGCATGCAAAGGTACACATTTTCCTTCTAGCAACTATTTGTAAGCCCAGCCATTCTGCAAAGGGATTTCATTGCAAGAAGGAGCCATGTTCTGGAAAACAAATTGTGTAGTCACTTTCTCACTCTAAATTTACTTCATGGCCCGGGAGCTGTTTCTACATACATTGCTTTCAAATATTGCTTGCAAAAATAGTAAGAGGGACTGCATGCTACCTTAGTATCTTAGCATAGCAGAGTGAGGGAAAAGCTCCATGTGTCAAGAGATGCAGAAAGTGCTGTCCCATTTCTCAGGTGCTGCCTCACTGTTAAATGAACAACCAGCATGCTCCAGCACTAACCATTTGAAAAAAGCTGGAGGTAAAACCAGGAATCTGGAAGTCCCGCAGAAAAAGGACTTCTTCTTGTGGGAGGTTAAAAATAAGCAAATGTATCGACTTCAGAGAAGTAACACCAGTTAAAAACTTATCCTAGAGCAACAATTCATGGGTAAATGTTCCTTTTTGAGGGGATCTGCAGGCTGGGTGATGTGGTGCTGGTGTGGCCCATGCCAGGCAGCCCTGGGCAGCAGGGACTGTGAGCAGTGGGGAGCACCAGCCACTGCCTCGGTGAGAACAGGGGAGTAACCCAAGAGCCATTGCCAGCCTGGGACTCCCCACACCAAACCACCCTCCAGGGTTAGTGTGTCTGCAGCAGCACAGTTAGATCATCAAAAAATGATGGGATGGAAATTATGTGCACAAAACCAATAACAACACCACCACTGTAACCAGAAGATTTTTAAAGCATTTCTGCACAAGGTACCTACATTATTCATGCCAAGTTAGGGTACTCTAAGCTATATAAAAATTATAAATTATAAGCCATAATCTTCTCTGAGCCTCTGTGCCCCATTCTCTCTGCTATAAGCTAGGCTTTCTGAGGACTGAATTTAAATATAAGGTAAGGTATCAGCTGAGACTGAAATTTGACTTATGTTTTATTATTCAAAAGAATTCCATAATTGATCTCTTAGGGGATTGGGAAAGCAAGGATTACCTATTTTTGAGGCAATGCCTACTGTGCTGAGGTCCTAGAGATCTGTCTCTGCCACAGGTTTGTTTTGCTACTTCTTCATAAGGTGTTGTGAAGCTTTTGAATAGAAACCCCTGCATATAATGATGTCCCCAGTGGCTCTGTCTCTCCTGGGTTACAAAGGCAATGCTGGTATTGCCGCAGGGTCCTCTGCGAGCTGCTCGCTTTTCCAGTCCTTGTGAACACTTTGTAGTTTAGTCACCTTTGCTCCTCTGTTCCGCCAGGAGTTTTTAAAAACATCCCTCATAAAGTTTTACACTGATTCAGCATCAGGTCTGTAAGTAACAGGGACCTGCCTTTACGAAAACAACCCAGCACCTTTCAGTACCAATTTATTTTTCAAATGTTAGAATTAGTGGCTGCTTTCTGCAGAATTTACTATTTATGACTTCTGTTGGAAAACTATTTTGTTTTTCTATAGCTTTCATATCTATTCATGCAGAGTGCACTAAGATCTTTTTTAAAAATAAATGAACAAATAAGTCAAACATATTTATAATACACTAAAAATTTTATTTTCTGGTTATAGCACATGGATCAGTTGAGACAAAGTTGGGCAAAAGGATCAGCTGAGACAAAGATATTGGGTCTTTATCCATTTAACTGCTTGTTATGGCATAGTGAGCACAATTTGTTTCTTATTTCGGCACAATGCTATGTCAAGACTAGGAAAGAAAAAGGTGACTGGGGAAAGAGGAGGAAAGTGCAGTGCTGGTGAGATGTCCCAAGTGCAGACTCTCTCCAGATGGACACGTGATATTTTTTCACATTATCCTCCCTCTTGTCCCCTTCTATACATTTCCACCAATGCACTTTTTAGATTTATTCTTTGAGTAACAAAATACTCCCTTTTCCATGGCCAATATTTATTGAATATGAATTTTTCAACATTCTATTTTCATCAGTACAATGAGTGTTTTCCTTAAAAAAGCTTCTTTGTTCCACCTGTAAGGCCACCCTGGAGTGTCCTATCTCCAGATTTAAATTTCTTACTATTTCAATTATTTTCTGGTCACAGGTAGTATGCACCCTTCCTGGTCATTTTCTATTTCTGAGAAGTGAGCAAACATTTTTCTCCAATTACAGCATAAGTCCATTGTAAGAACAAGTCTGATTAGATAATCAAAACTTGAATTACACAGGAAAGGGGGATGAAAAAGAGGGAAGTGAATAAGAGAAGGGGAAAAACACAGAGGAAATATGAGAAAAAACTTTCAAAATGACAAGACATAAGTAATTATGACATGGGAAGAAGGAAAACCTCCAACATATTTTGATTTTTAATGTAATAAGAGCATAGCTGTGACCTACAAAGCCTACTGACCCACCTTATGCAAATGCTAAACCCTCTAAACCCTCTAGGACAGAAGGCTTATGGAAAAACCATTTCTAAGTGATTTTCTAGTACATGAGAAACATGAGTACAGTTAGGCTATAAAATCTGATTTTACTTCTTCTTCAACAAACGGTCTGCTGAGTTCAAATAAGTGATTACTGAGTTGCTGGTGAAGGTTAAAACTTTATGAGGAAGAAACATTTAGATTACGTTGTGTTGCACCATACACTTCCTTAATAGTTGTTTAAAAAAAAACGAAAAAAAAATCTGGCAAGATCAAGGAGAAAGTCAGGAACTGTTAAGACTATGTCTTTTGTGCATTGCCATGGCTTGGTTACTGTCCAGCTACCAGCTAGCAGTAATTTAATACTGAAATGAGGCTGTTTGTACTTGTTGAATGTACTGTTTGAAAACCCTCTTGGTATTATAAAGTGGCAGCCAGCTACTGGTGAGGTTGAGAAACCCTGCTGTTCCTGGAGTCTGCAGGAAGGCAAGGAAATTCAGGGAAAGCTTAGAAAGACAGTGGTTGAAAGGGAATAGTCCCCTTGCTCCCCTTCAGCAGTGTGGACTTGTTGCCAATACAAGGTAAGCTTTGCCATGACATGCTGCCTGGAGCTGGGACAAAGCACTGGAGGAGATAAAGCCTCACTGTTGGCTTGAAAAAGGAATATTAACTCAAATGTAAGATTCTAACCCCAAAATATCTGTGCTATATTCTAAAACTTCGAGCTAAAATGGGCTAAAATTATATCAGAGATGAAATATCCCAGCCTTGTAACCTAGGAAGTTAGGAACTGATATGAAAGAGGAAAACATACATTTATCTGGTTTGGTATTTATAAATATAATGATTATTTTTAAAATTAAGGGATGGCATAATACATTCCTATATCCCCGTGGAGCATGCATTTTAAACAAAGTCTTTTCTCTATCAATTAAATGCCCCAAGGGTTAGCTTGCAGAGTCAAACATGGAGGCATTCTTCAACACTAATTTCATTCTGGTTTATAACTCTCATAGAGGAATTCCCCTCCAAACTTGGAATTTTCCCTCTTTGACCTTTTTAGAGCAGGTTGGGGTCCTTTCTGTCCTTTTTCCATCCAGGAGACACCTCCCACTTACTTGTGGCATTCAAGATTTAGTCATTAGGATGAGGGAAGTTGTAGAAAATTATTACAGGGAGTCTGTCAAAAGTTACTATAGCTGGAGAGTGTTTACATAGTGTGGTATTTTGCACTTCCTACTGCTTTATTTCTGCAGAGTAGTAAAACATCTCCAGCTAAAAAATCCCTTGGAGCAGAAATTTTTTTTATTGCAACATGGTAGCCTCTCTTTGTCTTGTGTCAGCAACAAGAGTTCTGACTTCTCTGTGATAATCAGCTCTGATATTGATACTGCTGAAGAGAACTACATGATTTTCTCAGTTTTCCCTTCCTTCCAACACCTTACTGTTTTTTTTTTTTTGGTTGGTTTTTTTTGAGTTTTTTGGTTTTTTTGTTTGTTTGTTTTTGTCAGACATCCAATTTTGTACCTAGATTTTGTACTTAAAAATACTTACATTGTTATAGAAAGGGTATTTTCGGTCAAGAGCAAAGAGCTAATCTGACAAACCTTATGCATTTTCATTTCATTCAGTTATGTCATTGATTTTCACAAAGGGATCCCTGAGTTAGCTGGTTAATCCATATTTTATGCTAACTCTTATAATTACAGCCTGACTTAATAAAAAGTAGTGATCTAAGAGATCTTCAAAGAAATTTTCAAGTTTTCACTGTTGTTTCACTGACCACAGTCACAAAAATGGCAGTAGAGACAATGTACTCTTTTGCCATTTGCAAAAGAAAAATGTGCCACAATCAAAAATGAAAATAAGAAATCCAGATCCTCAAAAGAGCCCTAAACTCCACTAGACAGAAAGCAGACTTATTAAGAAAAAAAACCCAAACAGTCCTGAATCTTAAGTTACCTTTTAGTTTGAAAGCTTCTGTCTTTGTTTCTGAAAATGTAAACTAAACTCAGAATAACTCTTCAAACTTTGCCATGCAGTTAAAGGCCTAGAGATTTTACCTAAATGAAAGTAGACAGTGTTACAATCACCAATCTTCAAAAGACAGGTCATTTACTTAAACAGCAAATGTCAGGAGACTTCATCTTAAAATCACAAAGTTGGCAGTGCAGAAAGGCACGTTCCCTGCAAATCAAACCTATAGAGTTCTGGCACATTTGGGTTCAATCGTCCTTATTTTTAGCACAAATCCATCTCAAGAAGTCGCTTTAAGTGTATTGGAATAAAAGTCACACTTCAAAAGGATAAGAGTGCTGTGGAGGCCCACAGCAAACTTGGAAACTTCACTTGCCATCAGCCACGTGGGAGAAAGGCACAGCTCTGCTGTCAGGGGTTACCACTGCAGCTCCTCAGTGGGGGAAGCTGGGAGCAACAGGGTGTCTCAATAGCAGCCAGAACTTTGGATACTGCTGAAGAAGTATAATGTATTTTTGAAAACCTTTAAAGTTGTTGAAGGACTTTTCAAATACTGTAACTGCATGAGACTGGAAATTCCCCAAAAGTGAGTTGAAGGTAGGCGGTAATGATCGCGTAATTAAATAAGCTTGAGCATGACTGAGAGAATATCAATGAACCTTGTGTTTGAAGGGAGATACTAAACCAGAACAGAGCAGGAAGTAATATTAATGCTCAATTCTGTAGTAAGTTCTCATCAGACATTAGATTTCCCTAAATCAAATAGCGTAGAAAATTAATACTATATCACTTCAGTTACAGTAGCCATTCTAGTTTGACAAGTGCATAAAACACAATTAAAGGCTGTAGTCATTTGTAAATTCCAACCAAGTCCCTTGTATGAAATTTATAGTTCTGAACACTGTGAGGAAATAAAAGAAATCTTTGTAGAAGAAAAATCTATTCTCCCTTGAGAAAAAAGTGAACCTATTAACTGACATCCAATATTTCTGAAAAAAAGTCTACTTTTTCACTTTCATATAGGATTTAGCAGATTCCTTTGTACTGCAGCTTCCAAATTTCCATAGTAGAGGGCAACAACCAACAACAGCAGTTTTGCTTCCATTACTCACTGTCATGTGTTGCAACTTGTCTATGATTTGCATCAATTAAAATGACAGAGCTTTGCCATGATGTAGGAAAGCACTATGGTCTGGACTCAAAGAAAAACTCACCAAATGCCAAAGCAAAAGCTCCTGCTGGCTTGCCTTATTAGAGCTTTTATATCTATGGCGTAGACACAAGTTGGTCTGTACATCTTGGGCCTGGTGAACACGGAATTTAGGCAAGGTAATTTTGATATTTTTTGTACCTTGGAAGAAGTATATTCTTTACATTTTTTTATTTTAAAGCAGGATTTACTGATACCAGCCAGTCATTTTGCTGTGAGGACTACATTTTGGAGAATCACAGCAAGTTAACCCACAAGCCAATGAGTTCCTACATGTGAAAGGAATTATCCAGCTGACTTAATGTAAGACAAATGTCCTTGTTCCATCAGCATGTAATCTGGGTAGTACAGCCACAAAATGAAGACAGCAACAATCAATCAGATATTTCACATATTCCCCTTCTCAGAATGCTGCTGGGTATGCTGCTGAGGTCACTTTGCTCCAGATGAATGAACATGGGTATGTCTAATACGTCTATCTGGTAACAACATATGTTCTAATTAGAATTTCCTAGGTTTTGTTGTGTTTAGACTCCTTGATAAGTTTCTTACCAGAACTATTCAAGATACTAGAGTGTCTCATAACAGTTATATATGAGACAAATTTTGCAGAATTTGGAAGACACAGCACCAATACATTCACTTGTATGTGGCAGAGATGGGAGTTTATGTGGAGCATAAATCTTTTGCAAGTATCAACCTTCCTTCAAGAAATGGTTAGACCTCTTCTCTGGACCATTGATTAAAAAAATAAAACTACTCTTTCTTCACTTGCTTTACAAGTTAGTCTGAAAAGGTCTTGAAGCATTTTAAATCCATCCACCATAAAGTATACTGATTATATGTAGTAAGAGAAAAAGAAACATAAGGAACTTTATGCTATTGATTGGAAAATACTTTTTGTCTACATTATCTGCTGACTCCAAGGTGTCCAGATACTTTTGTGTTCAAAACTCTTCATAAAGCTTATACTGGCTTTTTACTGTTGATTGCCAATCATTCCTGTGTTTTCAAAGCTTTGCTGTGGTAGTATCAGGATGCCCATTACAATAAGTCCTGGATGAAATGGTGAGACAACCTAACAGGTCAGAAAAGAGATGGAGTGCTGGGCCTGATGTTTCTAGCCATAAGATGGCTTTCTTCCTATTGCACAGGATTTCCAGGACACTGATGAAAAGAATTAAACCTAGATATGATTTTTTTCAGAGTCAGATGAAGTGTCCTAATGGACCTTGAAATCTTGGTATTTTAAAAAAACATCCATCCCCATCCTAATTAAGCTAGAAAATGTAGTAGTCCTCCATACTGTGAAAGACTTTGGAGCTCTGTGGAAAAAGAATATAATAAAAAGTCAAAAATTAAATAGGTAATCAGCAGCCACAGCATCAAAACCCCCAAACCAAACTGTCAACCAAGTTTTCTTTGAAGGTTAGGATCTGAGGCAGACACAAACTGCCCTTGAATTTTTACTGCATAGTGCCGTTCACAAGCTTTATTTTCTTTGTGTTTGTACCACAGTACTGTCCCTGGAATTCCAAAACTGTCAAATGTAAACCCAAGGATTGCTTTGAAGCAGTGAGTGCACAGTGACAGTACTCAGCTGAAACTCGAGGATCTTTATTCTTCTCACTGTCTTTAAGAGCCTATCATCATGTCATCCAGAGGTTTGTATTAAAGTACACCAACATTCCCAGCTCTCAAAAGGGCAAATGAAAGTCTTAAAAACCGGAGAAAACACAGCATTTTCCATGTGAATGGTGAGCACCTCCTCTCCCTCCTTTGCCGAAACATCTGCTCTCTCCGGGCGGGTGGGGCTGTGGCCGGGGGCTTTGCTCACCCTGCAGAGCAGCACTCTCTGCCAGCTGCAGATGACTCATCGTGTGCCCCGAACGAGCCCCAGCCTGACATCTCCGTGCACATGTCCCAGCCAGTGAGCAGTAGTGTTCTGCACTCTTTGCAGCCCTCAGATTTAACACCTAAGCTAGAAAAGCGCTCATGATCATCCTTTTCATCAAATGCATAGGTACTGACTTTCCCTAATTAGAGGATGAATGCATAAAAGGTGACCCTTTTAGTCCCCTGAGGGCATTATTACAGCAAAAGCTACTATCTAAACCTAGAAATCTACTTCTATTTTAAATATATATTATTTCTCTGACCCCTCCCACACTGCTTTCCCGATAAAATCAAAAAACCTCTTAACTGGTTTAAACTGATTTCCCCGAAAATAAAGGGTTAGATTTGATGTTACCTACAGAAGGAATTTGAAGCTCGTTCCAATTCTGAGTAAGAAGATTTAAGTCATTGCAGACAAGGTAGATTATTGCTCATATCCTTTTATGAACAGGCAGAGCATGAAATGACATTTCTGTACAGCAAATTCACGTAATAAAGTATTCTTTTTGACAACACACTGCTTCAGTTGCTTGGATTACTGGCTTGTGTGACCTCAGCCACACAAACACACACGACAGAGCCCAAAATAGAACCAGATGAGTCATGATGTTCAGGAAGGATTTCAAAACAAATGGACCTATTTACTTGTGCAGCTGTCTCCTGAAGCTAGTACTGTTTTACAGTGGTATTATTGATTTGTTCTCATTATCTGCATCTGAGAGGTTAGTTTGGTTTTGGTTTTGATTGGGGGGGAATTTGCATTAGGTAATTAAAATAGCAGTTTATTTCTTCAGAGGAAGCATTTCAGGAATAAATATGACACACACATTCTGGATGATCCAAAATAGTAGCATCATAACTAGAGATATCCTCAGCATTGTAGGGACTGTGCTTCTTGCTTGCTAAATGCCGTGCAATTGCACAGCAGTTTATTTCAGCATTGGGAAATATATGTAATAAAAAGCTTTTTTTGTCATTGCATGAGGGATGCTCCATGCTTTCACAGATTCACAAGGCTGCTATGAGGTACACATGCTAACAGTGTGATATTCTTTATTTTATCTACTTAATATTGTAATTGCAGTATGACTAAAAGGAAAGGTCCGGTCACAAAGTGAGACTATAAAGGTTTGTATGAAAGTACTTTTCAGGTAGACAGAGATCTGTTTTAGCACAAGTCCCAGTGCCTTCCAAAAGGTAAAAAAAAATAAAGTCATCCAAATTCTCAACTTTTTCTTTTTGACCTAGCACAATGATCTTATGTATCTTTTAAATAGAATTCTTATTCTGAAATGGTTATTGCATTTGACTTCCAAACTCATAACATTTCATCAAGCCTAATTATCTCCTTAATATGATAGTACTTTAATACAAAACCAAGATGATGCTTTAATTTTTTATTATCATTATTATTTTTTTGATAAGTTCACCCCTAAAGGCTTAAGCCAACTGCTCTTAGCATGATAAAATGTGCATTAACTTCAGCGGAATCTGGATCAGACCCTAAAAGCAAAAGATAATTACTACATAAATCTCAAGACCTTGTATACTTGCAGTGCAGCTAGCTTAAATGGCAACATCTCTGCAAGAATATTATTGATCGAATTATTTACTATGGATTTATGTTATCATTGCCCCATATGAAAGACTCACCATTTATATGATAGAAAATGAGAGGCAAACAAACCTCTAGCTGACAAAGTAGTAAGAGTTAACATTTACAGCTTGAATTATGTTTATCTCACTTGAGCCTTTCTGGAAATCAGTAGTTTGGAATGAAAATAGAGCATAAATGATTGCTTTGCTTCAGTAATGAAAGAAATAATGAAGGAAGGCTCATACCAGTACTGGCTGTACCGTGGACTTAAGATGATCAGGAATTACCTGTTTGCTTCACAAAGACTTGATGAAAGGGTCAAAATTTCATGAAAAGTCCTTCATTCAACAAGATATTAATGAGAAGATTTTATTTTTAAAATACGTCAATGTCAAAAAAGACACTGGCTGATTTCTATTAGATGTGCAATTTAATGTACCGCCAGCAGGCAGCAAGATGACTTCAGAGGGACTCTGACTGACTGAAAGGAAACTGAGTTTTATTAATCATCTCTTAGAGATTTTGCTTATGGAATTTAGCATTTGCATTTGGATTTATACTGTTTAATTTACTAAGAAGGTATTTATATTTCTGAATGATGCTGACCAATAGCTGAGCTGATACAGACCTTGTTTGTAAAAGACTTCATTCTGACTCCCTTAGGGTATTTCAGACTCCAGACAGGCAACAGAAAAAACAGTATGAAATAAATAGTCTGAATTTAAATAAACGGTCTGAATACTGATACAAATGCACAATACTGACTATTGTATACAAACATACTGCTGGTTAGAATAAAATAATAAAAATCCCTTTTTGTTAACATATTCAAGCAGCAATCATGTCCTTTACTAAAAATCACTTATTTCCACTCTCAAACTTAGGACCCTGAATTTTTTAAAGAAACCTAAATATCACCAGTATAAAATGGTGATCAATAAAACATGTCATAAACCCTTCCTTTATTTTGGTAGATGTAGTCATAAAAATCATCATCATTTTTGACTCTTTTCAGGCCAGGTAATGTTTTGATTTAACCAGTGAAGTAATAGATGAACTTGCAGAATGCAGTGACCATTCTGAAACTAATACTTTGGTAAAAACAGCTTTGGTTTACTCAGCAGACTGTGCTTGTTATTAAGCAAACTTATTAACAGGTACAGCTTTGATCCTTTCCCTTGCTTCTTTTGCCTCTAGAAATTTATGCTCCTTATTTTTACGGGTATAAAGTTACAAAATTTCTATTGCATTTAATTGATTTTTTTTATAGCAGCCTAGTTGACTTTACAATGTTTTAAAAAATATTTTACTAACTTATGTATAGATGAAGTGCTTACATTTCCTTTTCCTTTGAGTAAATTTCCATGGAAACTGAACATATTGTGTCCTCCTGCTGGCTACAGTCCTTGCCTACCTGAGATAGCATTTTGATTAAATGTGTTTTCACAGTTAACTAGTTAAAACCATTATGAGGCTTCTCCAAAGTCTTTGTTAATCTTTAAAAAAAAATACTGTTTTGAATTAAATTTAACATATGTGCAAGGAGAACAAGAAATTTTCTGACCTAGGTCAATGCATCTACTGCTGGACTATTTCAGTGTAATTACAGAAGAGCAATATATGATGACCTGAGGTCTGTCACCAGCCCTTGATATGATCACTACGATCAGTTACTCTCCACTGACTGTGCCTTTTTTGGTGCCAGCTGTTCCCACAACATGTCTTCCTCATTCTCTAAGCCATTATCCTCTAACTGGCAGACATCACAGAAAATAAGGCAGTACACCGTAATTCTTCCAAACCATAACAGGCTGTAACATTTTCCTAGAAATGTTCCATTTTGGAATGTACAGGTCCTGCTGTGAAAGGAGCAACAGGTTCTGATGATGGCAGAAAACATTTCTACACAGTCTAGGAAGGAGAAAAATGATTTGGGAATGGTATTTATGTTGTGGGATGAATAGACCCGTGATAGATGCTACAACACCCCAAGAACTAAATTTAATGCTGATAATTATTATTTATTTTCTTTCCTAATGGAGTCAACTCCCCTCCTCCAAAAAATTAAATTGATTATAATCCTAAATAGTAGATTTTTAAAGAAGTCTGTGAGAGGGACCTCTACACAATACATTTCTTCTTTTTCATCCTAGTCCAACTCCTCACAGCCACGATTTTAATTGAATATTTCCCTGAAGAATTGGGGCAGGGTGGCAGAATATCTGTGTGTGAGTGTTCTTGTGTAGGGATTGAGGAAGTAATAACTTTCTTTATGCATAAGGAATAACAATTAGAAGAACTTAGTAATAAATTGATTTTAGAACTTAGTAATAAATTGATTTTAAAAATCTCAGTTTTCCACCATTGTCCTTTCCCTAGGTCTTAAACCTGTAGTAAGAATTAGTCTCTTCCCTGGGTGAAGTCCAGTTATGCATTAACATTCACCAAGTGGATAAACTGGGTCCTAGATTGTCAGTGCAAAATATGCCCAGCTTGGATAAGAACACCCTCTCTAATATGTAGACAATGTTCTGCCAGAGAATGAAGATGACAAAAGAATAGAAATCCTAAATAGAAAGAATGCAGAGTCAGAGTATAATCTGGTTGTAGCAATATTTTATTACAAAATAGCATTTTTTGCTTTTGTTTAAAAGAACTCTGGAATAAGAACCTCTAGGCTATTAAAATATTTGCATTCCTGGTTAGTAAGGACAAAAGTGAATAAAAAAGACATAAAAGGTGAGACAAAGACTCTTTGGTATGATTTAATGTCCTGGAAGCACGAAACTAGTGTTATGTTTCTTTGGAAACAGAACCAAACTAATAAACACAATCAACCAACCAACTAAAAACAACCAAAAAACCCCGAAAAAAGCCCCCCAAAAACCCAATACTTGCAAACAGTGGTGAGTCACAATAGGCTGCCCCAGGGTCTCATTGGGTTGTCACTCCAAACAAAAAGTGTTATCAGAAACTTGTGACATCTTCCTCAAAGCTGAAATGCCGCAGAATCTGCCACTTGAGTCACTGCTAACAGCTGGCAGAGACACCAGATCTGAGTAGAAATCAGTGGGCTTGGGAGTGGCCCGAAGCTGTGTCAGGGGACATTTAGGTTAGGTATTAGGGAAAGGTTCTTCACCTTGAGTGTGGTTGAGAACTAGAATGGGCTCCCCAGAGAAGTGGTCACAGGAACCAACCTGACAAAGTGTTTGCACAATGCTCTCAGACACGGTGTGACTCTTGGGATGTCCTGCACAGGGCTAAGAGTTCGACTTGATGACCCTTGTGGGCTTCTTCCAACTCAGGGTGTTCTATGATTCGATAACTTTCCACTTCCTGATAAGGTTGGAAATAAAAGCAGACCAGATCTTTTTTGTGAACTCTGCATGCCTAGTGCCTGATCCCTTGGAAGATAGATGAATACTATAGATAATTTTGGTAAGAACTAAAATTAATTATAGATAAGTCATAAATTTTGAGACTTGAATATTAATACTGTACCTTCAAAGGAAATGCATGGTATCAAAATGCCATGTGGTAAGAACAACTCTTGTACCAAATGTGATGCAACTCTTGTGCTTATGATTAGCCAGGTACAATATAAAGCAGCTTTTTAAAACTCTGATATATGATCATTAATCATTTCTCTTCAGAGTAGATGTCCCCCTGTCTTTCATTAACAATTAACTGTCAAAGTACTATAGTCACTTTTATAAAAGTGTAATAGTAACTGTAATTATTTGATGGTACTTCATACTTTGTGTTTGGTCAATGTTTGGTGTCAACTGGAAAAGTATCATCAGGAAGGGCAATGGTGTCTTCAAAGAGATATATACCTTTCCTAGGGGCTCATAACCACTAACCACATCATCTCATTATATCTTCTAACTCCTGTTATTCTTCATTATTTTTGCTCACCAGAAATCTGAGCCACAGGAAAGGTCCAGTCTACTTCCTTCTCTTTCACGAGCACCACAAAATCTTTACCTTAAAGATAGAACAGTCTACTTTTCATACTTACGTATTATGGTCTTTTTTTTTCTTGAAATTTCAGGTACCTCAGCACCTAGTGGAGCCCAAGTTTTCTTTTTGTGCCTATTTTTGCAACATTTCTGCTACTCCTGCAGAATTTGATAGATGAGAAGTTGTAGAGTTGCTTATAAGAACATGATTACACAGAATTAAATTGTCAGGCCCATTAATTATTCTGATGAAATACACAAAGCCAAACAAAGGCATTTTTTGTGCCCCCTACAATGAACTGTGGAGAGTCAATCTGTGGGCATTTTCACTTTTATACTCTATTAAATGCCTCTTAAAATGTAAACATAATCACTGCAGCAGAGCTGGACTTCCACTCTTGCTTTGGTACCCTGGTATTTGCATGGCTTTCTGACTTAGCCTAGCAAGTCCAGCAGCCACCCTCATGTGTCTGTGGAGCCCTGTGCACTACTGTCATTGCTCTCTCTGCACTCAGTCTGCCTTCATTTGCACTTCATTATGCAAACATGCAAATTATCTGTTTTTACCACTATGAACAATTATCTTACAAGGGAAGATGAAGAAATATTTTGTCTTGTGTTCACCCATAATTATTCTAATTGGTTAAAGAGAATGGGGGAGAGGAGGGATCTGCAATCTAATTCTAATAAAAATATTTATCACACGAATAAGAAGCATGCCATCAGCTACATTTTCTTCTGAAGGCACTGACTCATTTGATATTGCTTAATTGCAAATCTTACAATGTGGGCAAACACTACAAATAAAATGTCAATGAAAAAGAGCAAGTAAGATTGCAACAACAATAAAGTAACCATACAGTAAGATAGCAATAATAATTGACAAAGACTGTCATTTCCAGGTGTCCTGGGAAGACAGAAGATTCATTGGTTTTAGATGAGAAAAAGACCAATTAATGTAGCAACCAAATTAAGAATGATGGACTCTTTATCATTATTGTTGCTACTTACCAAAATCCACCCAATAAGGGGCATGGGGAAGGAGAAACATGCAGTATCAAAGTGTTGGGACCCTGATGTACACTTTTTGTCTCCAGAACAAAAAGGATGTCTTTTCCTTTGAGGAACAAACTCTTCTTTCCCTGAACTTTGAAACTTCTTCAAATACTTGCCCAGAACTTAAAGAGAAGATCCAGGAAGAGAATGAAAACAAAGCAAACAGCCCAGAAATAGTACAGATGGTACAACCCCCCACATTCCTGAGCCCAATATTAAAGGTTTCTTAAAATCCTGATAAGAAGTCTTGTTTAGCACTGTATTTATAACTTTTCTTGGAGTCATTCTATTAGCTTACTATATAATTCTGGGGAGAAACAACTCTTCAGGGACTGTGTAAATTTAGCTATCTAAAATATACAACTTCTTTATCACCTAAAAACTTGAAATATTTGATTCTGCTATTAACTCTCACTTGCTGTACTCCAGTTCTATAAACAAGTTCAACTAGTCCACCTATGCAACTGCACATAAAGGAGACTGTAGAAAAAGCCATACTCAAGTTTTGTGCTGAGCTCCAACAGGATTACATTTCTCATTGCAGTTCTGAATATTTCTGTTATAATTATTTCTGCTTTCTAATTCAGTAAATCCCAAACTTTCATGTCAACAGACCATGCTAGACTCAAAATTGTCCGTGGAAAAGCATATACATTTACATAATTTACAACTTAGAAATGCAGCAGAAATTATCAGACCTATTTGTTTGCTTGGCCAAAGGGAGGTTTAACTGCTCCTCAGAGCCTGGGCTCACCTCAGAAAAATTTGAGAGAAGAGGTAAAAGAGAGGAGGATGATAAGTTCTTCTGTTTGGAATAAATATAAGAGGTGGCTTTGAAACAGCAGAAATACTAACTTGGACTCTGGAAGCAAAAAGGAAATCAAAACAAAAGGAGGTCAAGGCTCACACGTTAGCTTAGAACTCCCTCAGACCAGGGGGCTCACACCTTTATGTTGGTTTATAACAGCAAGGAGGACAACCATACCAGGATTTCAGCAAGAGAAATCTCAACTCACTTTTAAGCTTCTGAAATAGCTTAGAAAAATACTTTACAGGAAATGTGGCTCTCAATTCTACATCACAACTGAACTTGAATGTTTCGAGAAATGTTTATGTATGGCATTTACAAATCTTTTGATCAGGGATCCATAAAGTAGAATAACCTAATTTCTTCCAAGCACAAAAATGCTGGTTACTTTCACAAAGAGCCTTTCTGTCCATCTCACTCTTTTATAGGGCTCTCTGACATGCAATTACTTGCTGAAGTTTCAGAGGCTCATTGGAAAGCTCTGCATAAAGCTCTCCTGAGACTCTGGCACTGCTAATACAAGGTAATATGTGTCTCTCTAACTTTGTCCATCTTCCTCTGGGAGAAATCTTCCACTTCATTACTTCAAGAAATGCCTGGGGACTTTTGCAGTTCTTTTGACTGTAACTGGAATCAAAATAAGAACTCTTACCAGCAAGGCTTTAAAGAAGGAGTTTTTGTTTTAGCATTGCTGTCTGCACTCTGATGGCTGACATGAACCCTTCACGAGCCTGCAGGGAGAAGTCATTAAGACTCACCAACAGATAAATCCCACAAGGATTACACACATCGCCTTGTCACTAACAATGACATGAACACAGTTTTATTGCAAGATGAATCAAAGGTTATGCAAGAAGGCTTTTTCCAAATCCTATTTCCCCATTTGTCTGGTTCTTTCTCCTCTTACTCAATACTTGCCATATACATACCCAAAAACTACAAGTCTGGGAACCCACCCCACTCACTGCTAACAGCAGCGTTTATGCTGGTTTCAGTGAAGATTTTTCCTTCAGGTACTGAGGGTATACAAAGATCAACACTAAACTGTGTATCCAAATCGTGTCACCATTTCTGTGATTTTGCCTAGTACCAGGTTGGAAATGTAGGACTGGACCTTTGCAACAAAGGTGTAGCTACCAGCTCAGAAGAAATGACTTTCAAGGGTCCTTAAATATCTCCATGAGTTTTTATGGACACAGACATCAGGGCCCTTTACACCAAGCAGTGATCTGTGCAATTTGCAGGGTGGCAGAATGATCTGAAGTTACGATTCCTGTTTAGTGCTGTAAAAGTACCTCCCTCCCTTAAATTTCAGTAATGGAGAAATTGAGAAATTATGAAAAAGGAACATGTTTTAACTTTTTTTGTTTACTATCTTGCAAACCAAATTCCCGTTTATTTTAGCTCCACTCACTTCTGTGATTCATATCCATTAAAAATGAATATATAACACCATGTGTTTTCTTTCCCTCCTATGTCATTTATAGTTTGTTGCTTTCCATTTTAAAGTATATATTATTGAACAGACCAGATGATGAATTTTTGATGAATTCTTGAAACAGGAGCCAAACACAGAAGCAGTGGTTAAGTAAATTATACCTATAAATAACCTCATAACAAGGCCAAATATACAATAAAATGAAGTTTGTATAAATATCTCTTGATTTAATGCCTGTTTTCCTCCCACTAACATAAATCTCATCAGTCACTGACACACTGAGTATGGCATTTTCAAATTTTTTGCTGCTTGGGCCATTAAATGTTTCCCACGTGGCTGTGATATTTTTTGCACAAACAGAGGATTAATGTCAATTGATACAAGTGTGAAGTGTTCCAGAACACTTTACAGGGCAAGACTGCTGCTGGCCTTCATCCATGTAAAAAGGAATGGGGGTCTCCTATGATGCATGTCTTCTTGGAAGTTGGAGGCAATCACAGGCCCCTTGTTATGAATTTAGATATTTCAATATTTATATTTCAGGAAATTCTGTGTAATCCTAAGTAAGCAAAGAAGAAGTGAGCAATTCCTCGTTTCCTACGCAGAATGAAATCTCTGACTGTCAGTGCTATTAGAAAAGGAAATTCATCATTGAAAGCCGTGAGGGATCTTTTATGTTCCCTATGTTTTAAAATCTAGTTGCAAAATAGAACTGACTTTCCTTGACCTTTTCTGTTTATTAAGTTCTCCCTGTTTATATAACTTGTATCTACATACCAATCTGTGAAATAGGTGGTTCAGAGCACCAATTTCTATAAGTAAAAGGTGACAATGTACCTGGAAGAATTAGAAAGGGAAAAAAAAAATCTAATTAAAGAATCAGTTCAGATAAACTCCTATTTTCCTTTTGTTTAATTTGGTCTAATTGTAAATGCAACATAGTGGTAAATGGATATTTGCCTGAATAAGTTTCCTCACAGTACAAAATTTGACTAGGATAAATTTGCTGATGTAAGTGATCTCTACGTTCCTCATAACGTTGTTGTTTATTTGTAATAGTCGTATTTTATTTTTTAGGAGTCAACAATGCAGCCTGTGCAAAAGTGGCAGGAAATTATTTAGTTCTGTGATGATTTTTTATGTCATAATTCACGGTATTTTGCAGAGTTCACAGAAAGAATACTTGTTCATTATATGTCTTTCTTACCTACACATCTATCTTCCTTTTGCCGCAGTTCTTAATCCTGCATGAAAAGAAAAGCAGGCAAAAGTACTGAAAAGAAATACTGTTGATAAATTATGTTAGTTTAATAACATTCATTTTATGACATTAAAAAAATTGTTTGCTGTTCAGAAAGATATCTGGTTGCTTTGCTGCTCCCTCTGTCCAGGGTTCTCCTCTGTCATCATATTTTTTTTTTCAACGTGGTCTTTCAATTTAACTTTCAAACCTCATACACATCATTTTCTGTGTGAATGAAAGAGCTTCCCAGATTTATCCCAAATTCTGTATCCCTTGCATTTTAAAATATTGTTGTTTTTCAGGGCCTTTTGCAGTTGGTATGGTCATAATTGAAATTATTAATTTCCCTGAGGCTTGTTAACTTTTCCTTTAGTTATTCATTAATTTGAAGAGGCTCCTGAACTTCACTTGGATTGTGTTGTCTTTCCTATTAGAGGGACAATCAGCATAGAGACAATACTGTGAACTCTTTTCTGTGTTTGAGTTGTCCTGTTCTGTACACCCATAAATAAAGACATTCACTGTCATATGAGGCATATGCTACCTCAGAGCTGCCAGCTGCGCGTCATGAGAAAGTGTGTTCATGAAAATAACTCTTTTATTTACTCAGTTTCCTTGTGACTTTGTAAGAATGCACAGCCCACGTTCTCTGTTCCACGTGCATCTTCTGTGTTCATTTAAACTTTCAGCTTATCAGGGGACTGAGACTGGGACAGCTGGACCATTTATGGGATAAGCTGCAGAAGAGAGATGCATGTGTAAAAACTAGAACAAGCGTTTCAGCAGCTATTCTTGAAACAAGATATTCACCAGAGTCTCACTACACAGCAGCCAAAGCTTTTATCTCTCACACACCTCTGCTGGGCTCTTAGGAAAATCATATTGTAATGGTTGCGTTGGATAATCAGGTCATCAAAAAGGGTCTTAAAAAAATGAGCTAAAATCTTCTTGTTACATTTAGGTAATAGCTAATAGCTGATATCATGTTTTAATTTGCAAGCATGTGAACAGAAACCGGAATTCCAATCAAATTACAAAAAAACCCAAACAAACAAACCAAAAAAGCAAACCAACCCCTGCCCCCTCCGCTTTTTTAAAAGTATTAGAAAGGCAGGAGGAATAAGTGGAACAGAAGGAAATCTGAAAGTCAATTGGAAATCTGGTTTTGTTTGGGTTTTTTTCCTTTAAGAATCAAACTCTAAAAAAGAGGATTTCTTAAACTATCCAAGGGTTCTTGGTCAACCAAAACTTAATAGAATCTATTGTTCTCCAGATTTTCCTGAATTTTTCAGGAGATACACATACATGTTTAATTTAACTACACCATGTAATTCTCTAACTGGAGAGAGCCATTTTGTAAGCAGTTAAACATATGTTAAAGTCCTTGTAGATGTATTTACAATTAGCCTCCCTTGGGTAAGAAAGATTTTGCCTGAACAACATTGATTTTAATAAGGGACACCAGATGCAGTAGTTCCCTGTAAACATTCACTGTTCACTAGTTATTGCCTTTTTCCTGAGGAACTTGGCATTTGCAGGCATTTGCAGACATTTGGAATAGGGAACAACTCCTGTCACAGACCTCACAGTGGAGCAACCACTGATAAAACTGTTCTTTCAAAAGCTGACCTTTCAATTTGTCCATGTGAACGTAGATGGGAATTTCTGACCTCCAACTACAAATTAATAATAAATTGCTGAAAGAGTTTTGCCAGCAATCTTACTTCCTTCTTGTTCAAAAGATAAGGTCTTGATCCATAGCCCATGTAAATGAACAGACTGAATTTCCTTACCTTACCTGCCTCATATTGGTATATGGAGTATATAATCTCTATATAGTTACTAGAAATCCTAAATTGCCTTAGAAAATATTAGATTGGAATACTAGAGCCTAGGGTGTAAGTTAATAGTGGAAAAAGAAAAAAAAACCCAAACAAAATACATACAATTTAAAGAAGAATAAACGTGAAGGAGAGTGATTTTCTAACCAAATGCACTTATTTACCTCAGTAGAGTAGGAAAATAATAGGTTAAATGGAATAAATGATACAACCTACTTCTTGGTTTTCATGTTGTAAATTCTGTTGCCAAGCTATATGTTTAACTGTAAATTCGACTTAAATTTGCTTTCACTGAATTTAGGCTTATAATTTCTACTGATGTCAAAGGAATGGGTATGGTGTGGAATATATCAAATGTAACATTAATACCTGAGAAGAAAATTAAGTGGTGTAGTCAATTGTTGGATATGCTCAAAAAGTCACAACAGTCTTATGTCAAATACCTCTTCTTTCTGAAGATTTCCGAGGCATGTAATTTCTTGGATTTCATGTGAAACACGTGGACTGATAAAATTTTAAATGCCAAGGTGTACACTATAATCTGTGTCTGGATAGACAGACAGATGCCTACACACATGCACACACCCAATAATAGTGTATTAGCAACAGAGAGTGTGGGGTGAAGATGTTTGGCAGATACTTTTAACACCAAGAATTTTCTCATCAAGGAATCAGTTGTTACTAACTGAAGAATGCACTTGACATTTTACTCCTTAAAAGTTACAATAAAAGCCAGAATGAAGGTGAGCATTAAGGTTATAATAAAAAGTAGCACTTTTATTGAAAGTTGTATTATTTTTCAATAACTCAGGCTGAGAAAATGTAAGTCCATAAGACTTTTAATATCCACTACAATTCTTCTTCTAATACCTGAGCAGGTGAGACCATGGCCAAAACTATCTGTGATGTTTTTGTCTTCCATCTACTCTTTTTAATATAATGTTTTAAATCATAGAATGGTCTGGTTTGGAAAAGACTTTAAAGATCATCCAGTTCAAACCCCACCTCCTTCCACAGGCAGGGATGCCACCCCCTAGATTAGGTTGCACGGAGGCCCATTCAACCTGACCTTGAACACTTCAGGGATGAGGCATCTACAACCACTCTGGGCAACCTGTTCCAGTGTCTCACCACCCTCACAGTAATTAATTTCCTCTAAATACCTAATCTAAACCTACTCTGTTTCAGTTTAAAGCATTACCTTGTCACTCCATGCCCTTGTAAAAAGTCACTTTCCAGATTTCTTGTAGGTCCCCTTTAGGTACTGGAAGGCACTATAAGGTCTCCTGGGAGCCACAGGTCTCTCATAGGAGAGACTGTCTTCATAGGAGAGGTGCTCCAGCCCTCCAAGCATCTTCATGGCTCTCCTCTGGACCCACTCCAACAGGTCCAGGTTCTTAAGCAGGGGGCCCAGAGCTGAACACAGGACTTCTTCATCAATGGATTGCACCTTACCTTCCCCTAAAGTTAGAAATTACTGGGTTTGGAATAAGGCATATAAAGAAAAGCAAGATATGGTTTCTTATTCTGTTGAATCTCCTGTGCGTTTATATTAAGAGAAGTGATTGTTGAGTTTTAGGCAATTTGGGAATTGTAGCAAGAGGAAAGAAAATTGTAGCCATCCACAATAGGCAGGGATTTTAATTAGCAAATGAAGAAGAGCACTAGAACAACAGATTCTTCTGGTCCAGGGGAAAAAGCCACAAACCAGCACCAAAAAAAAACCAACCAAAGATTAACAGAAAAACCAACCCACTGATACTTTTAGTGCACTAGTGAACTGGAAATTAATAAAGCAAAAGCTAAACACTGTTGTTGCCCATTATTTCATTTTCCCACTAGCAAGCAATTTATTTTTCCAAAACCAATCTCAGAAATGATAAGGAATTATTGCATTTGACTACCTGGCCTAAAGATTCTACAATACCCATCCCCCAAAAAGTACAGCAAAACCCCCACCAAAAGTAAATGATAAATTGACTGAAGAAACTATAAACATAGCCCCTGTAATATTCTCAGTATTTCACAGGTTTCCTCTGTGAAAAATCAAAGTTTTACTGAGGTGATCCAAATAGATTTTCCAAAGCCGCATCTCTGCTCATTTTCCATTCCATTTATTCTTGCAATGGGAAAATAGAAACAAAGAGATCTGATTTTCAGTTGTAATAGGTCCCTTCTTGGGATATTCAATAGGAAAAGTGGCCTTAAGGAGAGAATTAATTACATTTTGGCCTATTTTAAGGTTCTTATACTGTTAGATCAAATAGTACAGTCATGCTTATGTAAACAGAAGCTGAAGAACTAAACTACACAAAGAGCCCCCATTGGAGCAAGAAGTAAATCCAAGAGTCCCAATCTTGTCTTGGAACCCAGTGTTGTCTTTGAACCTATCTTCCTTATAAAATATTACTTCTGGAAGTTTTTCTTTTAATATTTTGTCTAAGATGTTTTCCCTCTGCTTGCCTGATATTTTGTGGAAGAAGTTTTAAAATACTCATTTGAATACTTTAAAATACTCATTTCAGACAATAAAATATGTCTTCTCCCTAACTGTATCTAGCTCCTTTGCAGAACAGTGTAATGCTCTTTTAAATTAAAAGAGAGACAATTTATATCACAGCCACATGTTTAGTGACAACAAAAGCAAAAGCGATGGATAATCCTGTCAAATTAGTATATTTTTTTCTAGGGATAATAAGTTCAAATTAAATTAAATTATATACTTTTTGAAAGTTTATGAATTCCTACTTTATTCCTTTTATTATGTGCTATTCAAAGAAATACTTCATCCTGAAAACAGTTCTTATTCTACAGAGAGACATAAGAAATAAATGATAAGGAGCAATCTGCTTTAGCATGGATCATACAAAGATTGAGAGAGCAATATTTCTAAGCAATATCAGAAATTGGTTAAATGAAGACAGGGTCAAACCTTCAAATGTGAATGCAATCTTAAACCCTACAAAAAACAGTAATTTTTTTTAGGCATATATTTCAGGAAAGCTTGCCATATGTGAGGTGTACTTTATGTAAATTAAAAGTATTCTTCATTTAAATGCCCAGTTCTTTAGATATGGAAATCTAGGATCTAGAAATTAAAGGTATATACAAAAATACAGAAGAGCAGAACTCACCTCACATGTCAAAGTAGCATGCTGTTTAGTGACTTCTAATGAGACTATTGAAGGATAAACCACTCTGAATTCCAAGTCCAGCAAGCAAATATCTAAAAAGAAAGACAATATACTCACCCCAGTTTCTAAACACACTTAGCTAAACCCAAGATTTAGAAGTGTACCTGGAACAAGAGAGGTTTTCCAGGAAAGTAATACTCAGAGCTGTAGTCTGACCTGACTTGGAGGGACCCAGTCATCTTTTCCTACGGCTAAATAACTGTAAGAAGGAAAAACAGCCTGTGGGCAAGAGGGATCCATTGACTAGTTTCAGCCACAGAGATGCTGGCCAGCTTTTTTCTTCTGAGAAGGAAAAAGAGTTTGATTCCTGTGTGGCTTCACAGAAAAACTCATGAGAGCACATCAGCAGAAGTGCTGCCTCATCGGGCTGACTGCAGTCCTCAACCATTTTTGAGCTCTTGCTAACATGGCAAAAGAACTGCACCTGGCTTAACAGCCACATAACTAATTTAAGAACTGTATTGATTAAGTCATACAGATTATTAAACAGACACAGTGAAAATATTAGATCTCAAAAAAAAATCAAATAAAGTTATAGCAGTTGTTCTCTTCTAAACACCAAACCAAAGCTTTTAGGCAGCTCTTACACTTCTTTCAGTTCAGAATGGGCTGACAGGTATGTTATGAAATATTTACATTTTACATAAATCTGATCTTTAATCACTTTGAGATGAGCACTTGCAATCACAACTGCCTTCAGCAAGAGCTGTGACTGCCAACACATCTGCAAATCATTTTAAGAGCATAGAATAAAGCAAAACGAACTGTATCTTGATGGACAGTGGAGCTCACTTTGGGGTTCCAAGCAGTGGTACAGCAGATGCAATCCTGTGGGTTGTAATTCCCTGACAACACTGCCCTGTGGCAGCACAGAGCCATATGCCTGGTCTCCAGCCCTCTGCCTGCACAGCTCTGGGATGCAAGCAGGCTCACCTCCATGCAACAGCATTTAAAATCAAAGTGTTTGCTTTTACTCAAATGGAACAGTTTAAATCCCTTCCCTAAAAGAGAATAATTGCTGAGTTCTGGTATGTAATGAAAAGTTCTGTGAGACATATACTTTAGCAGCACGTGCTTAACACAACCTTGTCAGAAGACACACACTGCGGGAGTGATGATGGCTTCTATAAACCTAAGAACTTGGAAAACAAACATCCTTCACAAACAATGAAGGCAAAATACAACTCTTTAATAGAAAGTCATCTTTAGTATTGAAGTGTAAGTCTTTTTATAGACATGAAGGTTCTGTGTACTAAACATTTTCTTTGAATTTGTTTATTAATTTCATTCCATACTTTTCTTTATCCAATGTATTTAATCATTTTACATGCAAAGACTAGACTAGAAGTACCAGTATATATTTGACAGAATCCTGATTTCTATGACAAAAAAGAATTTGTTTAGTGGATTTTTTCCCCCTTATGAAATAAGATTATATAACTTTTCTTATTTTTTAAAAAGATTGCTTTATTTACATCAAACAATAAAGCAAGAACTAAACAGGCTATGAATACAAAAGCCAAGCATATTCAAGCCCAGTACAAGCAAGAGAAATGCTTTTCCTTGATGATGCAAA
This sequence comes from Hylia prasina, assembly GCA_013397195.1. NCBI lineage: Eukaryota > Metazoa > Chordata > Aves > Passeriformes > Sylviidae > Hylia > Hylia prasina. The sequence goes on from VYXD01004988.1 coordinate 236,993, forward strand.
ACAGAATATAACATTTATGAGTTGTCTGCTGGTTTTACTCAGATCAGAGCTGGAGATCTGCTGAGGGCCAAGAGTCAGACCCCAGGACATGCAGTCAGACACCCCTGCAGTGGGAATTCTCCTTTTGCACCATAACAGGAACAATGAATTATAAATCTTACATCTATTCCATAGGGTACTCCATAAAAAGAAATAAAAAATGTTATAGTTTATTAGCCAGTGAAACTTTCCATGTGTGGGCAGAGGTAAACTGGTAGATGTATGCTTTGTGTAGATTTGCTGAATAAATCTGTAGTTAACTCTTCAAGTAGAATTGAACCAAAGCTCACATAGGTATGTTGAGCTCTGTCCCAAATAAGACTGATTGGGTGGGTCAGCTCAAAAAGTTAAAGGAAATCAAGGGTGTTGGCAAGGGACCAAATTAAAGGGTCAAACCAAAGGTCCTTGGTATATTGATTTTTTTGGAGAAAGCGTTATCTCTTCTTCTCTCTGCATTTTCTCCTCTCAAATATACTCTAAAGAATAAACTATCTTGGTGGAAGATTCTGAATAAATAGGTCTGGAGTATAAACACTTACAGAGCTGGTGGATCATATGCATATATCCATATTCTCTTGGCACAATGGTGCTGGGTAGAGGCCATGCTACTGACAGATCTCTCTTTTATGAGAGGGATTTGTAAAGCTCGCTGTAAAAATCCTGAGATAAATTCAGGGTCACTTAGGAGGAAAAATTAAAGAAAAAGAGTTATTGATGTTCAGCATAGCCAAAGAGTCAATAAAACAAAATGATGTAATCTAAATTGTAATACTTTTTATTTTCTGCAGTGAGAGCAACCTAGAGACTTTCTACACTTCTAAGTCCCTGACTTATTTGAAAAACATACACTAACTTGTCTTTGGTGGTGTCATCTTCTTGTTGTCTACTATTTTTCAAACAAAAAATTCCTCTGTATATGAAAAACTGGACGTCAGATAAAAATAAAATAGCATTTAATAATGAAAGAGCTTATCCAAACTGGCATTTTAATGTAGATCTGAAAACTAAAGACTTGCAATTATCAGGATTATACAATGTGTCTTCTTCCTATCAGGTCTCCATAGAAACACATTTAGAAATTTATTTCTCCAGCAGTTAGCAAGGTAGGGATCTAAACCACGGAGTCTGAATATTACTATTCCACATAGAACCTGTCTCAGTGAAAACAGTAATAATTCTGTGGAGTTCTAAAATAGTATTGCCTGATTAAAATCAGTGTTAAGATTTCAGGCACTTGAGAAATATCAGGCTTCAGGGAATAGTTCAGAATTTTAAAAAAAAGCTGATGAAGAACCCCAGGGATGCCAACAGTGTCATTTTCAAACTACATAGTTGTCTCATTAAATTTAATGTAGGATACACATGGAACCATATACATACTCATGGAAAAATTTTAAATAGAAATGAGATGAGAATTGAATAAAGCTGTGGTTCTGTAGCACATAGCGTGGTGGTTCTCAGTTCTCAGAGCTGTCACCTTGAACTTGGCTTTAACCTTTAGACCTGGACAGGGGTGACATTTAAGGCTTTTCTTAGGCATTGCTTTTTTCTCAGTTGCATAAAGTCGATGTGATTTATTGGACCACCATGCTGCCCACCACACAGCACGGGGAATCTGAAACTTAAAGCACAGGGATTAATAATCTAAATGCTAAAATCCAGGCTTCTGTTTTCAAATTCAGGATCAGATCCATAAAACCAGCATTCAAGTTCTTGTTTTCAACATTGCCAGACGTTGTAACTTTGCATGCAGAGCTGCCATACTTCTCTTACCACCTCCCTGACAGGCACACCAAAGGAGGAAGCAGTGGCTGTCTTTGCTTTTAAAGTCGGGGCAGAGTGGAAACCAGGAGAACACCAGTCTAACACAGTTGAGTTCAACAAATAGTCTGAATGAAAAACTTTCAAGTTTCAACTTCCTGGTCCCCCAGATGAGTTCAACATAAGTATGGCATAAGCTTGTGTCCTTGTATGAGGGAAAAATAATGTAATATCCTGGTTATACCTAAGGAATATACATATTCTGCTTTGAAAATGCTCATACCCTGCCAGTGGATGCAGTGGTTAAGAGCATCTGATCCTGCACACTTTGTATAGGCCCTGCATCATGGATTGACACACCTGTATAGGTTTGGAGTCTTATTCACATCCCCAAGAGAGTAAGCCTCTCAATGCCCAACCCTCTTTAAAGATCTCGTGGTATTTGATGCTGAAAAAAATACAGAAGTCAGGAAATTCTGGATGTACCATAATTGTTTACTGGCTTTAGCAGAATCATTAAGTTTCTGGAATCATTAACTGTCTTATGGTGTGTAAACAATAAACTGCATTTCTCTTTTGGTTGATGAAAGACAATTTTCTTTCTTTCACCTTGCTTTTAAGTATACCCATAAAATAGAGCATCATGGATAGGTGTTCCATTTATACACAGAAATTTCCTTTTTTTTCAGAAGTAATTTTTATGGATTTATGCAGCATTCTTCAGCACTTTACCCCTGATTTTGTCTACTATCTTACTGTTTTAGGAGAAATTTAGGGGAGGATGAGGGAGGATGAAATAAGTTTAAAGTCTAATCTTAGAATTTTGTCTTTAAAATTCAATTTTATAAGCAAGATGAATGTAATCATCGATGAGGGTTAAGCTTGATAAAAATTCTGATGTCACATTTGTCTACTCAGAAGGTGGTATTCCTCCAAGGTGCCAAGTTGTACTTGACTCTGTAGGGACCAGATGCAGAATTAATTATTAAGTGCACCTCCACTGGCTTCAATGAACATTGCATTAGTTCCTAATCTTCTCTTCTTCTCTCTCTCTCTCTCTCTCTCTCTCTCTCTCTCTGTCTCTCTCTCTCTCTCTCTACCTCAGGTGGCATAATAGTACTTCTAAAGGTGGTTGAAATAACACCTAAATATGAGTTTCCTTAGTTCTTTCATTATAAACATAACATCTTTTATTTAAGCTGACTTGGACGGTGTTTTAGAAAGCTCTTTAGAGATGGATAACTCAAATGAGAAAAGTTGTCAATGCAACAAGCCCTTCAAAATAATTTTTGGCAGGTGGTTATATCTGAACTCAGATGCACTCAGTCCAGATGCCCAGTGGGTCTGACTTTTTCACTCATTTGGCCATTAACTCAGCCTCAGTTGCAGTTTATTAAAAAACAGTATAGTTTTCCTTTCTTAGGCATGTTGAGTCTCAGAACTTTGATATTGTCTAATGAAAATTCTCAATAAATACAAAGTAATGAAATAAAATCGTGAAAGGGAAGTTTAAAAAATTACTAATGAAGACAAGGCAGAAACCATTTACTGTAGCTTCTTGAATCACTCAAGCTGTTCATTCCAGCATGCTCAGCTGACAATAAATTCAGTATCAGCTTCATTCATATGAACTGGTTGTGCCATTTGCAGATGTTGTGCATGACTGCAACATAAAATCTCCCTATGTGTAAAATCGTGAGATAAAAGTGTGAGAGGTACCTTTTGCTAATTATGCACATTATCATAATTTCTTCTGCTGCTATAACATCTACTTTTCATGGGTAAATCCTGTCTTTTCGTCTTGCAACACTGTAGTGCTTCAACAGTCATAGAAAAGTGCAGCTCAATACAATTCATTCGGGGTATCTATAGTTGAAAGCAGCTGTAATTTTTGTTGCGTTCTTCAAAGAGCATTCATTAGGAATTTATAAACACCATTTGACACATAAAAGGAAAGACCAGAATGGTTTGGACATCGGATGAATAATCTTATTTCATTAAATATTAAAACCATATAGTAGTTTAAAATGTAGTACATACAGCAAGTATGGCACACATATACATTGTATTTTTATAATATATATACACATATATAGTGCATACAGTAAATACAGCATTCTGATGGAGAACTAGCTTATATTATGGTATATTTGGTTGAACAGTCTTCTCTTTGGTTCTGTTGCATCAAGGGTAAGGGTACATGCAACATTTCTCCTTCAAGGGATGGACAGTAGTTTTCTGTGCAGCTTTCTTTAGAGACCACAGGGCTGTTGCTGTGCTCCTCCAGTCTCCAGGTTACTTCTCAGTGCTTAATGCAGAAGAATATCTTGTATATTTTGATAAGACACTGTCTTGATCTCAACCCTTGGGTTCAGTAAAAATTTTGGAAGGAAGGAAAGACATATCTGGATCTATCTTTCCCAGGGCAAGTCCAGAGGCTGAAGCCAGAGCAATCACTCTTCAGGAATTTGGGACAGATTGGGATTCTGCTGTGGCTGTTGCAGAGTGGAGTCATGGGGAGGAAAGAAAAGAAGATAGTCCTCAAGATACAGAGGAGACCAGATAGGTCCAAGGAAGGCTATGGGTAATTGTTTCCTTAAAATGCATAATTGAATGTCTCCTCCACTTCCCACCAGCTTTATTCTCACTTTCCCAGTAGATCTGGTTCTTAATGTATTTAAAGATAAATGTATTTCTAGATGATTTTTTGTGTACCCCAATTCAATCTCTCTACAGAGACTGGCTGCTGCTTGGGCCTTAGAAGGTGCTCAAAAGGATGATTTTCCTTGATTACAAGGAAAGGATGGAAACAGATTCACTTTCTATTCTGATTAATTCTGGTCTATATCAGCAATGTTTCCTGGCTTCCTGGAAACGCTCTTGCATGCCTGCACAAAAAGATGTCAGCCATTCATTTGTTCTAGTCAGAAAGGTACATAAAGGCATCTGTAATATTATGTCCCTGGGGTCTCCCCTTTTGGTAAGATTTCTGTGGCTGTGGCAGTAACAAGAGCACTTAAAAGAACTATTCAAGACAGGTCATGATAACTCTCCACCTGCCTTCTTGCTTCCTGTACATATGACAAACTATATCACAGAATCACAGTCTTTATGTGTAATGTGTCTATGTATAAAGCAGGAGCAAGATTGTCACTGCTGTGTCAGTAACTGGTCGGAGTTGGTACAGAGCAGGTGCTCCAAAAGTAAGCATATCTGTGACTGTCATAGGCAGTGTCTAATAAGTGACAGCTGGGGTTTGTGAGTGATTTAAGAAAAAGGGGTTTTATTAGTACTTTTCAGATGAAAATAGACTTTTTCAGAGGAAAAAGCAAGGGAAGCAACATGAACATGTACAGACGATGAGAAGAAGGAACTTTGCTTTAACCTTGCTCTGAAAGATGTACCTCAAACAGAGTTTACTTGTTTGGGACATGAATTATTTGTCTTACATTTTATGTTCTGCAAGAAATCCATCTAGATGATCACAATAGCCCCATAGTCCCTCATAGGTTTAAATATCTATGAATCAAGAGACATAAGAGTCAACAAATATGTAAATGAGTAATATGTCCTAAAAGATTAATCCAGTGTACCTTCTTCACAGTCACTGTGTTCCACTGACTAAAATTAAGAGAATTAAATTGCAACAATCACAGTAAAACTGAAGTACAAATGTGTATCTTATTAAATAAGGTACATAAAAGACTAATTGCTATCTGGCTAAGCAAGGATTTTATGGTAGTACTGCTATACTGACTATTTTTTCTTGAAAACTGGCTTTGGAACATTTTATTTCAAACCTCAATTGTCCATGTGATCACTGTAAGTGTACCTCGTGGGCTCATGTATTTCAGTGGATCTTGGCCAGTTCATCACTTATTTTTTTCTGAAATTTGAAGTCTTAAATCCAGAGATAACTTTTCATGTTCAACCTTTGCCAGATGTAATCTTAGTTGTGATACAAGGTCATTAATCGTAGCCTACAAACAGTGTCTACTTTCAGAGTTTATCCTGATTGCTTATGCTCGGCATTGTTACTGCATTCTCTGTTCAACTCTTATTTAAATTATACATTGATTTTTCTCTTTTGTTTTCCTCTTCAGCTGCAAAAAGGGGCTTTAAATGAACACATTTCTGGGGAAAGTATGCCAACAGAAAAGAGAGGAACAAGGCTGTAGATTCTTTCAGGTCACAGACCATGGGTTTATCACCAAAAGGTGTCACTAGAAAGCACTGGGAATGGTCTGTCATGCTTCAGAGATCCTGAGCTACAACACAGCTTTTGAGCTTAAATTTTGTTGTTAATGCACAAGAAGTGATCTGAGCTGACTGCGCTGACTCCTTGAAATGTGCTATACTTCCTCGGCACTGAATATATTACAGGTTTTAGTCACTAGAAGTTAGGCTGAGGAATCAGCATTACTGCAGCAAAACATATTATCATGTACTGGAGACCAGTGAGAAATTCATGAGAAGAACCAGCCAGAAACCAGCTGAAATCAGGACAAATCAAGAGTATGTGCAGAATATTCATTAGTTACACACATATTTACTTTAGAACAACACTACTGCAAATATGTGGTCAAACACTTGCCAGTTAAGAAGTGTCATAATAGAGGATGCCTCATCACCCATCATTAATTTTATTTCACATATACATTAGATATGTTCACATGCTGTTTTTTCCACAAAATGTCTGTATTCTCCTGTGAGCAAAATTGGTAATACCTGTTTAATAACTAAGTATATAATATTTTTATGTTCACTCCATCATTTCCAGTGCTTACTTAATTTTCAAAATGTATTTTGAAGACATAATTATAAGGTGACTGTGCAACCTTGGCAAACATTACTTAGGAATCATAGAGTTCAAGCCCTGTGAGCCTGTTCTGAAGACCCTCAGAGTAATTAAAGTCAGTACATCAGTAGTAGCTAGGTCTGGATCTCCTTCACGGGATCTCAGCTGGGGCCTCACTCAGTCAGGTGTGTATTAGTGACTGAATCTTCTCAAGATCTTTCTGAGATGAGACTGTGATGTTGCTATTCTATGTGTAAATAGAAGGCATCTAAACTACAGGAATAAAAATTAAATTGAAAAATAACTGGCCCCAAAACTTTTCCATTAAATATGCAGGCAGTACCCATACTATTAAAATATGAAGCACAGCTTCCATTGGCATGAATAAAACTCACAGATGCTAAGCCCTTCTGCAGTTCAGACTAGGAAGATGAACTTTACAGGAAGTGCAATTTTTCCATTTCTAATTGGTACAGTAGTGTGGTTGCTCACAGCATCTGCAAGAAATGAAGTAGGAATTTGGCATGTGGCACTCATCTTGAATATAAAACCCCAATCCAACCCCAGAGCAGGTATTTCATGTATTTCATGTCCACTGGAACACACTATGTGTTTCTCTTTAATTTGTTTCCCTTGAAGGGTGCTTTGCAAAGTCTTGGTGCAAGGACATTCAGCTGTGGAGTGGGGTTCAAAGGGCTGAGATGAGTGTGCTTTCATCTGGTGTTTCATCTTCCTGCACATATTTAACCATTCACCTGCTTTTCTACTTTACCCATTTTGCTGAATAGATATATGCCTCCTGACTTAAATTTTCTCTGTAGACAAACTTTCTTCTGGTGATTCCAAGGTATGCTGTAAAAAGAAAAACATCGTCTTATATTGACACTGAATGTCATGTGTTTCACCAGCCGAGTAACAGTATTTAGATTCATGTGAATTTCTGCCATTTGAGAAATTAAAGTGACTGGTAGCAACAATAGTGAACCACCAAAAGACCAAATTGTTGTTTAATGCTGAACAAAACTGTGACAATTAGGAACCCCAGGTTCCATGTCAAACTCCATAGAGTATGCACTCTAGCAGGTACATGTTATTTGCTTCTTTCTCTGAGTGATGATAAATTATGCCTTTACCTGCCCTTTCCCCTTGGGTCCTTTTTTTCAGTCCAGTTTCTTCATGCTTATCCTGTCCAATTCTTAAGCAGTTCTAGCTCAGTCCCAATTTCAGGATGTTGCAGAAATAAAATGAAAGATGAATTACTGAAGAATGTTTGTGTTTGGTAGATGTGTCCTTACTAATCTTGGCTGAAAACTAAGCCCAGTGGCAGAGAAAACTTGGAGAAGAAAATGTTTTGGATGTACTGGACTGACAGAAATGGGGAGACAAACCAAAAAAGATTGACATTTTTATTTGGATAGAAGGATGCAATGTAGGGTACATCAGTATCAGGATAGCAGTTGGATTTGTATTCATAGAAATGGGTTTATGAGGGGAATAAAGTGTGTCAAAGACCTATGGACCTATTGAAGCCTCAACAGAAGGAGAACAAATGGAAATTATGGAGACAGAGGGCAGAAAAAGGCCAGCTGGAGCCAGGGAAGTCACACGCCAAAAGTGGGGTAGTGTCCAACATGGCTGTTAGTCGTTCCAGATGGGGACAGCTCTGCATTTTGGCTGTGACAAAGCCATAACAGATATTGCCAATTCAAAGGTGGGCAAGAAAGCCAACTTGAAGGGAAGCTGACTAAAAGGAGTGAGAGCTCTGTAAGTTGATGTCAGCCATGAGCAGGAGCTGCCAGGAGAGGGGCTGCCAGAAACCTGAGCAAAGGGAAGACAGCACTGCTATCTGGTGCTGTTCAGAAGAAAATAGGGAAGCAGGTGAGTGGGGTGCAAAGGGAAAGCAGAAAAGGTTTCTCTAAGAGATCGAAGTCATAGTGTTTCTTTTTGAAATGGCTGCTTTGTATTGCCTGAAGGTTACCCTGGTGTGGAGAGTAATGAATCTCGACAAAATTACTAGAAAAAGAAAGTAATATATTTGGAAATTCTGGATAATTTGGCACATTTTTTCATATAGAGATTTGTCCCATTTTGACATTTGTGGAAGTTTTGAATCATTCATTTCCAAACTTTCTTTTAAAATAACTTCTATTTTAATACAAATCATGTGTTTTTCAAAATGTTTTAATAACAAATATTTAGAATTTTTTGCAACAAAGTAATATGATTCCCCAAAATGTTTTTAATGTTGTTTTTGAAAATATGTTTTATAGGTCATTTTAGTTCCATTTCATAATGGAAAAAAAAAGCAAAGTGTCACCATTTCCTGAACAACAGAATTATTCCCTCCTGACCTACTTCTTTGCTACTTCAAAAAGCATTGTGCAACTTGGAGTAGAAAGAGAACACAACTAATTAAAGATAAAATAAGAACAGCAAGAATTAAACAAACAAACCCAAGAAAAATGCACACAGAAAAGAGTCCAAGAAAAGCCCCAAAAAACAATTAATGACATAATTCATTCAAGCAATCAAGACAAAGGATATCAAGGTGTTAGAGTACTGCTTGGGAAAAACAGTAAATGTCAAATACAAAAATAAATCCCACCCAAGGCAATAAAAATACAGGAAAAAATAGTTCTTGCAAGACAGACAATAATATTTTACCACATCTATTCTCATGCTTTCCATGCATTTCTTTATTGTTTCCTCATTCCCACTTCAATTGCCATCATCTGATTACATAATTTTGCTGGAAAAGCAAAATTTTAAAATGTTGCTGCTATTTTATAATAAATACAGAAATACAATAATGCCCAACCTGTAAGAGTTACTCCAAATTATTTCTGAAACAATAATTTCTGAGTGAAGTAACAGAAGGAGGAGAGAGATCCAAGAAGAGGTTAAGTTTCAATAAATTGTGTTAGATATGTTATATTTATTCATCTCAGGTTAGGAATTTGATGCATAGTTTCAACCTCAGATAGATCTGTTTTAGTTAAATCCCCTCAAAAAGTATAGAAGTTGCCAAACACAATGGGGTCTGAATTGCTAGAACATATTTGTTAGGCTATGAAGAGTAAATATGAGGAAAAGCATAATTTAACGAGAAAAGTTGACACAAAACATAAACCCATTGAGGCAAAAAAAGATGTCTAGTACAGGTTAATATATATATTTTTTTATACTGTATACACTTTCCATCTCAATCACCATATAATGACCACCTTAGAAAAATGGATTAAGGAATGGAATTAAGGATTATCAATGTCATTACTTTTGACTACCTGGTTTTAGGACTAATACAGAGAGGTACCACTAATAAAAGTTTCTCTAAGAGGAAGACGGTGATGGAGAAGGCAGAAGAAATGTCATGTTACAAACAGGAAATACAGAAATGGCCACTTGAAAAATAATAGAATGGTTTTGTTTAAGGAAGGCACCTCAAAGATCACCTAGTTCCAACTGGCTGCCAGTGGCAGGATGCCTTTCCCTGAACCAGTTTTCTCACAACTTCATCCAGCCTGGTATTGAACACCTCCAGGGATGGGGCATCCACAACCTCTCTGGGTAATCTGTTCCAGTGTACCCCCACCCTCACAGTAAAGAATATTTCCCTAATATCTAATGCAAACCTCCTGTCTTTCAGTGTCAAGCCATTACCCCTTGTCTTGTCACTACATGTCTTGTAAAAAGTCCCTCTCCTACTTCAGACACTGGAAGGATGGGATTAGGTAACCCTGAAACCTTCTCTTTTCTAGCCTGAACAAACCTAATTCTCTCAGCCTTTCCTTCTCTACAAAGAGAATTGAAATTTGTGAATGGGAGAGTTTAGAAATCCCAACTGAAAGATCAAGGATTGTAATTTTACCCTGGAGTTAGTGCAGAGCTGCTGAGGATTTAATTAAGGACATTAGCATTGAAGGAAACCATTCAGGAGGTTTAAAGGTCTCACAAAACCATTTCAGGACTTTTTAAAATTTTTTTTTCTAATATCATCATCTTAAAAATTGTAGTATTTTCTATTTTTTATCACTGTTTATTTCTTATAACCCTATAGTGTATGTGAACAAGGGATAAATGTTACTAGAATTTCTACAATGAGACTGCAGATATCTGGAGTGGTAACTTGGCAACTCAGCATCTACCAGGTGCCAAAACACTTATTCTCAGCTTCTATAGCAGCATGTATTTGATGTAATGTATTTTGTAGATAGCAATTTAAAGATTTAGAGAGAAAGGGAATTAAGCTGTGTGAAGAGAATCTGCCTTTCAGACCAACTATCAAAAAAGCAAAAAACTGACTAATGATGATAAAACAAAACATTGATGCATGGATAGCACAAATAGATGAGGGAAGCGAGGATCAAAAATAGTAGCAAAAGAAATAATGAGAACCATAATTGGAAAAATACTAACAAAATCAAATATTGTAACTGCGGTTTGGCATTACGCAGAATCAGAGAATAAGCTAAGTTGGAAGGGACCCACAAGAATCGAGTCCAGCTCTTGGTCCTGGACAGGACACCCCAAGAGTCACACCATGTACCTGAGAGTGTTGTTCAAACCCTTCTTGAGCTCTGTCAGGTTGGTGCTGTGACTATCTCCTTGTGGAGCCTGTTCCAGTGCCCCACCACTCTGAGTGAAGAACCTTTTTCTGATATCTAACCTGTCTGGACAGGAGTCCATCCCAGGGCCAAAAGTCCTCCATAAACTGCTGCAGTGAGGGTCACTCCTCCGCAGCAGGCACTCTTCTATGTGTGCAAGGACACGTTGATCCAGCATGGGTGTCCCATGGGGTCACAAGTCCTATCAGCAAGCCTACCTCCAGCGTGGGCTTCTCTCTCCCAGGAGCCTCTTTCAGCATGGGCCTTCTGCAAGTTCACAGCCTCCTCTAACGCATCCACCTGCTCCAGCGTGGGGCTTCTTCCAAGCTGCAGGTGGATCTCTGTATCCCTGTGGTTCTACATGGGCTCAGCCACTTCACCATGGTCTGCACCAAGGGCTGCAGGGGAATCTCAGCTCTCGCACCTCCCGCCCTTCCTTCCTCACTGACCTTGGTGTGCAGAGTTGTTCCTCTCACATATTCTCACCCTGCTCTTCTCTGGCCAGAAATACTATGGATGATATCTGTGCAATAACTTTTCTTTTTTTCTTCTTCTTAAATATGTTGTCACAGAGGCATTGCCACCACTTCTAATTGGCCCAGCCTTGGCCAGGAACATGTTCATCTTAAAGCCATCTGGAATTGGTTCTGCTGGATTTGGAGAAAGCTTCTGGCAGCTTCTCACACCGCTTTTATTTCTGTCAGCCAAAGGACAGGCATGCTACTCAGAGTTTTGCAAAGCTTTTATTTTCATGGGAAAGTATAAAGCCAAAGCTCTTCTCTCACACAGCTTTGGCCTACAGCAAATGAACTTTACCTGGAGCAAGCACAACAATTTGTTATTGTTTTCAGTCTTGTAGCATGTTAATTTTCTCAAAGGCTTTTGGTGTTATATGGACATTTGGATTATAAACTCCTCAGTTCTAGTCTCAGTTATGGGATTTTTTCCAGAGAAGGATCCCAAAATATACAAAGAATGTGTCTGAGGGAGAGCTCTTCTAATCTATCCCTATCGCACTGGCTTATGACCTGACAAAGAGGTTCTCCTAATATCTGCTGTTTTGTGTGACAGTCTTCACCAGATGGAATTGGATTCACTCTCTTTTCTCCCTTCCCTGAACAATGAAGGTTCCTCCTCTTTGCCTTCCCATTTGCCTTGTCTGTTGCCTTTTATCTGAGATATTCTGCTGCTTTCTGAAACATTCTGAAATTGCTGAAGGAACTCATGAAGAAGCTTTGAGGTAGGGGATTGGGAGAAGAGGATGTGGGGACCCATGAGCAGGGCTGCTGTTGGAGAGGGAATGTGGGACACTATTGACTGGGATTTTGAGAGCTGTGACTGGTTTGGGGGCTTAAGTTTTATTAGAGTGTATGCAGGAAAAGGATGCTTGAAGGATCAGTGATTTCAGTATCGGTGCTGTCAAATGATCATTCAAGATTTAAGAGTGATTTAAGAATCAGGATTTATTTAGAACTTGGCTGGAAGATTAACTGCTGACCTAGAAACTGCTAAATGTGGATGGCAATAGTTTCTGCAGAACTATGGACCTAAAGTAACCTTCTTCAAATTCCCTCTAGTTGTGGACTACATTAAATATACTTAACAGTGGCAATCGGTAGGGGAAAACTAAATATTAACTGAGAGATTATAATGTCGTAATCTAATTTAAAATGCCTAATGGGTTGGAAAGCAGAGGTAATACTGCACTTCTCTGTGTTTGTTTTTTCTCTTTTCTAGTCTGACTCATAACAGTTTGCTTATTGAGCTTCAAAAGATGCATAAAATAAAAGACATGATGATATTTAAAAAGGCTGATCTCTTTAACATACAATTTATGTACAGTGCATAGAGAGAGAATGAATTTTTCCTCCACAGACTGACTCAGAAGGGATGCTTTGGAGGCATATAATTCCACTCCCAAAATAATAATCAATCTATATTAGAACTTATAAAATGAAGAAGTTACTGAAAAGGCAAAAAATAGCAGAGAGGAAAAAAAATAAATTATGGGAGTCCCATACATTCCAGCACAAATTTTGATGTAAATAGTAAACTCTGGATTGAAAAAAAGTATGGAGCAGGTAAAATGCTGCTAGGGTCCACCTTTGTTAAGAAATGGCTTTTAATAAGCGTGCTCAAGTGACTTAAAAAATTTAGTGGGAAGATTTTACCTGCTAAAAATGAGCATCAAGAGTTTGTCACAGTAAGAATATTATTTGGTTTCATGTTTCTCTTCTTACCAAAATAATATGATTTTTAAAAAAGTAACTAAAAACCTACTTGTGCAATAAATGTGTTTCTCAGAAGCATTACAGCTGCAAAGAACCTGAATTTAGAAAGACATGAAAGAATTAACAGTTATTAAGAATATTAATGAATTTAGAAAGACATGAAAGAATTAACAGTTATTAAGAATATTAATCAATCTGTAAAAGCCTGTCTGCCTGAATCTTGTACAAAACTAAATTCCATCCTAACCTTATCTAAACATCTAGCTTTCAAAAATTCAGAGAATTATAGAAACTTAGAATCAAGTTTGGAAAAGTCCTCTAAGAGCATAGAGTCCAAGTTTGGAACTATAATAAAAAGAAGCTATTCTGTGAGTATAAAATAAGAGACAACAGATTTTATTAATGAATTAATTTATTTCATTTGTTACTTAGTTCTAGGAATCTGTATCCAGTGCAGTTGTACTGAATGAGGGACAAGGCAATGTATATCAGTATATTAGCACATGTGCTGCAATGGAAAGGAAAACACACAGCCTTGACTGTATACTCTGTGTGAGCTCCATGTGGATGCCACATGTCCTAGCCAAGACAATAACACACAAAGCTGCACAGAAAAATTGTTTCAGCACTTCATGTACTGTACTTCACACTAATCCATCTGGGAGGATGTAGCTCATAAGTAGTTCAAACCATGCTCAAAGAGAAAGAGTGGATCTTCTCCTCCTGGACAAGTTGGATGGATTTTGGTGCAGCCTTCAGCAAACATTGCACTCGCTACACTATAGAAGCCACAGTCTCTGCATGCACAGCCCACCTAAAACAACAGCAATCACAACTCTCTCAATTTACAGCAGTGCTGAGTCTGACCAGAGGTCACTGTATTTCCTTGCAGACCTCAGCATTGCAAGAACTGTTGGTATGTCAGCCCTACTGGAAACAACACAGCAGACAGCAAAACCAGGTTAATGTTTTTCTGAAATTAGTCTAACCTGAAAATAAGTTACATTCCGCACATAGAACATATTCTGGCAAAATGTAGAACCACTTTTATTTTTGAAAGCCGTTGAAAATTTTGATTAATTCTCCTTAGTTATGGGTAACTATCAGCTTGAGAAAAAAACACGTTTCCTACTTTGTTTGCTGGGAAAGGCTGTGGACATGTGTACCCAGACATTTCCCACAGAATTCTCCTGGAAAAACTGGCTGCTCATGGCTTGGATGGGTGAACTGTTCCCTGGGCAAAAACCTGGTTGGATAGCCAAACCCAGAGAGTGGTAGTGAATGGAGCTGGCAGCTGAACACCAGTGGTGTTCCCCAGGGACCAGTGCTGGGGCCAGTCCTGTTTAATATATTTATCAATGATCTGGAAGAGGAGATTGAGAGCAACCTCACTCAGTTTGCAGATGACACAAAGTTGGGTTGGAGTGTTGATGTGCAGGAGGGCAGGAAGGCTCTGCAGAGGGATCTGGACAGACTGGATCCATGGGCTGAGGACAACAGCGTGAGGTTCAACAAGACCAAGTTGGGGTGCTGGTCAACAGCCCACTGAACATGATCCAGCATGTGTCCAGGTGGCCAAGAAGGCCAGTGACATCCTGGCTTGTATCAGCAGTGGTGTGCTGGTAAGACTAGGGCAACGATCATCCCCCTGTACTTGGCACTGGTAAGGCCACACCTCAAAACCTGTGTTTACTTCCTGGGCCCCTCACTGTAAGAAAGACATTGAGGTGCTGGAGCATGTCCAGAGAAGGGCAACAAAGCTGGGGAAGGGTCTGAGCACAAGTCCTGTGAGGAGCAGCTGGGGGAGATGAGGGGGCTTCATCTGGAGAAGAGGAAGCTCAGAGGAGACCTTATTGTTCTTGGCAGCTACCTGAAAGGAGGGTGTAGTGAGGTGGGGGTCAGACTCTTCTCCCAAGTAACAAACGACAGAACAGGAGGAAATGGCCTCAAGTTGTGTCAGGGGAGGCTTAGGTTGGACACCAGGAAAAAATTCTTCATTGAAAGGGCTGTCAAGTACTGAAACAACCTGCCCAGGGAAGTGGCAGTGTCAACATCCCTGGAAGTGTTAAGAGACATGAAGATGTGGTTATTAGTGATGTGGTTTAATGGTAAACTTGACAGTGCTACATTAATGACCATAGTCAATGATCTTAAAGGTCTTTTCCAACCTAAAGGATTCCTTGATTCTATGAGTCTGCGATTCTCTCTCTGATTAATTTTTTATGTAATTGCTCTATGACTCTTGATGAATTTGTCTGATCATGGTAATTAGTGAAGCAGTACTATTTATGCTACATCATCTACAATACTTATATGAATAAAATTAAATATGTCCAAAGCGAAGGTTGTAATTTCTCCCTCAAATTGGAAAGGAGAAGGGAAAAATAAAATTCTTTAAGGGGACCAGTTAATCCCTATTAAGAGCCTGTGAGTAATAGGCCAACCTTTGAACTGAACCAGGAAATTTTTCTTTCAGAACTGTGCAGGAGACATGGAATTATTTTCTCCCATTTAAATCAGAGGCAATTTAGAGGAAAAAGATGTAAATGGTCAGGGCCAAAATCTATGGATTATTTTCGATCAAATTTGTTTTTTGTGCTTTATTCTCCATAAGATTTAAGATACCTTTTTTTGAAAGGCAGCTTTTAAGGTTCTCTTAACTTCAGCTGCTCTGTCATCTGTATTATTAAAGTCTTAGTTCATCATAATGAAAACTCATACATAAAACCTGATGTAGTTAACAATTTAACTGGCTGTACTCATAAATTACCCTGTTTGCATTAAAAAAAAAAATTCAAAAAGAGAATTCAGCATTTTTAAAACACCACTAACAACAAATCAACGCCACCCTCATCCAGCAACATTTTAAAGGGTTTTGGAAAATTAGGTACATTATGACATTTTACTTTCTTGTGTAATTTTTGGGCTGAGAGAGACACACTTGAGATGGTGGGATAACATAGTGGGAAACAACAGCCATGAAGGTAAGTTAAAAGAAAGTAGGGGAAAGCTAAATTGGTAAGTTAAATCAGTAAGTTAAAAGACCTGAGGATTTTGAAAATTCTGGCTTTATTTTTTGCTTTCTCTTAGGGTGTGGAGTCATCTCACTGATCTATGCCTCACTCACTAGCTAAGGGAGACTGGTCAATCCTCCTTTCTTAGATATTCACATCTTGTCTATCCTAGCATTGCCAAAAGATATGGGTGTAGGGATAGGTCCCTTGATTACTACCAAACAATCACCCTCTGTGCTGGTCATCTCAGGGCTGAGAGCTAGTAAATTACCCTTCTGCAAAGTCTTTGGCTGCATAGAGGCTGTCAGGGTGAAGGTCCAAAGAGATGTAGCTCTTCTCTCTGAACATAAACACTGTCAAGTGATTAGTCATGCTAGATTAGAAGGGTTTTATACAGCACAGCAACTTCCAGTAAATCATCAAATGTGCATCTCCTACTTTCAAGCAGATCTACTTCTGTATCCACTAGCATATGATAGTACTGAAAATTATGGAGCTGAATAGCTCTAAGAGGTCATTTTCATCTGAAAACAAGAGATCTATGTAAACTTTGTGCTGTGTGATTTTCAGAAAATTGTGCAGGAGTGAATAATAGAATATTTTAATGTCTATATTTCTTTACTTGTCTTCTAAGGCTATACTCAAATTGTAGCTCTGTTGATTTTAAATAATCAGGCTCCAGCATAATACATTAATGTCAATTATCATCAGCATTTTATTTCTTACAATTATTTGTGTCCTTTTATTATTTCTTATACATAATCTTGTATTCATGGGAATAACTCTGCTTTGTTCAAGGCTGTGATTTGTATGAAAAAAAAACAAACCCTGTAAAAAGGTTTGTAATATTTATATGAGTTAAAAAATGGTCTTAATGTCTCTCATTTGTGATAGCATGACTACAGACAGAGTCAGTGTGTTTATTACCAGAGTAATAGAAATATGTTGGAATATCAGACTTGTGTTTTCTCTACTATGGGGCATTTGTAATAATATTGCATTGAATTTGCACCCCATTGTATAGGGTTTAGAATTGGAACTGCACAGCATAGAATAAAAAGAACCCCAAATCATCCCAGATCACCAATAACAGCATTTAAGTAAAAGTAGAAAATTTGAACAAAAAGAAATTTTCATGAGTATAGAGAGAGATTTTTGGTGAGGTATAGGCTGTAAAAAAAGCAGGGGCTGAATCAAAATGGGAGGAACAGACAAAGGCTAAGGAAAACGTGATGCATGCCAGTCAGTCAGAGACAAGATACTTGACAGGTCTGTGTGTTCCTGTTCCAGTTGTTTTATTACACATATGACTCTTAGCAGGCTAATGCTGGAGACTTTCTTTTTTTACTTCTTTGTCTTCCTCCTGACAAGACTTGCTGGGACTACTTGCGTCACTGAGAGCAGACTCCTCTTCTTGCAAATGCACAAACCCATATAATGATCATTTAGTCTTCAATGGTCTATAGAAAATAGTCTACAAGCCCTAACTGAGCCACTCTGCAAAGCACTTTATAAAAACTTCTAATAAACAATACCACCAAACATTTAAAAATTGCAACCAAAAGGTATCACGGCAAACGAGAGGAGTGGTGGGTGAGGGGAAAGCAAAATAAATCAAGTTGCTCCTGAGAAGTGGTTAGAAGTAACTGATATCTCTTAATATGTTCCAGAACATCTGGGTTGTTCTTTGGAGCTGAAAACAGCAACTGAGTCCCTGTCAGTTCTCTCTGTCCTGTGAAAAAGAAAGTTGAAATTCTTTGCTACATTTTGATAGTATTTGCATTTAGTTAGTACACTCTACTAAAGCCAACAGAGACTAATGATTTCTGACAAGTTCTCATTTCATTTATTTAAGATTTGGGAATTTTGAAAATGGTTTGGGGACAGATTGGGGGGTTTATTGTTGTTCTTCTACATTTTGACTTCATCCTCAGTTGTTTAGGTTTTCAGCTGAAGGAATTTGGGAGGTGAGAGCCTTCTGGATAAAATATTCATTAAGAAAAATATTGCCTTTTGCTGGCAGGATTGCTTTCAGTAATAAATGCTAGATTTTATATACCTCAGGTCTTCCAAGCTTCATTAATAAAATGGCATTTTTTGTTTGCTAATAATGTCAGACTGAGTTTATTATGTAATTTTCCCTGGCTAGATGTCCCACTCCAACCCTATCAAGTGAAAATGTAAAATTTATCAGGCTGCTTATTCCTAGTAAAAGAAAACAACGTCTTTGGGAGGGGAAAGTGGCGGGGGAGATTTTCTTTCTTTCACAAGACTTCCCCTGTAAAGGTGGAGGTCTTTGTAAGCAGTATATTTATTCCAGGTCTTTGATATCCTTCCTAGCTTAGGTTTTATTATTTTTTAAAAATAAACATTTTTATGTCATGTTTATAATCATATTATGCCAGAGAAGAGTTTGTGATTTTACTTTCGTTCAAAGCTAAGATTTACCATAGTTGTATTAAATAACTTTTTAGAAAAAAAAATGACTAGTACAATTTCTGATCTAATTTTTAAACTAATCTTGTTTGATAGCCTGCTATTTGAGAGAATTCAAAAGTGTAAACTTTGAGTTTTTAAAATGTGAGATAGGCCTTTTTTTTCTAAAGGATTGAGCTGTCTTTGTGGTTGGTGATTATATAAAGCCACAAATACAGTCTCACTCACAAATAAAGAAGATTTATATTAAGGTATATCCTGTACTCTTCCATATTCTTGTAATTTGGCCAGAGACAACGGTATCAGACAATGGTAGATTCAGAGTAAAGAAGTCCTTTTAATAAGATGTGAATTCTTCTTGGAGAAAAATAACCAGCTAATGGAATTTTATCAGGGAAATTAAATAAGAGTATGACTAAGGAATCTTTGCAGGGTTTTGAAACCTTGCCATATTTTAACACTTTTCTGGGCTGTCTCTATAGAGACCAAAGTGAACTGAGTAGTAGTGTAAAAGATCCTTTTTCTTCAGACATGCTCCAAGGAGCAAATATTGGTAATGTGGAAAAATTTGGCCTGTGTTATTTTTTTTTTTTTTTCCATTCCTGAAGTTACTACAGTTTTCTAGTCAATGTTGCTAATTTGGCAGCTTTGGTAAGAGCTAAATTTGCCATTAAGTGTAAATAGAAAATCAATGACTAACAGCAACAACACGATCTACTGTGACTAATGACTTCAGCTAACTTGTGAATACTGAAGGTCTCAGGGCACTTGCTGATGTCAATAGGAATTGGTGGTGATGCTGGTATTGGAGCAAGGATTTCTGTGTCTTGTTCTTCAGGCAAAAGTCACTCAATGGGATGGCAATTAGTAAAATTTTATGTTCTTATGAAATATCAGTGGTATCTGAGAAAGCTTTTTGTTGCTAACTGCAGGAAGTGCACTAAGTTGGGTCTTGCTGTAAAGCTGCTTCTTATATGAAATGAAATATGTGTTCTGTGTTGTCAGAGAGAGATTTATGATAAATGGCAAGATAATAGCCCTTGTTCATTTGTATTGAGGGATATATGCTGCTGTCTTGGTGGCATCCTTGCAGCAAAATGTGGTGGAAAAATTCCTGATTTATCTGTACTGAGAGTGACTACAGGAAAGGCTGTAGTCTGCTCCAGCTTTGGCTTTTCTTTTTAAAAATACAAGTCAGAAATAGAAACTGGCTTAAAAATAAGAATAAAAATATAAATAAATTTTATTCCAGATATTGTTTTCTATCTGTTTCTACATTAATGTATTCAAGTACTGTCCTTTATTTCCCAAGTCTTAAAATCAGTGATTCTCATGTCAAGCACCTTAGCTGTTTTAGGTAAATATTCAGTATGTGGACCCAGGTTTTTTTCTGCTCCTGGCTTGCTTTACCATTCAGGTTTGTGGGTTCATAATTCATAAACCTTGTATGGAGAATCGGCTGTGCCACTAGAACTTTAAAAGACAAACAAAAAATGGGTGTCTTCAGTTGCTGGATACCCTTTAGTCACTTTCCTAGGACAGACATATGTCTAGCATAAGAAGCACAATTACCCAAAAAGCAGTGTAGAAGTCCAGTGCATTTTGTCTTTCAGACCCTGGCCATTGGATGGGTTGGAAGAGTCTTCAACAAGCTGAATTAAGCACTCTTCAAAAGCACCCTGCATTGCAGCAAGCATGTTTGCTGGGAAGGCCTGTGCATGCTCTATGAAATAGTTCTGTGCACATTTCCTTTCTTTGGCTCAAGGAAAGCTGCCTGCAATGCACATCATGGGATGTGCTGCTCAGACACAGTGTCTTAGTGGGACATTGTTTCCACAAGATCAGCACAATTAGAGTCAGGCCTGCAATGTTTCAGCAGTTTTCTTCTCAAGTTGTATTCTCATTTTGGCATGAGAGCACTTGGTATGTAACATGCAAATTCTGGGGGAATAGTTGTTTTGATGCCAATTTGGTTTTGAGTTTCTGCTTTTAAGCTTGGCATATGAGGAAAAGGAAAAATGTGTGGGAGTCATGAGTAGTAAAGCATTTTTTCAAGCAAGGAGTTCCACCGTGCTGGAGGAGTACTTCAGAGTAGGCTTCATCCCTGGCCAATTCACAGCTTCAGGGTAATAGTTCCTGTGCATAAATCAATCCTGCTCCCTTTGACTCGGAGGCAGGAATCAGATGAGATGGAACTATGACAGTTTCCACTAAAACCTTAGGATAAAGAACAAGGAGTTTTGTCTTTTAAATGTAATGCCTTTCACATTCAGGTTGTTACGTATCTTTTGTTGTAGGAGGTGAAGAAACAGGAGATCACCAAATGTCACAGATATTGTGAATGTAACTTTTTTTTTTAAATTGACATTGGAGGATCACCTTGGAACTTTCAGCTTTCCCTTTTTTCCCTGAATTACATTTACTATTTTGTGGTTACTCAACAAGAACCTTTAGTGGTGACCTGAGTGCTCCTCAAAGAAATAATTTTTAAATAAAAAAATTGAGGTCAGAAATATTAGATGTCTTTCATAAAATCCCGAAACTGTCTTAAAATAATGTCATTTTTACTTCTCTACTTAATTTTTTTTTCTGTAAGTCATGTAGAATAGACACACAAATTTATTGTAACTCATATTTTTGTTTGATATATTTCTTTGATAGCTTCTTCAACCTTTCATTTGGGCTCATTTTTTAATGTAATTTCTTTGCTAAAACACATGCCTTGTCCCAGTTTCCCAAAGGAGAAATAATGTAAATTTTTATGTTTTCTATAGATGTCTAAATACTACACTCCCAGGTATAAAGTATTCTATACATGGGTGTACTATACTACACATAGGTATTCTATACATATGTATATGTATACCCATGCATTCCCATGCAAGCCCATAGGTTATACTTTATCCTGTCGTATGGTGGTTACAGTGAAGGATCTTCATAAATATGTAAATTATGATGTTTGAATAAATTTTTGCTTCTACAGACACCAAGTTCCTTACAGTATACTTGGGCAGAAGATACATTTTATAGCTATCCCCATCCTTTTTTTTTTCTTAAGGTTGTTCTTTCTTTTTGTCAGAGAACTACTAAAAATTTCATCTACTATGCCTCACTGAAAAAGTCATTTAGTATGGTCCTGTCCAATATGCTACAGAATCATTTTTTGATCACAGAATACTTATAGAGTTTCCTGGTGGCCTTTTTAAAACCCATTTTCTTTCCCTGTTTCTATATGAGGCCCCTGTTTATCTTCCAAATTTCTCTGTGTCAGCAGTTGACTCAGATGTTGTGTGCTAGCTGGTGTAACAAACAGCTCTTTGACCCGAACTAACCCTTTTCCAGCTATTCTTCACTTCCATCCTTGCTACTCTGGCTTCTCATCCAAGCAGCGATTATTCTTTATATTCCATGCAGTGAAATATGATGCAATGCCACTGTGCTGTATGTTAAATGATTTACAGAAGAGTGTGGAAATGAAACAGAAAATTGTGTGAGAGCTGGACTCTCAGCTCAGTTTCTTGCCTAACCGTAGACTGACCAAGCTTCTTTCTTTGTTCAAAAAGTAAACGAATGAAGGCTTCTTGCTGCTTACTGTAAACAGTATATATGCTGTTTTCCATATATTAGCATTTTGAATCTAAAGCTCAAGGAAATGGAACAGGGGAAAAAGCAATGTTTTCAGGCACAAGATATCACATCAACGAGCTCAAAAGGGATGTCAGCTGACTGGGGAACAGAGACAGCACAGCTGGAGATATTTCCTAAATTAACTAGTGTTAGGCATCGCAAAGACATTTTTTCTGAAAGTGGTATTAACTATTTTGCTTTTTCAGCACAGAATTTTTTTTTCCATAATAAAGAGACTGCAGAGTACTGTTGTGTGTTACGTGGGGCTAAAACATTTGCACTAAGTCAATGAATGTTTTGTCATGGGCTTTGTGAGAGCTAAACAAAATGCTGATTCCACAGCTTAATGACTACAGCCCACTTCCACATCCATCCCACTCTTTTCCAGACCCAAAAGCTTGGTTGGAAGTCAGAAAATTAATCTCTTTTTGTTTACCTTCCCAGTCTCATTGTGGTATGTGCTGTCAAAACAGGTGCATATAAAAATATACAAAGGAAGGTCTCATTAGCATAGACCTGCTCTGCTTTTCTTGATGGTTAAGATGATAGTGGAGGGCATTAAAGAGCAGAGCTCCTTTCTCTGCCACAATAGTAGCCATCTCTGTATAGCCACATCCACAAAAGGATTTTGGCCTGATGAGATCCAAGGCCCTCAATTAGATACATAGGCTTCATATACTGATATGTCTCACCTGAACTCCTAATAACCACCAAAGCAGATGCAATATTTTTATGAAAATTGTGAGAAATGGCAGTGGATGGAAGGAAAATGTGTATTTTCAGCACACCTGCTGCATGTTGGAGCTTTGAGCATGAACGGGACAGGACTACTGGTAGATGTTCCTCAAACTTTTATTGCGGCATCAGTCTCATAACAGGGTTTTACAAAACTGAAGGATTGTAACAGGTCACGACTGCCAGCAGCAGCCAAAGATTTCTTTGTTACATGGCACTTTAAAAGTTTTCCAACCAGTAGCATATTGCTAAAGCTTACAGACAATTGTTCCAGACAATCACTGAAAGCATATGTGCATCTGCTTCAAACAATGCTTGCTTGTATGCTTTCTACTAACAATAAACTATATTCCATTATTAAACTTGAAACTTTTTACTATCTTGCTAAGGATATTTTTCTGCAGTCTTAAAATCTATCACAGCCAAACTTGACTCAGACTATTGTTTCATGTCCTTGCTTGCTGTACTATTGTAACTTTTCCTATTTTCAAGCTTTGGAGTTACAGCTGATTCTAAATTCTTCAGGTCTTTCTGTTTCTGGGGCCTGCTTCCACAGCTTTCTGAAATCCTTATTACCTTTAATATTTCCCACAGTGCTGGATCCATGGAGGAGTTCTTCCACTTCTGGAAGTCATAAGCATATGCTGGAGCAGTTATGGTGCCTTTTTTTTCCATCCCAAAATAAGGATTTTTTCCTGTAAAGACGGAAGTTCTTGATTTAACCTTTTCTTCTATTATGGAACTTGGATATTAGTTGCCTCAGAGATAGGAGCCTTACCATTTTTTATTTTATTATTTTTTTAAAAAAAATTTCCAGCTCTGTTAAAATAGGCTAGATGTAACTGTGTTTAAAATCTGCTCCTTTTGAAAAAGCAAAGAAGATTTTTTAATATTCTGGAATGCTAGAAAGTGGCAATCTAAGATAGGATACACAGTACTCTAGGTCCTTGAGATCATCACCCTGCTATGGATGGAATGCCATTTATTTTGGTAGTTCATTGCACTCGCCTTCAGAGTCAGACAACTGCATAATGTAAACTAAATATGTATTTTCTGTAACCTAGATATTAACACAGTTACCAAATTTAGAAACAAATAGATTACAGGGGACCACTACCTCTTTTTAAACTCCTGAGTTCTGGACCCTGCTCACAATTCTAGTAATCTGAATCTGGAGACAAACCTCTCTTTTTATATTCATCTTTCCAGATTGCATTGCATCTTCTCTGCAAGACTTCTCCTCATTTATAACTTGATGCTAATGTTGCATTGCACTTATAAAATGCTAAATCTCAAAAACACCATGCCCCTTGGGTATGGCTATCTGGAGCCATCTCCTGTTCAGACAGTAAACAGACCATGTTAATGACTGTCCTTCTTAACTAATACTTGGGGTGTGTTATGGATTTGGAGTTGTTACAGTCTAAGTTTCCAGGTGGGATCCAAACTTTGCTGCATAGTCTTTTGTATATGAAATCTGTAATTCAGGTGAAATTGTATCCTGGTTAACAAACTTCATAATAGTTTTGTTCTCTAATTAATCTCTATAGATTAATATTGCAAATAAATACTGTTTTAAACCACAGAAAACCCATTTGTCTATTCTTGTCATTTAATAAAAGGAGCACTAAAAATCTAATTTAGACAAAAAATATTTTTTCAAGATACCAGATTTCTCCATTAGTATTAAATTATGGTGATTGAAGTATTTAGTTTGTCTGGGAACTTAAATTTGCTACTGTCATGTGTTCCCTATGGGAGAAAATGATTTGGTCTGATGCAGGTATCTCAGGTGCACCTTGAATTCTTTCTATTGGATAACCAATAGAAAGTGTGCAGTTCTTGATTAACAGACAAGAGCTGTTACTAAATAAATGATAAGAGCTTTTTTATGCTCTTGATCAGAGTGAACGAATACTTCAGAAGTCTGAGCTAAGAAAGGGCTTATTAATACAAAGTGACAGAACAAGTGTAGATGTTGTCATGGGATTGTGGTGTAGAAAATGAACTTAGGGTTCATAACTTTGTCATTAAGAGAATTCCCTCTGTTCAGAACCTGGATCTTCCAGGCTGTTTCTTAACCAACTAAGAAACATCCTGGAGTGCAATTTCTTTTTTTATTGCTTTTATAGTGACCAAATTTCTTAGGTAGGTAGTATAAACAATCTAGAAGTACAAAAAATGCACAAGCCACATATTTTCACAAAGGTGAGGGTAAATTTACTAGAAACGAAATAGGATAAATTAAAAAGAAGAAATAACAAAATAAAATAAAATAAAAACAAACCCTAGGACAGGTGAAATATTTCTTCTGAACTCCATATTACCTGGAGTTCAGACACAAAGGCACAGTCACTGCAATTGTACATTCTTTGAGTTATAGATCAGGAAATCCTGAATTTATTTAAAAGCTGACTTCAGCAGTATTTTAGAGTTCCATTCTGCCATACATCAACTCAGTCTCTAAGCACAGGGAATGGTTTAAAGAATTGGAATATTTTGATGATGGATTAGACTTAGCAAATAACAATGCAGTGGGTGTAATGGTTATGAAAAAATCTAAGTATGATGGATTCAAACCTCTTTCAATCATAAAAAACATAGCAGAAATGTCACATATCTCTAAAACACCATTTTCACTTGAGACTTGCTAGCAAACCTTGCTCTTATACTGTGAAGAGCTAGGGACAACACAAGTAACATAATACACGATATTTTTTCTGTTTATTTATGAACTATGTTTATAAATGAATATTGAACTTGGAAAACTGGAGGGCAGAATTTTAATTTAATGATTTTGCATGGTTTTGGCTTTCATTCTTTAATTCAAATAAATTTCAAGTTTACATTTTCTTCTCCCTCCTTGGGTGCGACAGGTAGTCACAACTCCACTAGAATTCACAGGGAGCATATAGTTGATACTTAAAGGAAAAATTGCTGTTGAAGGACCAGCCACCTATAAACATCAGCAGTCGTCTACAGGCACTGGCTGTGTTAGTCTTAATGCATTCTTATAGATCCATTACAATACTTGACCAGTATTTGGAAAATCTTGATGAGATTGCTGGGTTCAAGGTGTTCTAAAAATGTGAAGAAAATGCTGCACATGGAAGATTTTTTTTTGTTTGTTTATTTTGCTTGAATAGGCAGATGTCTGCTAAAGTTTTCATTTAAAATGATTTTGAGTATGAGACCATGGATGTAGAGTGTGAGATACCAAATAGTTTTCGCTCATAATTGTTTTCGCTCATAAGTGAACATAGGACTGTACTGGAAACCTGGCATCTCTCTACAGCATCTACTACTAGAAATAATATACATACAAGATAAAAAATTCACTACTAGTAATCAACAAAAAAAAAAAAATCAAGAATTTATGACATCATGGAAAAAAATACTTTAAAGTTTTCTTGCTCTAAATAACACCACTTACATTCTTGTAAGGTGTAGCATGTCTGTATCTCTACCACACTTCAAATGGAGAGTTTAATATGAGGGAAGCTGAAATTCAGAATGTCTAACTGCGTCAGTAGGGTGTCACTGTGTGTGAAACAAGAAGTGCACCTACCTGACTGTCCTAGGGTGACGTGCTGTTTGTATCCCCAGTCATCTGCTGGGTTTGTGGTGATAATACACTCTGTACCTTTGATATTGGGTCTGAGACCAGGGGGAAGGGAGAAGCGCGCAGTTTTGTTTTTTTTTCCAGGAACTCTCCTTTGCTGGCTGGCCTTGAGCATTGGGGGGGGCAGCAACACACGAGAAAGCCTTTTTTTTTTAGGCCTCTTGCTTTAGCTTTTGCTTTTGNGACATCTCTCCTGAGCACCACGAAGTTCTTGTCATCGGGTGTTGTTCAATTTATTGTGCTGGGGAGTGTCTCTTTTTTTTGCCTGTGTAATAAACAGGTTTCTTTCCACTTCTCTCTGAGGAAGTTTTTTTTTTTTGGAACCAGCTGGGGGAGGGGAGGGAGGGCTCCTTGGGAGGTTTTCTCCCGAATTTGCCCTAAACCATCACACTGACAGATGCAAATGGGACTCATCAGAGGTCCATGCCCAAAACAAATGCCTGTCTGCCTGCCCAGCAGTGGCAAGAGCACGTGCCTCTGGAGCCCCTTGTAGCAGCTCTGCCAACATCACTGCTAGGATCTAAAATTGTCTCTGCAGGAGCTCTTTCTGGAAAATTCTTGTCATGTGGATTAGTTTAGGAATTTTTCTGCTGATGTCTGAGGTCTGGTTCAGTGGATGCCTAAAAGACTAGACTCCACTGGGATTGCTACCCAAAACATCTGTAGAATCTAGGGAGCCCTCACAGAGCATCATCTGAATGCTTCACCCTGTTTTCCTGCCCTCTCTTTACATTGTGCAGCCTATTTTTGCTCTGTTTTTTAAAGGGAATACTGATTTTGATTTTCTCCTTGATGTGGTGCAAAAAATATATGGTTCCTTCTAAGGAAGGTGTTCCTGGATTGAAAGATCTGTCTCTTCTTTGAAATAAATAAGTAGCAGTAATGATGGTGCAGGATTTTTAGAAGTGATCCCATGTCTGGGTTTACTTCTGTTGGGGGGCTGTTGATGAAAGAATCCTAGGCTTCAAACTAATCTCTTTGTATTGAAAGTCTGCATTCAGTGGGGAGGGGAAACAGCAAAGAAATTAAAGGAAACGATGTTCAGTGTTTGCATAGCACCTTCCCAGGGAGGTTAGAAGGGAGCACAGCAGACATTTTAACTCTCTCACAAAGCCACCCATGCATCTGCTCAGCCATATATTTGCTAGAAAATGAAATGCAGTTAAGGGACTACGAGCACTTTGCAGCTATTCTGTTTTGCTCGTACACTTATGTGTTGTTAATTTGGAAACAAAGCTACGATGCCTCAGATGGTGTAATGGCTTTGATAAAGAAACATGATAGATTAAAAATACCCTCCTTGCAGGCATAGCCAATTGCCAAAGCAGTTGTATTTAGGCTTGGTGGGTCATTTATCTTTGAACTCCACAGCTGACTCGGCACTGTGGTGGGTTGAGAAGTAAGCAGTTTTGACATTTAGCAGCCCAAGGCTTCTTTTCTCCTTGAGAGACTTGCATGTCAGCTCTGTTAGTTGTTTTCTGCTGCTATTCTTTTGAAGCAGATGGCTAAACCTCACCTCAGCTGGCTGGTTGAGACCCTTGCAGCATTTAGCAAGGCTAACCAATTGAATTATAACTGATTGTGCCTGTGGGTATCGAGTAGCATATGATTTATGATTATGAGGCTTTAAATATAGTCTGTGGAAGGTACCAGAGCATAGCAGTGAGTATGTTTTGAAAATCTGGAGAAAAAAATACACTGACTCACAGAAACCCAAACACAGTAGTTCAGAAAAGGGTCCTTTCCATTACTAACAGCTTCTTCACAGCCATTTTGTCTATGGTAGATGTGCTCCTGCATATATTTACTCTTCATTATGTCCTGAAATTATTTAAACATACAATTAACAAAGAATGTGGCTTTTTGCTGCTATATGTGCAGTTTAGGAGAGGCAGATTTCAAAGCTGGAGTCTGCATAGATGCTGAAGTGATAAGCCTGAAATAGCAGAGTACATTCAATGAGGTTATTGCATCGGCACCTCAGCAAGCACTGCTGCTCAGTTAGGCATAAAGCCTGAGGGTAAAGTAACCACCACTGTGGAATCAGCAGTTCTATTTTTAGACAGCTCTTTTCCAAACCTCATCCTCTTGCAACGCAATATTTGCTAAATTGGAAATAATACATCCCCAAAATAACTAGAGATCATGACTATTCAGGCTGCAATTTAACAACAATACATATGCATCTTTCTTAAAACAACATTCCTCAAAATTAAATGAAAATATGTTTATTCATAATGAATGCCACCAGATAAATGCCTAGCAAGGGATATGTTATCTTCAGCTGTTTAGTAATGCTGCCTAATTATGTTCCTGCTGAAACTGGAAAATGTAGAGAAAAGATGAGCATTTGCTGTAAGGTACTGTTGTAAATACAGTAAAAAAGCTTCCAGTCCCTCAATAAAGACTGTTTAGTGATATACAAAATCTAATCCAGGGTGTACCTTGCAAATGACATTTTTAGTTGCATGATCTACATTTCCTTCGCATTGGCAGAAGACAGATGAGGTCTGCAACTTTACAAGAATTTCGTGAATGTTTCACTGAAAATAACATAGAGGACAAGTGTAGCCATTTTTAGTTCACAAACCATCAGTGAATGTGTTGAAATATGTGTTCAGTTTTTCTGAACACTCTGATGAAAAATGCTTGTTAGATAGTAAGCTGCTCAGGAGGGGGAGCATGCTGGATGTACTCGCATGGCGTGTGATGGGCATTATCAGGACATAAAATTTTGTCTGCAATCCAGTACTTACTATATGCTGTTCATCAGGGTTTGCCATTGGCATCACAGGTTTAATCACATATGTTATCTCCATATTGCCCTCGTTTGCTGCTGGGACGAGTTTTGGGAACACAGAATTCTTTAACTTTATTTTCTTTAACTGAAGTCTGCTGTCAGTTTAGATTTATTCATAAATATTTGCTCACATTAATATCTGTGTGTGAGCTTCAACTAAATGTAAAGAAAGCTACAAACATGGTTTGCAGGTGTAAGAAAAGCAAACTCAGTTAAATGTCCCCAGTACTTTTAGCAATACATCCCTTTATTTCCTCCAGGTATTCTGCTTTGACAACCTGCTCATACATGTTTTGGTTTTTTGAGGGTAAAGAAAGCAGGCAAATGAACATACCTTGCTTAGCATGCTATTCACATTATCTGAACACATATATATGCATCACCTGGGAACACTTTTTTTTTTTTTTCTTGGAACAGAAAGCAGAATAAGGACTTTTCAAAATAAGGTCTCAAAAGTTGTAAAGTACCACAAGCAGAGGAGAGCAGAGGAGAGACCAGAAAGTTAGTCTTTCCTCCCAGCTATCCCCCTAAATACCTCTGCCCCTTTGACCAGACAAAAACTACTTCCTGACCACAGCTTAGCACTCACTTTAACCCTGACTGTGTGAAGAATGTGCTCCACCAGGCAACCAATTTTTTGCTACTTGAAGAAGTATAGGTGCTTTCAGGCAAAACTTCGTCATTAGTTATGTTCTCCCACCGATGCTTTGCGACAGGAACTGGCCTGAGATGCGTATGCAGACCTGGAGTCCTCATGAAGGAGATGAAATTTCAGACTCTGGGTTTGATTTTCCAGGAATATTAGAGAAAACTCAAATAAAAAATATCCTGAAACAATGTGCTGCACTAGGACATCTTTCTAGCTGTGCTAAAGCTTAAATCACAGTGTATAAACAAAACTCAGCTATTTATAGTGATCAAAGAAACACATCTTGTGGTTGCATCTAACCAAATGTTTTCTTTGAAAGGCAAACAGTTTTCCTGTTAAAGGACAGGAGCAGAGTCTGT
This sequence comes from Hylia prasina, assembly GCA_013397195.1. Taxonomy (NCBI): domain Eukaryota; kingdom Metazoa; phylum Chordata; class Aves; order Passeriformes; family Sylviidae; genus Hylia; species Hylia prasina. The sequence goes on from VYXD01004988.1 coordinate 267,668, forward strand.
TTAAATGAAAAAGAACATACTTGCTCGTACTTCTAGAGTGCTAAACAGCCCTCCCTGGGAAGTGTGAAGTGCCACTTGAGAACTGAGATACTGAACTGTTCTTATTATTCCTCCAAGATGTTGGTTTCAGAGAAATGTTACAAATGCTATTGCATTTGTAAGGGATAAATTAAAAAAATGTAAAGTTATGAGGCATCCCTACATCAGTATTTTAGAGAAGCTGAAACAGCATTTAAACTTGAAAATTGTATGAATTTTCACCAGTTAACGACATACAAGAGTTCAGACATCTTTTTGTAACATCTGACAGTGACACATCTAACAACAGAATCACAGAATATCCTGAAGTTACAAACAGATTTTAAAGAGCTAGAATTATGCAAGTGATGGGTCATGAATATTATGGGTCTCTGGAGGACAGAGAATTTATGTTGTGCCACTGTACTCTTCATCAAGGATGAGATAATACTATGGCAATGTTATAATGTTTTTTTTTATTACCAGTATGAGGATTTGTACAGATACACACATAAGATTCATTGAGCCATGGAATTTTTTTGATTCCTTCTATTTCATCAAGTTCTGATCAGTTTCAAAGGGTAAACAGCATCACAGTCAGTCAAATAATTTTTTCATTTTCTTCTGGAGGTTAAATTGTCATTACCACTTGTTGGCATTTCTGATTTAGGGCTTTTTGCCTTTTTACTTAATTTAGCAAAGCTGGATCTAGTGCGAGCTTCCACTGTGTAATGTTTTAACCCCAGCTGGCAACTAAGCCCCCACAGCTGATTACAGACCTTCCTTGGCCCACTGTGGGATGGGGGAGAGAATGAGAAAAGTAAGAAAATCCAAAGTTGGGCAGAATTTGAATCTATATCACCCTGGGGAATGAAGAAAGAGGGGGGATGTTTTGCTATGACCTGCTGCTCGTAACCTCTTGTAAATCAAAATTTGACTCATTCCAGCCCTCTTTCACTGAGCTGTGGTTTTGGCAGTGGAATATATATGCCAAAATCTCAATGGATTTCCTGATCCACAGAGAACAAAGTAGAGTGGCTGTGAAACTAACAGATGTTCAGAAAGGATAATGGACAATGGTTGACACATCACCTAGTGTTAGATTAGAATCCACTGGGGAAAAAAAACAACAACCAAACTCTCTTTTCACTTTAGCAGGAAGAGAAGTAGCCTCAAGCTAATTAGGAAAATTATTCTTATAAGCAGAATTTGACCACTGAAACTTAAACAAGACTAATTTTATATTAATTAGACCCCTTAGAAAACGACTCCTACTAACTGTTCTTTCCTACATCAGTACAGTGTACAAGAAAGAAATAACACTTTTATTAATTGCAAGGAATTCTGCAATCAGGCAATGCATTATGTAGTAGTTACAATGTTAAGCACTAAAGAGCATAATATCTTATGGCTTCTATAAATCATCTAGACATTTGCAGGTTGGGTTTTTTTTCCTTCAGCTCCTAAAATACCTTTGAAACTTTTGGTTAGCCTATCTGTGTTCTGTACCTTTTTTTTTTTTTTTAGTTTCTTCTAGCACATTTTCTATATTTTAGTGGTACAGCTTCATGCTGTTTGCCACTCCTGCCCAGATGCTTGGTTTGACAAAACAGACTTGATTTAGTGTAAGTTATAGGGCTTGTTTGGACTCTGTAAAGTCTTGCAGAACATACTCTGCAAGATATCAAAATATCTATTTTAGTGAGAGAACTGGGTAATAAAATTGTTTGGTTGTTAAGTGAAACTCACATTTCTCATTTAAAGAATGTGAACAAATAGATAGGAACATCCTCAAGAAGTGCATCAGTTATGCTGGAGAAGATACAAATTTTGTCCCTTTAAAGCATTCCATAGTTTGGATCTGATTGGTGTCTAAGTAATGCCAGGTATAGACCCAAAATAAAAAATACAGTGAAAAAGTATGAGTAACATTTGATACTCGATAATTCAAAAGAAACAACTGGATTATTCACACATGAAGCTTATCTGGGACACAGCACTGTTCACTGCAGGAATCTAGAGATGGTGTCCTCAGTTTCATGGGAAAGACAGATTTATGTTTGGTTATAGTAGTTCTCTTTTGTATCACCTGACTGTTATTTAGATAAAAATAACAGGAAACCAAGTCAAGAGAAACTGTGAGATCTCCTTTTCATGACCCTGTTGTTTTCCTGCATAGAAACTTGCCAATTTTTCAGAGACACAACAGCATCACATCAAGAATCCATTTTGGTAATTAGCTATTCAAGCCACGAAAACGTATTTTAGTGTCTAGACTAAATATTCCTTGCTGCTTGAATACAGTGCTTATTTATTTTATTTGAAGCTTATCCCTCTTATTTTTACGGCTGCTTTTTATTTTATTGATAACAGTTGCCTTGCAAATTGAGCTGTGGCAGACACAGGAGGCACTGTAAGGTATTCTCCACACAGAATCAGACAGAAGACTAAGGAGGAAAGGACAAGCAGAATACAAGAGGCAGCTCTGGAGACACATGCAGCTGGTTTATACCTTCAAACCTTTTCTACATACAAGTGGGCTGTGCCAGTAGGTGAAGCTGCTGTCAGCTGGTAGTGGGGTTATCTGGAGGGTGTGGACAGGAGCAGGCAGATTATTCCCAGTAACCTGCTTGAAGGCACCAAGCCTCTTCTCCTTGGCTTTGGTGCAAGTGAAACAAGCAGCACAGACAGGATTAGGTTTAGGTCTAGATATAGGGTTTGCCTGGGAATGCCAGGGAACGTGAACTGCAGTGGCTGCTGGGTTCCCAGAAGTTTTCTTCCTGACTCTTACATCTAGTTCTCCAGGGGGAAAGGCAAACCTGACATGATTGGTTTTGGAAAAACTAAGGTCTCTCAGTTAGGGATTCAGTAATCCTGAATGGAGGGAGTGCTGAGCTACAGGGTAGGTAGGTTTGCTAACCTGTCTTAAAGGTCCTAAAACTTGATGGATTTGAGTAATTTCTCTAGAAATAAACCCACTGCTATAATTACAATCCTATATTAGGATATAAAATTCCAGGCTACTACTTTGTAACTAAAATATATGCAGCATTCACTCTTCTGGATATGAAAAGTCTGATATTTTAGGATCTAGACAGATTAATCAACCTAGGCTTACGGTTGGTTCCTTTAGTATCCAGGGTTATATTATTTCTGGCTATTTCCAGGATATTTTCCCTGTTTTCTAACATGTATAAAATATTAGGTTTCTAATGGTGGTATGATTGCAAGAGTTAGAATTTGGTTAGGATTCTGAATTGTAGAGAGTTCTGAGATGCAGCAAATTCTGAGTTTAGAAATGTCCACTAACTAAACTAAACTTTAGGGTTTGTACATAAAAGGAAGAGTACGATGAGTGACTTTCCATCACTTCCATTATGTTGTACCAGAGTTAAATCTGGAGTTTGGGATAAGGAATACAAAGAGATTAAGATTAATTTTCATACTGTGGTTAAAAAAACATTTCAGGGCTAAATTTAGGACAGTATTTTTTTGACTTACGATATTTTCAGTTTTTATAGTTTTGTGGGGTTTTGGTTTGGTTTGCTTTGGGTTTTTTTGGTTTTGGTTTCTTGAGCTACCATTCAGTCTCTGGCATGAGGCAGGGTTGGCTATAAGAAAAAGCTGTCATTTTGGAACCACTGCTTTTGAGGAAGTGGATAGTCCACATAAATCATTTCAGGTAGGACTCAGTATGAAATTAAAATGCCCAATTTATTCATTTAAGTATATGTAACTGCTTGTGAAAAAGATGCCTGTAATATTTTTTAGTCAGCAGAGATCCAGTAAATAAATTATTCATCTGAGACTTAATTCATCATGAATAGTCAAAGAAATTATTACAATTCTCAGGAACAAGTGACTGCTTGGTTCATTTAGATTTAGGATTTAATTTTGGTATGTCTAGAGATGGGATACAGCCATGCAGTAACTAATGAAATTCCACCTTGTTCCCTTAGTTCAGAATCGAGCTACTGCTTTAGTCGATCGTGAGAATGTTTTTCCTTGCACTTTGGAAAAGCTGTAACCTTTGACTCAAGATAAAATTCAGTGTGCTAATCAGGCAACTAATGCAAATAGTACTAGAATTAGGTTAGTAATATTTTTCAAATCACGGGTTCAGCTTTCCCTGAATGTATAGCAACCAACAATTTAAATAAATAATAATAGTAATAATAATAATAATTTATTCTTTTTCATTTTAACATTAGTGCTTTATCAATAAGCCTCTCTCTTTTCTTCCTTCTTCACCCCACTTAGATAACTTGAGGAACAAAGCTGAAGAATTTTAATGTTATCTACCTTGTCTTATTATTCCAGTCAAACCATGCTTTCTGTCAAGTCATTCATACAATAGATATCCGACTGGTTTCATACCTCTGCATAAGGGAATATGCAGAGGTATGAAAACTCTTATCATAATAACCTGAAAAAGGTTTTGTAAGAAACTTCACAGAATGTGTTACTCATACATTAATGACTCAATCTTCACATTTAGCACTATTACTTGTTAAAGAATAAATAGCTCCTGGACAGGTTTTTTAATCTCTCAGGAATCTATGTCTGGGCTATATTATATTCTCACACTAAATTTTATGCAATTGTAATTGAGTTCGTAAGACTGCAGCTCAGAACTCACTTTTCCATAATATTTTGAAAATTGCCTACCTTGTAATTATGAACTTTGAAGACAGAAACCAAACAAAAGGTAGCATTTACAGATAACTTCACTCTATCACTGAAAAGTGCAGTTCTAAAAGCTTTTATTTTAAGTTCAAGTAACCCTCTAAATTATGCCTCAAGGAAAGGACATTTGCAAACCCTTAAAGACAGAATAACATAATCATAAATACAATAATACATAATCAGAGAGTGTTCTTTCTGAAAACCATAATACCTTTTAATGAAGAGCCTGTTGCATGATTTTGAGCTTGGTAGAAGCAGAATAACATTAACTTGCCCTCATATTGAAAGTATTGCAATCATGAAAGCATTATTGATTCATCATTTGTCAGTGTAAAGCCAGAGCCTTCCCTGAGCTTTGTTTGGGAAGATGTTTGTGTGCTATGACGCTGCTTTCAGCATCACAGCCAAGGCCCAGCTGAAGTTCCAGACCTGCAGCTCTACATTTAAATATGCAGTCAACATTGAGACACCCTTTCATAGGTCAGTCTTTCCACCTGCATAGTTAGGCTACTTAGAGGAGCATTTGTACAAACTGGAAATTTATGTCCTCATAACAAAGCATCAACATGCTTCAATTTGAAATACTCATTAGGATTAGGGTTATGATGGAATCATGATCAAAACATGGATTACTAGAAGGTAAATGTGACAATCATGTACAACATCATGTTTTGGTCCTGGGTCACTGTCACAAATACCTCTTGTACTGGATGTCAGTAAGATGAGAGATAGAAAGAGCATGGTTCAAAAGGAAGGTGAAGCAAGTGTTCTCTCTGTGGGTAGCAGCTGCTGTGACCCTCATCTCCTCAACAGCTCCATACAGCTCATGAGCATGGGTGGGTAATATACACAGAGACCATCAACACTCGCTTGGTCAGGAGTACAAAAATAGTGTCAGCAACACTGAACCAGAGGTCTGGTTTCCAGTCTTCACACTCAAACCATCATCTCTGCCTATAAAAGCTGCAATGTTGTGAAAATACATGCATGTGGTAAATTTTTGCATGCATCAAGACTTCCCAGATCTATGGAGAGGCTAACCCTGAGGCAATCCTTGAAACTGTCTGGGGAGAACATGCTAGCCTGAAATCATCATCAATCCCAACAAAATCAACCTTGAAAGACTTAATTTCCCTAAATTGCATCAAAACATGATGTAGGCACTGCAGTCACCTACTACGCAAATGGGAATGCAAGACAAATTTAAGACAACTGATACAAAAGACTGTGTAATTAAACCAAAGCTTTTCAAACCAGCTGTATTTAATTATATTCAACAGTAAACAGTAAAACTGCATGGTTGCTGTATTTCTCTTAATAAGCATATCCTTTAATGTCAATTTTTCTTCTATTGTTAGCTCACGTATTAAATGATTAGGAAGAAAACTATGATGTTGCATAGCACTACTGACTGTGTGCTCTTCTCTAGTTCATCTATTCATGCCTGCATATAAAAGAGAGCAAAACAACAGACAAGTAGGGAGTAATGAGACCAAAGAAAAAGTACTCAGTTGGTACCTCTTCAAATGTTTGTAAAGAGAATTTACATGCATGGCAGTTTGATGACTCTCCTTAAAAGAAAGTGAACTTTATTTTTACAGAAGTCAAAGACATTATTTGAAACACTTGAAATGCTGCCTTTGAACTCAGATCTAGAGAAAGTAACCTGTGAGTTTCTGTAGGCCTATTGGTCCTGGGAGACCTGCTCTCTAATCTTTTATTTCTGAATTTACACTGTGTAGAAATCATGACTCATGCCAGGTTATTTTGGAAGTTGCATGTATAGGAACCAGAACACTACCAGCATCTTGCAAGTTTAAATTTTTAAATATAATTTACTGAAGAGAATGAAATCAAAAAACTTGTGACATGCAGATCATCATGCAGGTTCAAAGTGATTTGCCATTAAATTTGCTGATATTTTGGCACAAATAAGTGAATTTTTATGGAGCATTTTTCTGCAAGTGCACACATTTCTTGGAGCAAAACCCAGTTCCATTGGCTCTCAGAAATCTATATCAACTGCTTTCAGCCACTTTATATATACTTTCCTCTTTCTCTGAGGCAGGTCCATGGATTTCTTGTATTACAGGAAGGAATAACCACTCTTACTGCTCTTGTAGAATGATAACAAAAATTTCCAGGAAAGGTTTTTATCAATATGGAAAGAGTTCTTTGTTATATATTCATCATTAGTCATCTTCTCTTTCCGTGTGAATTTCTTACTAAGCTCAAAGCAAGTATATATTCAAAATATATCTGATGCACTGAATTATTTTTTCTGTCTTCTGTAGCAAAGTGTAAGTGTGCAAGATGGGTATCTTGCATTTTTACATTTTTATAATTTCTTTTTCCTTAGCTTTAGAGACTTTTGTCACTCATCTGATACAACCAGCAAATTGAAGAACTCATGATGTTTGTATTCTTAAAAGAAATAAGCCAAAACACGCATAAAATCTATGAGGCAAAAATACACTTAAATTCAAATCCAGGCATCACAGGTACAACTAGTGAAACTGATAAAACCCTAAACCCACAAATACCTAAAGACTTAATTGGAATTGCATGTCTCATGCTTGTCTTTCTTTTTTCTTTTTCTTTTCTTTTTTCCTATTTTTCTGGCATTACGGACGAAATAATTGATGGTGCTAGTGTTTCTGTCAGAGCTGTAAGGAGTTTGCAAATCCTTATATTATCCTTATAGTTATATTGAGCTCACTGTGACGAAACATAAAACAAATCTCAGCAATATTTCTCACAATGGGGAAACATCTCTCACCTAAGGTTTTAGGCAAATATTCTTTCATTCTTTCCTGAATCTTCATTGATTAAAAGCCTGTGTCATTTTGAATTCTGCTCTGCAATATTTCAACTTTATTTAAAGAGTTTATAATTGAATTTTGCATTGGGTGAAAATTTGGCTGCATCTGTGGAAGTGTAAAACAAAAGTAACCAACCTTCTTTTTTCAGTTTTCACTGAATTTAGTCGAAAAATGCTGTAATTTTCTTAACTGAAAATGGTAATGTAAAATTTACAAAGATAATCCGAACAAACTAAACACAAAATGACCATATTAAAATGCTAGTTTGAGGTGTATTGTTAGCTACCCTACTACCATGGAAATTAAAATAGAAGTCTTAAATACAAAGACATTAGGCTTTCTACATTACATAGTTTAGCATTCAAATAGATTCTGTTGGCCAGAATCAATTATTGCAGAAGCCAGTTTAGATGACAATAGAAGGAAAATTTAAATTGCATGGCAAACATTCAGGAGGTCCAGCATTTATCTCTGTGTTGGTCTCTAAACATAATACCACAAACAGGTTGTTTAAAATTTAGAATATCTTCTTCTGTCTTCTCTCCTTTTTTCCTTTCATATCCTCTCCATCACTGAGCACAGCAATATGTTTACCTGAACTTGCCTCTCTTGAAAGAACTATTTTCATCCTGCTTCTCACAACTCTTTATCTAGACTTAAATTTGAAATTTGCGAAGTCCTCCTCAATGTGGTTGAATGAAGCACTTATGAGAAAAATTAAGTACAGAAAGAAAAACTACTTTCAAATTTTTCAAGATCCAATTCCAGCTTGTGTTGCTTCAGAAGTGTTTTCTGAATAGCTGAACAGCTGAACAGGGATTCTCCTGGAACTGCAGAATAACTTCTGATCTGTGACATCAACTTTATAACTTATATTTTCTTTTTCAACTGCTGCTTTCCTATAGTTTGGTTGGGGTTTTTTGCCACCTTTTTGAAATCCTAGCCATATGTCTCAGTAACTAGTAGTGTTACAATCACAACATCTGATTATTAATAAAACCCATCCTGCACATTTTGTATTGTCCTTGGTCCATGAAGTAAAAGTCTTGGGGGCAATAATAGAGGTGTTGGTTAAATGTTTTCCATCCTTTTATGTACATAGAGAACCAAATTAGTGAACCATTAATGTAAATGCTAATGCAATGAACAGAATGCTTCTCACTGAACAGGAAGACTAACAACATGCTAGATAGGACAGCCAAGTATGCAACTATCTACCACCGCAATATGTACAGTTTTGAAGAAAATAACAGTAAAGAATTGCTCTTCATGTGCAATGCTGAGGGCCTGGCTTACTCACAAATAATTGCTTAGCAGAAGGCCCTCTCTAGAGGCTCATCTACCAGCTGCAGACAGCAATCTGGCTGCCTCCAACTTTCTGCTGGTCTCGAGTGAAAGCATTTAAAGAAACTGCACATTTTGGTGTACAGATCCAGGCAGATCTCTCACGATGAAGGTCCAGAGGAAAAATGCATGTCTACATGGCACTGTAAACTGAACAGCAGAATTTTTTGGTAGTTGTCTAATGACAGTGCTGGCCATAGTGAAAAACATGACAGTAAGAGGATATTAGTTCTAGAGTAGAATTTAATGCAGAAGTTCAATAATTTTACAAAAACCTTCCAAAAATCAGGAGCTGGATGGGATAATTGTTTTCATTTATTAGAAGAGAGACACATTTATTTAAAAGATATATTTTTGATCTAAGGAAGAATGAAATCTAGGCAAAGCTGAAAGCTAGTTTCCTTCAATGGTGCAAAGCACTGAGAAATCAAATATTTTCAATAGTAGTCTGAAAGAAAAATGTTTCCCATAAGTAAAAAAAAAAACAGTGAGAGGATATGTTAGACAATGAGGAATGTGGGGTGAGAGAATGAAGTTTCTTGCAATCTACTTGTCTGATTCCATTGTAGGTCTAAAAGATGTAATATAAGATGTCGTATAAGATATTTAAGACAAAATGTAATTAATTATTCTACCTAAAGGTCTGCTGTTCCAGTAGTGTTGCTGTCTCTAGCTATTTATTCTGATGACATAGGACAGCAGATGTTAATTGAATGACATGATACATTTACTGTGCATTGGAAGCACATATTTATTGGCAATTCAGAGAAGTTGATCTTAAGATTTCTGTCCAAAACTCAAGGCATTATGATGACACTCGCTCTTGCATTTTTTCAGGATTTTGTTTCCCTAGTAAAGATTGTGGACTGGGCTTTCATTCTGCGTTAAGATTTGACAAGAAACTAGGACTTTACTTTTGCCTTAAAATGATTCACTGCTTTCCTGAGAAGAAGCCAAACCATTCAGGCTCTTTGGAACTGCTGGTCATATTGATTCAATTATCACTTCCTGGGCAGTGCTGTGGGCTGAACAATGGAGCTACACAGCTGTGGTTTTCACCCACTTGTTGGTTGAATGTTTTCAGTGATGTTAGTACTGTGATGAACAAGTCCCCAAGTAAATGGAAACGTTGTTCTAGCTTTCCTAGGAATGTTCTCTGCACAAAACTATTGCAGTATCTCATACAAAAGCTTTGTCCTTTCTTATGTCATCTGGGGATTCCCAAATGCTGACTAAACTGGCAGCTGCCTATGTACAGCAGATGTAAAATCTTTCAATACCAGTCCAAGGGGAAAACGGAATTTACTGGGCCCAAGAATGTCATGGCTTTTTTGTTTATTCTTACAAATATGGGACCATCCTACTGGATGCTTCAACTCAGGTCATGGTTTCAGAAAACAAACCAAAATTCCTAGGTTATGTCTTCGGGCCATGTTTCTACTTCTGATATTTTGATTCTATCTTGTGTTTTTCTATGCCTTGGTTAGATCATCTGACCAGTTTCAGAGAAAATAGCCAATTTGGGCTGGTCCTGTTGGTATGAACATTAGCCCAGAGAAGTTGCTTTTCTTTTTTCTTTTTGCTGAGCACAACTGTCTACATTCTATTTATACTTCATCAAGATGAGAAGCAGAAAGGAGTTCCAATTCACTATGTTTGAGTCTTAAGAAATTGTTCTAACTTAGAGAAGCCTTGAGGCGGCCCTAGGTTATGTTTTAAGCAGCAAACTAAAATACCTGCAGTATATACAGATCACTTTCAGTGATAATTAATGTCTTCTGCACCAACTGGATATAGGTTTAGGAGAAAATCTGGCTCAATGTAGTGTAAATTATAGGAGACAGCCATGGAATGAATTCTGTTTGGCAGCCACAGCATTTCAAGCCCTTTAGTTTTTCTGTCTTTAATGCCTGACTTTAATATTGAATTCTTGCAAAGTCAGTGAGTTGGATTTCCTCACTCTGATAAATATGATTTTACAGTCAAATGCTTTGCCTTCATTTTGCTACTTTGAAAAATGAAAAACTCAATTGCCTTCCATTTGTGGTCAGTAATTAACCTCTAAGTAGCCCACCACAGCATATTCATCTGCAGAGGAATTGACATTGGGGTCAAGTGTTAATAAGGTATAGAATCAGCATATGAAAACTCTGGTAGCAACCATGCTGAACCAGTTTGTTCCTCTGATCCTTCCCTATCTTTTAATATACTTGATAAACTTTTTATGCCATTTTTACCATCTTTTAACTCCTTTTTTTCTTCTCCACATCTCTTTTTATATATTTATATATTTATATATTTATATATTTATATATTTATATATTTATATATAAATATATTTAT
>VYXD01004988.1:278891-300492 GCA_013397195.1 Hylia prasina
TGCAGCCTTTAATTTCCACTTTGAAATATTCATTGCAATGGATTACTCTGCTCCATGTGAAATTCTCTAGAGTAGCCTTTCATGTTTTCAAGTTGTACTTGAATTATTCTACTTTGAAATTAGTAATACTTTTATTTCCCCATGGTAACGGCTTCTAGATATTCAATAACCTTAAGATAAAATTATTATAGGAAAATTACATAAACTTATACCCTTGATGACTTAAAATCGTTGGGAATATTAGAATGAAAAGGAAGGCTGTATAAGAAAACTGGAAAGAATAGTTGATACAAACAAGGGGTTTTTTATATAATATAATCTTTTCCAGAGGTTAACAGTTGATATATTCAAAAGACTAAGCCACTCATCATCAGATTATTCTTTTCTTTTTCTTCCAGTGATATACATTATATATAATATATTAAATTATTATATATACTTTATAAAATGGTAGTAAGGCCAGGGAAAGCAGACTGCTAAAATATTTGTCTGTTTGGTTCCTGCCTTGCCTGCCTCATGATTTTCTGAGCCAGAAGAGCAATGACCCTTGATCTTCCTGCCATTTGCACAAGTTAACAATCACTGAACACCAGCTAAAACTTCTGAAATCAGAAAATCTGGCTTCTTAAATGTGAATAGTCTGAGAGACTTTAAGAAATTTTTCAACTGTTTCATTTTTCAATGTTTACATCTGCATCACTTCTTTGCAAATGTTATGACAAATGAATCCACTTCCAGAAAAATTTACCAGAGCAGTGACTTCTAAGAAAGAATTAAAAAATATTTTAGAAATGAAAGTTTATTCTTTGTGACTGTAAATATTTGTGCCTGACTAAGATTAATGTACTCATCCAGGAATAGGGCAAAATCACACTAGGTGATCGATGTGTTGAATCATCTCAGATTCTACTCCTTCATGGTGAATATTTGTATAATTCTATAAAATACTGACTTGAGTCTGTTTAAACTAATGAATGAATCATTTCTAATGAAGTTTGAGGAACTCATGCTTGAGTTTGTCAGTTTTATTACTAAGGTTTGCTTCCTGGATGGTAGAACTTTGCTCAGGGGGAAAACACACACAAGACAGACCAGGCCCTTAGCGTTGATAAGCAAGAATCCACAGTAGGAAATATTTCCTTACTCATATTCTCATGCATGCATATTGAAAGCTATTCTAAAATCATAGGGCAATACAAGTCAGGAAGAGAATTCAGGAAGTCTCTAATCCAAAGTCCTGTTCAGAGCTGGACCAGCTGAGAGCTCAAACCATGTTATTCCAGGTCTCTGTCAAGCCTGATACTGAAAACTTCCAAGCGTTTAGAGAGTATAAATTTTCTAAGTACTCTGTTCCACTGCTCAACTGTTTTCATGATTTTTGTCTGTGTTACATCCAGTCTGAAGAGCTCTCTGAAACCTCTCCTCTTGTGCCCATTGCCTCCCAGCCTCCCACTACGGCACAACTGCAAAGAGCCTGACTTCTCAGTAACTTCCAGGCCCATCTGGGGGCTTCCAGGAACTATCTCTTCTCCAAGCTGGACAAGGCCAGTTCTGTCACCCTATCCTCACAAGGCAAAATCCTGCATCCTGCAAATAACTTGGTGGACCTCCACTGACCTCATTCCAATTTATTAGAATCTTTCTTGTTGAGAGGATCCCAACATTTAATGCAATATCTACATCTAATGATTTGTGGTCTAATGAATGCTAAGTAAAGGGGAATATTTACTTCTCTCCATCCACTGATTCCGCTGCTGTTTATACACTCTTAAATATTGCTGACCCTCTTTGATGCCAAGGGAGCACTCCTGTCTCATGTTCACAGACTTCCAATACCTCCAAAATTACTCTGCAGCCTGGGATTCCCCAGCTGCTGCTCTTCCTTCATCCACAAATCCAGCCATATCTACACAAAGCTGTACATTTTACTTCAGTTCTATGACATGCCTTAATAAAGACCAGAGCAGAAGCAAGCTTATACACTTAAATTGCAAATAAATCACTTTAAATGTTGTTGGGAATCGTGATAAAGAAAAACACAGATGATAATTGATACTTATGGCAGCTAAGCATGGCTTCAAAATTTAGCACTCTGTTGTTAGCTATAGACATTAATGGGATATTGGTTGCATCTTCATCTCTTTCTCTATTTATCTGTTTTAATTAGATACACACAGGTTTAACATTAGGCACAGTTGGTTCTTCAGCTCTCAGTGAATCAGACCTTGTGTTATATTAATTTCTGCTGCAATTGAATTCAGATAAAAATCACAAAGAGGTATGACTTCATAGACAATAATGCAGTTATATTAACTTTGAATTTGATGTTTTCCCCTCACTTCATTTTACTGTAAGATATAATTCTTTGTCAATATTTTTATGTGTGCTACATAGAAAAGACTTACTATGCACATGCATATGTATGTGCACATATATAGGTGGAACACCTGTCAAGAGTCAAGCTATATTCTACAACTCCATCTGGAGTTCTGCATTGTCTCAGATGAAGCTATTTCATATACAAGATTGCATAAAAATACGTGTCATGGTTTTGCATTGTGGTCTTTGGAGAGATGATACCAGAAATATTTTCTGAAGCATGCTCCACTGTTGTTCAGGATTGATGCATTTATATATGATTTTTTTTATGTATTACTTTATTCTGATAATTACTCTCCTGTCCAGACTTTTGCATTCCTCTGTAAATGAGGCTACCTGGAATTCTCCTGCTAAAGACTACAACCTCCTTCTTTTCTCCCACCTGCTTAAAATTAGAAACCTTCTATTTTTTTCCCCCGAATGTAAAATTCTGTAGTTTGTAGATTTGTTGACAGATTTACTGAGCTGGAGGATGACCTTGGTGATTGAAGTTATGCTGCAAGTTTTTCATTTTAACAATTGTTTTGTAGTTGAAGAAAGTATAGCACAGCTTGTACAGTGCACCCAGTATCCTTCTCCCAGGGTTCCATCGATTCTTTTGTGGTACAAAACAAAATAAAAATGAAGGAGGATGTTGACTGCTCTAGGCTGAAGATTTTTTTTTATTCACCTTTGTGTGGAGAAAATTCTTTAGCTTTTCTCCTTTTATATATTCTTCCTTACCTTTGGGAGATTGTTTGACTAACAAATACTTTTTCCCCACTTTTTGAACTTGATTAGGACTTCTCAAGACAGGAACTTTAAAAACTGATGCTGGTGTGTTGCCTAAAATGGTCTGTATGGTCTTGTACACAACATGTGCAGAATCTTCCTACCCAGGACACATTTGAGGGAGAGGAATTGAGGAAAATGCTGCCAACCAGCATTTTATTCTCTCTTCACGAGCAGCAAAATATGTTGGCTTAATCATTCAAAACCCATCCTTTTGAAGTCTGTTGTGATAGTTAAAATTGCCCAGCTGCATTGGTGTTTCAGGATATGAAGAAAGTTCAAATACTTTCTTAAGGATTGGATTTTAGCAGAAATCTAAACCTAATGTTTAGGAGCTGGTGTGACCATTAGAGGTATTTCTTCTCTAGAGACAGTGATTAATTTGCAGTGTTGCTTGGGTCCATGATAGTTGCCTGTTGTTTGACCACCATTTAATATGACTTCACTGAGATTTGTGGCAGATCTCACAGCTGATTCTCATGATGTTTTGCTTAAGCAGCACCACTGTTTTATATAGTCACTGTCAAAAAATGAAAACTAAGCTGATGATCCACAAAGCAAGAAGGAGCTAGTAGGAAACTTATAACAAATTCCTCTATGTCTACAGCATTCAGGAGAGTTACCTGCTTCATAATAAGCAAAGGCTTACAGAAAACATTTTGTTAGCTTGCTGTGAGCTGTCAGATAGAACTGATTGTTTCTCAGTACAGCCCACAATTACCGATTCCCTCTGGATTATCTCCAGTACTATTTAGAAAGACCTTCTTCAGGAAAGACTTCCCAACGTAATTTTCAGTCCAATCTGGGTATCCAGACAGATCTTTGATCTCCTGAATAATGCAGAGAAAAGCCTCTCTCCTTTATTCAGTCTTTTTTGCAGAGGCAACTTTTCTTGGGAGTACTGTTAGACTTGGTCTAAAAATTTTTATGTCTTCTCCAGCTGGATTACCAGAACACTCACCATTGATCAAACTGTCCTCCCACCAAGGCCAGTGGAACCACAGTGAGCCTGTAAAGAAAAGGTCCTGAAAAATCACATATCCTGTTAGACATCTGAGTGCTCTTAGCTATAACAGCAGGTACTGTAGGCAGCTATCAATGTTTATGATTTTCACTCTAAAAGCATCCAAAACACATCCTACTGTGTTTCTACACCCCCATAAAGTCAGGCCTGAAGGATCTCTTTCCCACTTTGGCATTGCTTCAGCACCATCAGAATCTCCCACTGAGTCTTTTACTCAAAGCATTTACTTATGCTCTAAAAGCAGAAGATTTGTCTGTGCTCAATATATATAAAGAGCTTATCTTGGGTGGATGTATTGTATTAAAAATTCCTCTTGATTAATTTTTTTAATAGTTATTTTGTTTTCTGAAAATACTGTCAAAGCTCTATTGCTTGGGCATTGCAGTGCATGAAGAATGGAAGGCTGGCACTATGCCTCCATCAACATTTTAATGTGGAGAAACCATTTACTCCTACAACCACATAGGACTAACACTGTGAATGTTTTACTTCTTGCATTTAAGTAAGCAGAAGAAAAGTCTACTATGTGGCCATGCAAATAAAATTATTTATTCTGTTTGTTCATGTTTGTTGCATTAATTTTTAATGTGCATTTTGTTGAAAATATTCCATTAACTCTACCAAACTAGAAACCTACTGTCCAAGAGTACAGTATATAATAATGTGACTAGTAATAATGTGATCAGTTAAGTGGACATGTATTTAAGTTAAAAGTTGACCGGGGGAAAATCAGTTTCTTTTTGTTCTTTCAGTTCTGTTGCCTGGTCAAAAAATGAATTGCACCACTGATATGATTCACTAACCTAGGGAAAAAAGCAGGCAATGGGATCTTGATGTTCAGCAATTTCACCAAAATTGAGCACATTGTCAAATGATTTGCAAGGCCAAGCAAATATTCAGAGAATAACAGAGGATGAGCTTTACTGAAGAGCAGAGCATGAAATTCTTGTATTTCAGCACTGTACCAAGCAATCATTCTATTATTTGGCCAGATCAAGCCTGAGCATGTTACACTCTGTCTGAGTTAGCAAGAAATAACCCACAATCTCTTCCTGCACACATGTTGGATGCTTTCAGTGAACATCTTGCCTGAAGACACTGAGAAAAACTACTGGAGTACTCAGTGTGCTTAAAACTTTTTTTAACCTGATGAAGTATATATAGCTTCTAATTTGCCTGGAGTTTATTTAAGGCTTTCTAGAAATAACATTGCAAAATACCAGTGTAGGATGTTTCATTATACACAGAGTAAACAACATTATCATTACCACCATCATCATCATCAGGTGCCTGAAGCCCATGTGTACTGAGACATATAATTATGGAAAGGAAGAGCTACTTATTAACAGCAAAAAAACAAAAAAAAACCTAAAAAACCCCAAAACAACAACAACACCAAAAAAAAACCCCAACAAAACAAACAAACAAAAAAAATCAAACCCTTCCAATTCTCCCTTTTCTACAAAGGTAAGGCAAAGTCTCCATATTTTTTTTTCATGTTCTTTGTAACTTTATCACTCTTTTCAGAAGAGATTTTTATAGTAGCTGCTTCTTCCCCTTTTCTTCAGATTTCTAACCTACCAGTTCACCTGTATGGGATCTTGGTGACGTGGAATGTTCTCTGAAATGTAGAGCCTTTCTTAAAAAAGTATTTCTTTATATTTCAAAGTAACTGCACAGCAATGTCACTTAGACATTCACAGCTGGACAATCACTGATGGAAAACTACTGTTCCGAGCTCAGTCTTAAAAAGAAACCTTTTTACAAAATTTAAATATTCCTAAACAAATTGTGCAGCTCATGACTTTCACAAAGTTGCCATTATTCTTTTCAGAGCACCTATCCTTAAATAATAAAGATGCCATGAGAAGAGGATGCTCAGAATAAGCAAAGTGCAATTACAGAGTGAAAAAACTAAAAGGCAAGTATAAACAGAGGCAGAGGGCATACCAGAGAGAAAGGAAAAACTTTTCTAATTATATATGGAAAGGAAAAAAGAAATAAATATACAAAGCTATTCTGGATCACTGAACAGATTTGTTGCAGTGTTTTTGTTAATACTGAATTTTTCCTGAGCACAAAAGGAAGGAGACTATTGTACAGCATAATCCTGGGCATGTGCAGTGTTCAAATAAAAAATAAGCAAGATCTCACAACTTGTGTTGGAGGAATTCAAGTGTTATTGTTGTATAGGGAAGAAAAAGGGCTGGTCAAATTTTGACATAGATTAAAACCTTAATATCTTACCCCGATGTTGATAGTTGTCTTCTTGCACATTTGTATGTCACCTTCTTCCAAAAATTAATATCTGTACACTTAGAAGAAAATAACTCACCACAGGTAACTTTGAATTGAAATGAAAATTATATAAATGTAACTGAAAACAGAAGAAACAACTGAACATTGTTATTAGGGAAATAATAGTTATCTTTCTGTCAGAAAGTCTCATCCATATGGATGCATCTTTAAGTGGTTAATTTTTTTCTAAAGAGTTTAAGGAACCCAAATATGTGTTCATACCTTGCATGATGCCTGTCATAAAGTCCACCCATACATCTGGTGGTATGTAGAACTGACAAACTATCTACTCTTTCCCGGGTTCCATCATGAATTACTGTCAACTCTACTTTCTTGCACTTTGAGAGGAGTTGAAATATACAAGAAGTACAAAAAATAGCCAGGAAAAAATAGTCCTTAGAAAAAATGAGCATTACATGGTGGGTTGGCCCTGACTAGCAGCCAAGCCCACAGAGCCACCCACTCACNGATTGTGATTCAAAATAAACTACTCAGCAGTTACTATAATAAGCAAAGCAGACTTAGCTTGGAGAATTTAACTTAATTTACAATATGTGATTACCTTTCCACGTATTGGGAAACAAAATGATAAACATTAATACAAAGGGCTACAATGGGAGCATCAGCTCTGGTACAGGGTTGTCCATGGGCTTCAGTTGCCTTGGGGGTGTCCCTGCTTCAGCACAAAGCACCTCCTGCTCCTCTGGCCTTTCTGTGATTTCTGAAACATGATTTCACTGTGTCACTGCAAACTTCTCTGTTGGTTCAGAGGCAACATCAACTCCACTGCTGGACTGAGGTGCGTCCTGCTGTGGGTCTATTTAGGTGGCTGGAACTGGCTGTGTCCGGACCAGGGCAGTCCCTGACTACCTCCCTGAGAGGTCAATCATTAGGATCCCCACCCAAACATGTAATTTAGCAACATGATTGCAGAGCATAAGGTTCTGTGAAGCCATGCTTTTGGCAACCAGTTCATTTGCTTGTGAAAAGGGCATGGTGTGTCTTACAAGACCAATACTCTTCTCAAGCATAAAGTTGAAGCACAGGGTGCAACCTTCCAGAACATGAGTCTCAGCTCATTTGGTCTTGATCAAAGCCTCATGCAGGTGACTGTTCTTCAGCAGCGGTTCTGTAGTCCATGAGGACCTGAACATAAGCAGAGGAGCTGAGTGTTAATGGAACTGGAGACACAATGTCCTCTGCAGAGCTCAAGAGATGGCTTGACTGCCAGACAGCCCTGGTTAGTCTGCCTGGCACCAGTGGTGAGGTAGCCTTTGTTCCCCTCTAGTATTAAGGCAACCTACAGCTATGTTCAATCTGCCATTGATCTGAAGGTTATGAAGACCAATGCAAAGCTGTTGGTGAAGATTGAAGTCTGTTACTGACAGGAAAAGCTGGTATATCCAGTCATTAGGGTGAGTAGATGTTACACAAATGAATGGTATTTTTGTATCTGTTATGCTATCAGAATTGCTCTATGCCAACCCATGGGCAGGTATCCATTAATCCTCTGCAGACACAAAGCACGTTCCGTTGGCCAAAATGACTTGCAGAGCAAAAGCAGAGTGCAGGACCCATTCTTCCAAGAAGCTGAGAGATCAAAAATGTTTAGTAGCTGCAATAATTAAGTGTTAGCTCTTTAGGGCCACAATCAAACATTCACTCAAGCCTCGAGGATCCACTGAGTTGGTGCAGTTAGGGCAGAACAGACTGTGCAATGAGCATTGCATGGGGAGCTGGGTCAGCTGTTTCTTACTCCTGGGCTCCAAAGGATAGGAGGAGCAATGGTACTCACTCTTTTGGTATGGGCTCAGATCAGTGTATGCCATTGATGGACACCTTTGTTGTTTTGTCCCACAGGTTATTGGGGAAAAGCCTAAGAGGAAACTCCTGAGAAAATCAGCTTCAGAGTCGCTAATTTTAGAGTAATTGGTTTCACAAAAGTGATGAGAATCAAACTTCTTTATTAAAGAATCTTCCTTACAAAGGCTTATAAAACCAAGGATTTAAAAACTTAATTCTATCAAAATACATATTTTAAGTAGTTGATACTGGAACTATGTATAGGAACTTTATAAACTTTCTGTGAAGCTTTAGCTCAAGTTATTCTCCATCTAAATCTTTGTCCTCAAAATAAATAAAAAGTCTCCTGTACTTTGCAGAGTCTATATAAAATGTTTTTTAAAAGGAAGTGGCATGTTGATAAATGCATGTGATTTGAATGCTTTACATACTTAATTGAAGCTTTTCTTAATAAGCACTTTTCCATAGAATGAAAATGTTTAGACAAAGATTAACCAGGAAGACAGTAGAATAAAAATTAACAGTATTTGTCTAAATCATTTATTACAAGAAGGGAAAACCTAGCTTAAGATTTAGAGAATTGAATCCACCTTTACTGTGCCAGTTAAAAGAATAAACACAAAGAATACTATGGCTCAGAAAGCAGAATTTGGTACACAGCTCCACTGCCTGTTAGTTTTTTTTGTCCATGACACATATTCTTGAGGTGAGATGACTTTATTCCAATTTTGGGACGTTTTAGAATCACTTCTTGCTTTCTACAAGGATGAGCTTGGCAGGTGCAAAGCAGAAAAGAATGAGCTCAAAGACCTATTCTCTGCTACCAGGCATGGAACTTTACAAGAGACACCAGACTTAGCAATGCCAGATGCCTGTCTAAATAATTGACAACTACAGTGAAGTGAGGGCAAAAGTCATCCCCAACCAGGCTATATTTAAAACTGCTAACCTGAGAAGGATTCATAGTCTAGGGAACATGTCTGAGATTCATCTTAAAAACCCTGCTGTGTGTTTCCAGGTTCAGCCATCGGCTGTGGAACAACTTTAAATGAGAGACTTACAGAGCCAGTTACTGCACAAAACTGGCTATATGAAAAGCTACACTGTACTAATGAAAACAGAATCAACAATATCCTATGTCACATGATGGCAAAGCTGATTTAGGAGCCATCTGCAGTCACACAAAACTTCTAGCTGGACTTACACATTGAAAGGAATTAATGTCACTTTTATTTGAGGTTGTGACTTGCTCAGAAATCAATCAAGAAGGAGATCAGCTGGGGATATAATGTTAAATTACCATCAATACATAGACAGATGGGACAAGACCACAAGATCCAAAGGGTCTGGGGGTTGTGTGCCAAACTGCTAAGTGGGCACCAAGTTCAGGGGCCAAATTCTTCCTGTTATGAGTATGCCCTGCTCCTGCCAAAGCTGGTGGGAGCAGCACGTCTACACTGCAAGGCAGAGCATTTGACAAAGATATGTTTCTGCAAAGAAATCTTTCTTGTGTTATTTACAAGTATTTTTTGGTACTGTGGTTTTTGTATTGTCTTGGGTGGTTTTTTTTTCCTTTTTCCTTTTTTTTTTTCTTTGTTGTTGTTGTTGTTGTTGTTGTTTTTAAAATAAGCTTGCAAAGCTGTGGAATGTTGAGAAAAGAGATAATGAATGAAATTCTGGTTTCCCTAAAGTCATTGGGAAAATTCGTATTGACGTCCCCAGGGTCAGGTTCACTCCACAGTGCAATCCCTTGTAGATTCTTGCTTGGTGACACCCAAATAAAATGTGCTTTGCTTACAAATCAAAGCATTTTTTTATAAGCTGTTAGCTCTTTCAGCTCAGCATGGTAGATGAAATACAAGCTGTGCTCTTCTCTGCATCTCCTATTATTACCTGTCATAAAGAATCCACAATTAGGGTTTAGCTGGCAATTTTGCTGCTGATACACAAGGCAGATAAAAATCCAGATTGTTCTTCCAAATCTGTTTTAGCTCTACAGTACTGACACAATAGTTTGTGGTGGTGAAACACTAAGCAAATATTTACCTTCATCTACACTGCCAGGTAAGAAGCCCGATGAAATAGGTGGGATGGACTCCCACAAAGTAGAAAATTAATATACCCCACAATGTTGCTGGCATTGAATTTTTAAAATCTTCCATTTGGTTTACCACAGCAGTTATTCCGGTGTACCAGATCTTGTCAGACATTTTTGAATTGGGACAGCAGGATCAAATCTTTGAGAGCTGACGCTAGTTCCTGCAGACACACACAAAAAGAAGATGAAACATTACAGTATTTTTTCAAACAAATGTGACTTTAAAGATGAAAGAGCAGCATTCAGTACCACAGTATTGGTATTTCTAAAATACCACAGTAATCTGTTGGAAGACTTTTGCCTGCTACAGAGAGAAAAATGGAAGATGAGAGAGAATGAGTAGGAATGAGTAGGGAACAAGATATGATGTTCTGAGTATGAAGAAGGACTATCTTCTCTTTTGCAGACTGACCAATGGAGCAGGAAATATCTTGTACCTGACTTGGGATTTTAAGTAAGGCAATTTTTTTTGTGTGGAAAACTAGTTTTCAAGTTGTATGAAGAATAGACAAACTAGTTGGCCTACACCTTAATCTCTACAGCTGTGGGACAAAACTGATATGATAACTTGTGGAGGGTAGAAGAAACCCCTTCTTTTTTGAAAGACATTTCTTTTTTTGGAAGAAATGCTTCTAACTTGATTTCTGTCCTGTTGGAATAATGTTGAGTTAAAATATTTTCTTTTGTCACAGAACAGTAGCATCAAGTTAACAGTTATTATTATATAGAGAGTAATTTCACATTGATCCACAAAAAAATGGAAAACAAAAAAGACCAATAGGAAATAAAGCAAATATCTAATATTTTTTAATTAAAAATGTTACCAAAATAAAGTACTTCCTATGTAGTTTATATTTTCTCAAAGGAATGGTTATTTTAAAATTATTTGACCCTAACTATTTATAAACATTGTTTGTTCTCCTTTTGTTTCTTTTTGCATTACTGTTCAAATAATTTCAAATTGTGATTTATGCTTGTATGGCAGCACAAAGGGTTGAAGCCAGTGACATCTATTAAAATAGCCTGTGTCATAGATTATGCTGTATTTCCCTCATCCGGAGGCATTTTCCTGTGATCTCTTTGAATTAATTTAATTTGAAAAATGTTGTTCTGGACTAAAAGTACAATGAATAATAGTCATTTGTTTTGGAAACTGAAAAACAAGAAATAACTTCAGTTGTTTTTGTTCGTATACTAATTGTTTTGTTGATTTAAATTAAGAAAACTCTATGCCCGTGGACATGTTATGAATTCTCAGGACTATGCAGCATTTTATCTGCCCAGCAGCAAAAATTAATAAAATATAATCTGTAATTAGTTTCTTTTCACACACTTTTGTAAACGGAGAGCAAAAAAACTTAAACCAAAGGCACTAATTTATTTCCAAATAAGGAAAATCCACTTCAGTGTTTCTCCAGTTAGCTGAAGACCTTGAAACAAGAGGGGAAGTCAGGGACATGGCCTGTCCTCAAGAGCCCAGGTGGTTATTGTGAAGCATCTCACTAGGAAACCTTAAAGCCTGAACAGTTGGGGACCTTCCTTTTAATGAGGATACTCTCCTACTGAGAGGCTCTAGGCTGAAGCATCACCATGTCTGTCCATAACCACACAATATTGTGCCTTAGGCTGGCATGACAGCCAAATCCTACAGATTCAGACCTGGAGTGACAACACTTACTGCTTTCTTCCCTGACAACAAAGGCCACTGGAGTGAGGCACAGTGCTGACACATAACAAGAACCAGCCTCTGAGAAAGGGCATGCTCTAAATCAAATCAGACAAAAGGAAAAGCACAAGGATTATTTCTGTCTTACAAACGGGAAATGCTATTTTCAGGGAACAACAGATTCTTATTTAATAGACTCAAAACTTAATGGGGAGCAAATATCCTGGTTCTAATATGCACTTAAATCTCCTTATACTGCTCTGGAAATGTAGGTGTTGTACATGAGCATATGGTGTAGAAATTACTTACCTCATCACAGAAGAATTTCCTCTTATTTTTATATCTACTGATGGCCCCCTACTTTCAGCTACATATTCCTGATTTATAGTGATATAAGGGAATAGGAAGTATATCTGGATGAGGCTTTGTTCGTATTTAACTATGACTACTAGCCTTGTAGACTTTAATCTGGTGAATGTTTTCTGGTTTGGGGGTTTTCTTTCCAAGTTGTGATGCTCTGGGTTGTTTTTTGAGGGTTTTTTTTTGTTGTTTTTTTAAAAATGAATTTGAAATAGGTAGGGCCACATAGAAATAATTTACCTGTGTTTGCAAACTAAGGAAGATTTCAATAAAGTGTTTGTTTAGATTGCATACAAGTAACATCATTTGGTTAATATATTTAAATTATTTGAATGCTTAACCATGGCAATCATATTCTTCTCTGTGAAAATTTTCCTTCTAAATCAGTAACCAGAAGGAGGAACATTAAATATTTTGAAGCAATTATAAAACAGGTATAATACAAAAAGAACCTCATCTGTAAAAACTCTTTTCCTGTATCCTCCAAATTCCCTATCTTAGTTTGTAATCTGTATCTACAGGGTGTGGAACCATAAATAAATTATGAGGACAATCTTCCAGGGGTGACAATTTTCCCCAAGGCATTATATCTATGAGAAATAGCTCACAAATAAAAAGTTGTATCTGGTGTGGTAGGAATTGGTAAATTTAGAAACCTTAATTACTCTGGTGTTAAATATGAGTGAGGATGTTTTTATTAATGTCTATTCCTACAGGGTAGATTTTTGGGTGATAATTCACTGGTTCAGCTCCACCAGATTTAAAATAGAATAATGCACTCAATGATTAATATGAAGCTTATTTAAGTCTGTAAATGACAGAAATTTATCTTTTTGATAAATGTTGAGCTGCATCTGACCACAATAGCTAAGAACCAAATAAAATGTACTTATTTAAACAATAATTTATCTTTTCCTTTCAATTCCTAAATATCATGTAGTAAGCAGAAATCTATGCTGTTATTTCTAGTGTGCTATTGGAGGGAGATGAGGTAGCATGGCGAGAGAAAATACATGTTTTCTGTTTATTATACTGAAGTGGCCTCTCTTCAAAATATTTTTTCATAAAAGCATCTATTTCTGTAATGTCACCGTTTTTTATGTAGGCATTTTACAGACATGATAAAATTGAAATTATTTTTTAATCTTAAAAATAACTTCAAGATATTTTTATTAATTGTAAATACATTTAACATTTCATTTTCAAAAGGAAAATATTGTTTAAGAGGCATTTCCTTTAGATCAAGACTTAATTTTTGAAAAAATATACAGTTCAAACATGTAAAAAATTATTCTTGATACACTTGGTATCAAAGAATAAAAAATTATTCTTGATATGTTTGGCAGAAAAGTCTCATATTGAATGTACTAAAAGGGAAACATCCTCAAATGGTTGGCATAAAAATACCTTCCACTTATTTTTTATGACAGTTAAAAGAGTCAAAATATGTAAAGCATGGTCAGTGATGTCTATGAGTATGGTTTAGACTGAGAGTTTGGAACAAATCTGAGGGGAATCATGCTTTCACAGGAGGCAGTCTGTTCAGTCCCAATGGAACAAGAAATGCAAAAGTCAAATGGTTATGGTGTTTTAGGGATGGCCGAGATTACCTAAGGAATTGCAATTCCTTCCCTTCTGAAGGTCTGGTGGACCTTCTCTCAGTAGCACAGTCCCAGCTCTGAAAGGAAATGAGTCCTGAAAATAACCTGTTCCCTTTCCAGCAGACATGAAACAATTGGTGAAGGTCTTTGGTTACCATTGTCTGTTTTAGGATATTTTGATTTTCTTTACATGCACACAAACCAACCCTCAAAAATTATGATGCAGTAATCAGCAATTTTTGGAGCAGTTTAATGTAATTATCATATATAATAGACAATACCAAAAACTGTATTAGGAACACATACTGGGGAGTGAGTTTTGACTCAGAAACCAAAAGAGCTCTCTGCTCACTTTTTCAAGCTAGAAAGCACCAAGCAGAAGTGAAAATACTACTGTAATACAACCGTTAGAAATTATTACAAAATCAGTCTTTACTATTAGCTAGAACTCACTGTTCTGCTCGTTGGGAAGGTATCAGATCTTTTTGATTGCTCAACTACAGTAATTGCTGCCAGATGGATGTAATTTTAAGATCATTATTTGTAATCCTTCCTGTGCCCTCAGTACTTTATCTTGAAACAATTGCAATTAATATGTTCCTCAGCAGTTTTTTGCTGAGATACATTCTTTTCTTGCTCACCCAGGATAAAATACTACTAAATTAATCACTGAACAATTTAGCTAAGGAACATAGCTTTATTGATGTTGATGTGTTGTTGTTTTTAACATTTAATTAGGATTAGAAGGAGTCAGAGACCTGATTAGCTGATACTGTACTCAGTATGTAGCACAGATCATTAAGAGTCAGATGCAAACCAAAGCTCACTATCTTGTCTCACCATGTTCAGTGTACTTACCTGAGTAAACACAGCTCTCCTGGCATGAAGTATATCAGTACTTAGGTGAAAGGAGGTTTTGCCTATGAGACCTGGTATTGTGAGATATGTGTGTGATCTGACCAAAACTTGAGGGAACCAAATGTACCAAGGGCAACCAGGAACCCAGAGTATATCTCTAAGGATGTTTGCTTCAGATATGCTTGCTTTTCATAGCTGTAAGGCCAGAATTCTAATTTATAATATTATATCTGAAGCATATATTCTTATAAAGTCCAGATGTGACTTTACGAAGTGAAAGAAAGAGCCAAGGTAACTATGGCTTCTTCCCACTGTTAGCATTGGCCATTTCTGCATGAGCTCTTAATTCCCTGACACTGGTGAGACTAGACAACTTTCCCAGCCAGACTGGGTCTGCTGCTGCTAAACTGTCAGAAATCTACAGATACTACAGGCAAAAAATTATCTGAGCTTTATAGATGGACTTTAAGGAACAGGACTTCAGTCTAGCAATACACCCTGTGTGTTTTCAGCTGTAAAAATTGTTGGTAAATGTTGACCGATGAATAGTCATAACGCAATGATTCCCAATTCAACTGACATTTCATTCAGTTGTAAGATTTTAATTAACTAGACAAGGAATTGGGTCAGACTACAGATCTTCCATCAAATCATGTGTTACAGTGACTAACAATGTGCTGTGTGTAGTCCAAGAAAAACCATCAATTCCAGGCATGTTGACAAATCACTCTTTCAACTCTGTGCCCTCTGAGCTTACTATTTTGGACTCTTTCTTCACTTTCTTCATAAAGTATGTTTCTAATAAAAAATATTATTACAGTTTGGCAGAGAAAAGGGGATGATGGAGGCATGTACAGATCAAGGAAAATCTTTTTGTTAACCATTAATTCCTATTTTTGCCTAACACTGAAAGACTGTGAATAATTAAACTTTAGTCCCTAAATACTTTATTTTTGATTTTAGACTGCTAATGAATTTGTTTCTTCTGTGCCTTGGACACAAAAGTTGTAACAATTATTTTGCAAAGAACAATGACACGAAAGAAAACCTCGTTTCAAATCTTCTCAAGTAACAGTTTAGATGCCCCATGGTCAAGGACTTTTTTCAACACAATGTATCTCATCACTAGAAAAAAATTACTCAGTGGGAGATAAATTCTGATCTAATTAAAAGTGCTGGTGAAGGAGAGAAAAACCCACACTCATTCAACAGAAAAACTGTCCTGAGAGGCTTCAGATTAGGGCTCTTAACAGGGTTCCAGCCAGCTGTTACCTCTTTCATTACTCATCCAAAAAGCATGAGCAGGCAACAGCTGGAGCTTGGACTGCCTTTTTCTACAGTGTATTGGAGGCCAGAAAGTGAGCAGAAACTGGTCCTAAGGTTCTTGAGCGCTAGTTTCTGAGTTGGCACTATTCCTGGTCACTGTAGCAGCACAAATTCCTTTCATGCAGGAGTTATGTAGTCTGTCAGGCCACTTAACATGTGCAGGTCTGTTCTAGCCCTCATTCAGGCTGTGCTCCCATTTAGGCAAATGTGAGCTTTGGGAATCTACATGATGGAAGCTGTAATGACTCTGATTCAGCACAGCATATTCAGTGCATATTTAGCTGTACATGTGTTAGATTCATCCTCATTCAGAAAAGTGTTACTCATAAGGTGAAATCTGAACTCATTTGAGTGCTGTACTGTACAAAGGCTGATATTATGAAGACACTTTCTAACCTTACTGCTTGAAGTGCTGCAATGTTAGATCTACAATATACTGAGGTGTTAGTTAGGCACCCGTTTCACAGCATTTTAGGCTTGAGAATGCTTTATTACAGGCTTCATTGTCAGAAAATATTTTGACTTCATTCACATCAAAGAGTTTAATTTTATCTTGATTTAATGGGCTTATATGGAATACAAAACTTACCCCAAAAAGGGAAGGCCAGAGAGTAAAAGATGGCAGAATGTCAGACAGGTTTCAACACAATTGAACACAATTGAATTTAACACAATTCAAAGCACACATTAATTTACAATCCTGAAGAAGCTGTTTTACACATTCTGTTTATATAGCAAGACAATAATGATGTTATCTCACTTTTGCTTTGTTTTGAACATCCAAGGTTAATCACAAAATTGCAGAGCAGTCTGAGCTGGAAGGGAGCCACAAGTCCAACTCTTAAGTGAATGGCCCATACAGGGATCTAACCTGCAACCTTGGTGTTATTAGCATTATGCTCTAACCAACCGAGATAATAAAACAAAAAGAATGTAACTAACTCAGGATTTTTCCTGGTTATTGCATCAAATAAATTGTTTGGATTAAAGATTTATGCTTCTTTTTCATTTTGGATCAATTTTTCCAAACAGCAGAGTAAACTGGAGGAGACTCTTGCCTGAAGTGATGACATGAATGCAGAGGACAAGATGAAAATGAGATCTCTTCACAAGATGTCAGTGAGATACTCGCGGCATAGCTAGGAACTGTATCTGGAACTTTTGTATGCTCACACCTAGTGTGGCAGTGCATTACTGAAAAGTGCAATTTCTTCATGGTTGTAGGCAGGTTTCAGAAACGACCTGAACAAAATGCTCACTGTCTTGGTAGATTTAATAATTATTGAGTACAGTACAAGAAGGCAATACCTGGCAATGGCTTTTCTCTTTGCTGAGCTGCTATATGCTGATCTTCTACAACTGATCACACTGATCCTCTCTAACACCTCTCCACAGCTCCACAACTTCAGGAGTGGAGCTATGAGATATGTGGAATAACTTTCTGCAACTGCACAAAGTAAGAGTGAGAATGAAATTTTGCGCCAAGAACTCTTAGATTGTGTCATCAGATTCTTTTGTGCATGTGCCAATGCCTTAATGCTTGATTGAAGGAAAACAGTTGTGACTCAACAAACTTAACAGTCACTTCAGTGACACAGATCCTAGCTCTACTGGGCCTGAACTAAACAGTCACTTCAGTGACACAGATCCTAGCTCTACTGGGCCTGAACTACTCATTCAGCAGAAAGTTTGCCTGTGTATTGAACTTTGAGCAGACAAAATCAATGACACTCCTTTATCTTCTGCTGTGCAAGTTTTACATGGAGTTTTCTCCCCATTTTAGAACACCAGCACATACTAATTTAGAGGATGAACAAATTAAGAAGTAGAATTTACTAAGAGTTGATTCTGCACAAAAAAAAAAAAATAAAAAAAAAATAAAATAAAAAAAAAAAAAAAAAAAAAAAAAAAAAAAAAAAAAAAAAAAAAGAGTGCTCTAAAGGCTGATTTGCACACATTTCAATAGATAGGATGCAATTGATATAGCTGGTTTTAGAATGAAATCAATAGGCAACTCTTCATAGAATCCAAGGCAGTGTGTCACACCAAATACTCCAAAGCTGTTTGTTAGAGTACTGGTTTTCCTTGTTTTTGCTTCAGTCAAACTGAATTGAACGGATCCGGGTGACAAAACAGTGTACAGAAATGGAATCTGCAGAGTTAGTTGAAAGCATAAGGTACTTGTGAAAAGAAGAGGATTTGCAAGCTGCCCTTGAGGCTGAATTTTTCCATTTTCCAGAGAACATCCTGGTAGAAGTCATTTGGTCTGTGTCAAATACTCCAAGACAGCACAACTGATGTGTCTTGGTACTGACTAGAAAATAAATCCATAAGGCAAAAGAGTAATCCAACTTCCAAGATCACTCAAAGTTATGTTTATTTGTCCAAAATTGCTACCTTATACCTGCATATTAGTAACACTAATATTTAGGGAGTATCTCCCCTCTTGGGCTGCACCAACTTGTTTCTCATCCTCTAAGCAGCCACAGGATGGTGTACAATTTCAATTTTATTCACAGTTTCCTAGGCTGAATTGGATTCAGTGGCCTGATTTCTGATTTAATGCTATAGGCTCAGTTCTTATTCATAATAAATATCTTTACAGTATTGTTTTAGAGACACATAGAATTAGGAAATCAATAAACTGAACCACTTGAACAGAGTATATTCAGCTATGAATACATGTTCAAAAGTGTTACACAAAGCTGGTAATTTCCAATGGAGAGGCTATAACCTTCTTAGGGTCTCTTGGTCATCAGAGATATGTAAAAGGGACTAAGTATAAATGAATCTTTGTGCTCCAGTTTCTACTTCTTCATTGCCAGTACTATGTCATCCAATTACCCTTCATCCTGCTGTGTGACTAGAATTTTTTTTGTCATGAACCATTTTTAAAGTCTCCAATGACAAAAAAGAGAGAAAAAAGTTTTCCTTCAAAGTCAAGAAGAATAAGATCGATATCTTTTGTTCATGAATCCAACGGTTTAAATTAAAAGATCCAAAGCCCTCATGACTCTAATTAATTTTACTTTGGAGATGGGATTTTGGTATTTAACTTTCTGCAGTTATAATGAAAACTTCTCTGCATAATGAATGAGTTTTTTCCTTCCCTTGCCCCCCCCTTTTTTTTTTCCCTTTCATCATAATATTTTTGTTATTGGAATCACAAGTACAGGAAACATTTCAAAACCAGCTAGTTGAGAAAGCAAGCAGTTAAATAACTTAATGTTGCAAAGATGTAAGCATGTGCTGAAATGTATGCATGAATAGTCCCATGTGTAAAGTTAATTGTCGAGATTAGCACATAATGATGATGCAGCACCATAGTACAAATAAACACAAGTTACATTGAAAAAGACTGTATATTTTCATTTTAAAAAGGTAGTATTAGAACTTTAGATTTCCTCCCTGTCTTTGAAAGGGTGCTCCTCCTGAGCAGTCATTAATTCTGGCTGAAGTCTTGCTTAGCTCTTCACCTCTCTATAGCCTTCTGATGAGAAAGCAGGCATCCAGGGCATTTCCTCTCCTCTTGTTGGACTCCAGTTTTATATCTCTGTTTTATTAACTGTTGCATGAACTGATCTCCATCTAGGGCACACTTTTCACAAGGTCTCTTTCCCTCCATCTTTCTGACAGCTTATTATGACTGAAGTGGAAATGTTACATAAAACAAGCTGTTTATGGAAATCTTATTTCTGTCACATGAGCTCTATTCTGATGTGACAGGCTCTCTATCTGGCTGCAAGCATTAAATATATTAATTATATCTGTCATTATGCAATTCTTCTCTTAGCACTACTGGATTTTGAAGACCTGGTAAAATATACTCTGAGCAGTAAAATCATTGCACATTAGCACACTTCAGCGTTTATAAGACTCTGACATAATAAGGATACTGTCATTGCAGAAACACCTTCCTACACCCATGTGAGTACTTGAAAATCTGTGCTTTCTCCATCCTCCTACATAAATATAGTAGCTTAGGAACTTTTATGCTGTGCTTTGATTTTTAATGATAAGAGATGTCAGGTACCATTTAAAGCATGAGATGAAAAGGGGCAATTCAGCTTTAACTATAACAGAGCTTTCCTTTAGATGTAGTCAACTGTTCTGCCTCTGTGAAGTGGGAAAAGTGTGAGAAAATAGGAAACAGATAAAGTTTTAAAGTAGAAAGCATTAAGATCCTGTCTTAGGACCTCTTACTCTTACTCTTGAATACCTAAACAGCATAAACACCGTAAGGTGACAGACTTTGGTGCCAGTCTATCTCCACTCACCACAATTAAGTATTGATGATTTCTACAAATGAGAACTCTGGCCTGTAATGGTGGATGCAATCTTCTCAAGTGTATACAATACTTATTCTCAAAACACAAGGCAGGTTGTGAAGTCCAAAGAAATATATTTAGTCAGGACCTTGCTAATCCCATGCTCTTGCTACCAAGCTGCACCATGAAATACTGGACAAGTTTAGACTGCCATTCTGGATTCTGACATCTGAGTGCAGGATTTATAAGCAGGTTAAGAACTGCAGATTTTTTAATAAAAGGTATGATTCCATATAAGAATAAAAAAAAATTAGCATGTTTATAGAGGAAAAAATTAAATCCTGCAAGATGCCTATATTTTTGAATCGTGGTATAGATTTGAGAGACATAATTGTCTATGTAGTTCTTTTGCCCTCTTGTTAAGGTAAATACCCAAATGTTGGTGATCCATATTTAGGAAAGCCAAGGTGCTAGGTTGAGTGTCTGTGTCATATCATGTTGTGCAACACATCTGGATTGTAAAACTGCAGTCAGACAGGCAAAGCGTTCTCTGTATCTCAGGCATAGTAATAAAGATTGGTAGCAAGCAATCCAGCATGGCTCAACTAGCAGCCCTGACTCTCTTGCTCTATTTGCTTTATTGCTTATTTGCTTTGGGACTGATACCGTTCTGGCCATTGAGAGTGACAGGAACGGCTACAGAAATCGCCTGTTTTGGCAGTAGGGTTTTGCAGAAGACCAGAGTTTTGCAGTGGCGAGACACAGCATACTCCAGCCCTTTAACTAATACAAGAGGAAGACGAGCTTCCTCCTGAATTCTGACAGCAGCACCTAGGAGGAGAGAGGCCTGCGGACCCCCCGCTCCGAGAAGGGTCCCCTCTCGGGCGTCCGCCTGCGGCCGGCACCGGCTCCCGCGTCCCGCCGCCAGCCCGGCCGGCGCGGGACGGCGGAGGTGCGCGAGCGACGTGCCGGGGGAGGACCGGGGAAGGTGCCGTGCCTTGTGGCCCCGGGGCGGGGCTGCCGTGCGCCTTGCCCGTGCATTGGGTCTGGAGTCATACATAAGTATAGCCGGGCTGGGCTCGCCACACTCCTCTACCCCCCGCCCCCCAGCCCTGGAAGAGAAGGGGGAGAGAAACAAGAAGGAGGGGG
>VYXD01004988.1:300560-402044 GCA_013397195.1 Hylia prasina
GAGGATGCGCGGTTTCCCCGGCTGATCGGGAAGGAAGGATGACCGAGGGAGGATGTGCACCAGCAGCCAGATCATCGGGAGCCTCCTGGTGCTCTCCGTGCTGGAGATAGGGTTAGGGGTGTCCAGCGTGGCCGTGGGGGCGGTCAGTTTCAGCCTGGTCCTCACAGAGCAAAAACCTCAGCTGGGAGACTCTTCTCCGGTATGGAGCGGGGTGTGTGTACGTTAGCCATTTCACTCTCTCTTTAACTCTTTATGGTGATGATCAGACCGTGCGAAGGCATCCCCTTTTCCCTTCCCTTCTCTTCCCTCCCGCGAGTGCATGTTGCGCCGACCGCGCCGGGTCCATTTTCGATGTGCTTGGGGTACGGTCTGCAGAGTCGCGGGGCGAGGGGCAGGCACGGCGGGGACAGATGTGTGTGTTGGGCGTGGGGAGACCTCTTCTTTCTCGCTCCTCTCCGTTTTGCAGTATTGCTGTGAGCAATCGAACTTTCTCTGAACCCCTTCTCACACCTGGAAAAGCCCGATGCTTCGCGTGAAACCCGGGCCACAGCTTACGGTCTTTAAATTGACTGTGAGTTTTGCTTTTTCGAAAGAACAGTCCTGTCCATGATGAGGAGACTGTCAAAAGGTGCTTTAAATTACTGTCAAGGGTATGCCAGCTGAGTCCTGAGCTTTTGGAGGAAAAACAGAAAGAGGCATTGGGAAGGAAAAGGAGAAAGATATTCTCATGTACTGCGCGCCCTGAGCTTCTTGTAAAACGAACAAAAAAAATGAAAACCCAGTAATGGGTTAATAGAAGCAGCGTGGTCATATCACAGAGCATTTCTCACTTCCCAAAAATGTTTCATATTTTTCGAGTGTGAGATATGCATGTTTCTAGGAAGAATTTTCCTCCAAATGGTTATTTATATTTATTGAACAAAGAATAGGAAATGTTGAATATTCAGTCTAAACATGAGTGGGCATTTTTGAAGTCCAAAGCTGGTTTTGGGCAGCCTTTATTGTACAGCAGTATTTCTAAAAGGATTGTTTGCTTTGCTTCAGATAACATGATAAATGTAAAACACTCTTGATTATTCACCAGCATACCCTCCTCTAATTTATAAATTCATTCAGACAAAGTACTCCATGTAATATTCTCACTGTCAATAATTATTCATTATTGACAACAGTGATAATATTTTTGGCAGTATATAAACACACATATAATTCTGCACTGCAGAACAGGTAGGTGAGAAATGGAAATGAAGACTAGACCAGACAGGTAATGATATTACCAGGCCAATAGGTAATGATATTATCAAAATCACTTCCAAAAGGGAGGTTTCTGATCATTGTTAATGAAGAAAAATATTACTTAAAACTATGTGTTTATCTGAAGATTTAATGGCAAAGGTCAGTTTCTTGTGTTTCACTGAGGTCAAAGAGCTTTGATCAGTCAGTGAGATCAGTATTTTATGCAGTGACTGCATTTTGTGACAATGCTATCACAGCTGATATCATTTCATGACGATGCACATTTCCTGCATAACTGCCTCATTCATTTTTATGCTGTTACCCCACAGTTTGTACTAGGCATAGATTAAGATTCTGTTATATTAGATGTTGGCTTCCAAGGACATTATAATTGTAGTAAGAGAGATACAGTGTAAAAGGGTGTAAGCAAGTATGAAGAAAAAAACAAACCAAAACTGAGTGGTATAACAGGTGGTTGCATTAACACACCAGCAGTCTGGCTGATTTAGAGCTGTTCACTGGTAGAGTTTTACAGAGGAATAAGACAGAGGACAGTAAAGGGGTTTTGCAAATCTTTATTGGAAATTATTCTCATATGTGAGTGCAGAGGCATGGAAGGTTACCCCAAGGGACTTGTTTGCAAATGTAACAAGTGGGCAAAGGATGGCCACAACCAGAGCCAGCAGGGGCTGACATCAAGCGCTGGGAACTGAGCAAAAACTGCAGGTTGAACAGGCAGAGAGAGGCCTCAAAGCAAGTGCAAAGTGGAAGCAAGAAGCTTATGTTTCATGTAGCAGAGGAAATGAGAAAATCAAAGTGACGTGCAGAGTGTGGTGACATGTTTCTAAAGGCTGACTTACTTTTCCTTGAACTAAAGATTTGTGATTTAAATTGTCACCATTATACCACTCTCTTTGTACTACTGCAGCAATTCAAACTGTTAGGTTGCATTCTTCTGACTAGGAGACTAGCAGGTGAGGCAGGCAGGCCAAGAAAGGGGCCAGGGATTTACCGTTCTCCAGGGAGTCTTAGGGCCATGGGTAACTAGTTTCAAATTTAAACAACTGGGCAAAGGTTTGTTTGGACAATCCTCAGGACCGTCCTGCTGCAGAAGTGGCATAAGCCTCCTTTCTGCTCACTGTAGCTTACACTGAGCTCGTGTTGCCTGTATTGTAGGATATGTCTTGCATAAAATATGTTATTTTTGTCCAATCCACACTCCTGAATCAGGGTTTTTCTTTGAGAAGTGAACACTAAGGAAAAGAAGGGAACATTAAAGAAAAACTAATTCTTTGACATGTTAAGATACAAAACACTTAAGTTGAATAGTCTCATTCTTCCTGTTACAATTTACTTGGAAATGCACAGAAAACCTTTGACCCTGTTCTATCCTTTTATGTGGGTGGAACTCAGCAGAGACCCAAGTTCATAAGGAAGTAGATGAAGATAGCATCACCATGGAAACCTCAACCTGAATTCCTAAAATTTGGGCATCTTAAAAATCATGCACATTCTATCTCCTATACTTCAAGCCTCCCTATGATGCTTTGCACTTGATGAACATAGCTTTTCTAATTAAAAAAGTTTTTCTTATTGTTCAGTGCCTCCATTCAGACAGATGATTTACTAACATACCTAATTTTAACCATGTGAATTCCATCCATAGCATTATGGATTGAAGTGAAGTTAAGCATGGGCTGAAGTACCCTGATCATTGCATGCTCTATAAGCAAGCCAGAGAAACTAGACTACACCAGAATGAAGAAATTGAAAGCCTAGGCAACGTCTCTATCAAAAAATACATAAAAATGGGAAAAAAGGAGTATCAAATCTGTTGTTCTCATTAGAGTTGAATTGGATTAAGATAGTAAGAGTTGTTTAAAACATAGCCATGAGAAAACAACTGAAGGTGTGACTCTCTTCTCAAATTATCTGTAGCATGTGGAGACAACTATCCAGTTTACATCATCACCAATCTGTTCTTTTTTAAAATAGGCCACGGCTGTTAAATTGCAAAAAAATGCTAAAAACAAAAACAAACCCACAATAAAAATAGTCCCAAATACCCTAAAGTTCACACGTTGTTGATTTCTGAATTTTCTTTCTGTTTGTTATGTTTGTATTGGGATAAACTATTCTACAGGCTGTAATCAGTGTCTCCCAGATTTCTTTGTTTCCCAGAAACTGAGGGATATTTCTGAAATCCACCATTCCAATTCAGTTCTATGACATACTATAGAATAATTCAACCAATGAGAATGCTGTACCACTAACATAGTAAGAATGACAGCATCCATAGCAAAGGCTTTTGCACAAACAACAAAAGTCAGAAGATAATAAACCAAAAAGTATTCACAGATTTTTTATTTAATGGTCACACACTTCCCCATCTATATTTAGAACATAGTGGTTTCATCACGATCACTATGAGTAGTGAATAGATATTCACACACACATACATGTGTATAGCTCTAATCCTCATTTATACTGCAGTTGTGAATAAATCTTTGCTGTAAATGAGTCTCCCTCACAGAGAGAAAGAATGAGAGACAAAAGCCACATCTTTAGGCAAATATGCCATCTATCTTCATATGCAAGAGAGATACCCGATGATTCACTTATGGCTATGCCCCTCAAGAGTAATCATTTCTTCCTTTATAGAGGCAAATATCTGAATGTATTTGAGAGATATGCACTTTCTGTATGTTGGTCTATTTGCCTGTCTTTAGACAGAGGCAGAATAATTGTTTCCATGATTTGTGATTTTATCACAGTGGAAGTCTGCCTGCCCATTAAAAATCTGCAGTTGGCTACAGAAATTTGTTCCAAGTTGGCACTTGAAATATTTGATTTAAATTACTTTATTTTCTTTATTAATCCAAGATTTGAAGGAAAAGAAAAACTGTCTGTATGGACTTTCCCAGAGCAAGAAAACCTTTTTAGACTGTTAAATCAATGCTGGTGGCCTAAAATTTTAAACCACTGAATTTTACATCTAGATTTTACTGTTGCCAAGTTTCCTTTGGAAAGAACAGTCAAACTATTTTTTTTCAAAAACAGCACTCAAAAAAATCACGGTATTGTTTAGCATGCAGACAAAATGCAGATGTGATCCTACTTTATTTTAACATATGCATTGCATTTTCATCAAAATGACCATATTTCTGTCTGGCTCCCGCTCGTGATGAAATGAATCACAGGACTTTCAGTGAGCTCAGTAGAAGCTGGAAAGAGTTCTGTACCTATAGATGAGGAAGGACATACCAAGGGTGGAAGCTTCTTGCCTTGCATGGAGCCAGGACAATTCAGTGAATTCAGCTGAGGTCTTTCAGTAGGTTTTCTTTGTCATTCAGAGACTCCAGAGGCACAAACCAACCTGGAAGATGGTCCATCTAGTTCCTGGGTTGTATTTAGAGGATCTGTTGAATATAGACTGACTTAAGTGTATGCTTAAATGTTTTACTAGGATAAGAGTTTCGTTCACCTGCAGGGAATAATCTTTCATTTTTTACTTTTTTTGAGATGTAAGCAGTCACACTCTAAACCAAATACTTCATACAAAACAAACAAAAAACCCCCCATTATTTATATTTGTTATTCTGATAGGCTCTAAATAAACAAAAAGTAAACATTAATATTTTGCGCTGAGAATTTAAGTACTTTTAGAGATGGATGGAGGTTTTTTGAATCACTGATGTCAGGTAAATTTTCAGATTCAGAAACACACTTCTGAATTTCCTTGATTGTTTCTAAAAACCATTTCCCATTTTTAAAGCATCTCTGTAGGTCTATAACCCGATGAGTGGAAACACTAATCACAGGGACTGGGATGGAATTTAAACTGCTTGCATATGGCTTGAATCAGTGGGAAGTGGAGCAGCACCTGATCTGATAAGAGCCAATCACACACTGCCAGACAAGGTACTGGCTCGGATTAGACACGATTTAACACTATGCCTCAGTTATAATAGAGCCTCCTCTCTCAGCATGACAGATTTGGTGGGATACAAGGTTGGGTTTTGGCAATGCTGTTGCTTCTGGTTCTGTGTCAGCCAGCTGGACATTCCTGTTCCCACAATCACTCGCATGGGAGAACAATGTCATTAGAAGTTTCCATCCCCCTTGTGCAAAAGATTATTGTGTTTCTCTGCGGAGGTAATGGGCAAACCTAGTACCTAGGCTTGATCTTCTTGTCTGTTGTAATTTTTATTTAGTTTGATGTCTTTGTTTTCATGAGTAGATTCTGTGCCCTTTATGTCTGTGCTGAGAAAATTTAATCCTTGTTCTGAAATACTGCTTTGAATAAGAGTTACAATTAGAGATATCTCTTCTGTTTAGTTCATCCATTAGGGATTTCATCTTTTTTCTCATTTGGATGGAGTTGAAACAACATTATTAAATAGAATCTTTCTTTACATTACTAATTTCAAGTTCCTGGTTATTGTCGTGGAAGTCACATGCTTATGCAGCCTTAGTGGAAAACACAGAATTTTCTATTTTACTACCTGACAAGGGTAGATAAAAGTGAAGCTGTTAATTGTCTTGATTGTTTAGTCTTCCAAGTAGAGTGTCATTTGAATAGATATGATACACTTGCATTTTCACTGTGTTACATTCCATTTTGGAATAATTTCCCTTCCTCTGTTTCATCAGATACATATGGATGACCCACAGAGGACTTTCCATGCAGTGTGTATGGCTTAGCTGTCTTTTTTCATCATGAACAATGACTAGGGATCAAGCTGTCCTTATATTCAACAAGTTTTCTCTACCATTTTGTTCAGCCTGTTTCCAGGAAATTTCTCCATGTGCGGTTTTCATTTTTTCAAGGGAATTACACTCACCATTGATTTTGCCTTTCCAAAACATAAAACAGAAAGGTTTCTTAGCTTCAAGATGTAAAATAAAAATAGTTCATTTTCTTCTGCATGGTGGAAAGAAACAAATCTTTGGCTTCCTGCAGATTAACTAAAACTGAATCTTTTTTTCAGACTACCAGGGACAAAATAGCCATTTTCCAGAAAGAAGTGAAATAAGCCAAGACTTTTGTTCCAGAAAATATGAAATAGGGACGGATCCAAACCACAGAACTTGAATATAAATTGAGATTTTAGCTTTCTTACCAAAATTTATGGGGTTTTGGATCTGAGATTTTGTTTCAAGGCAATATTCAATATAAAGTAAATTAAAGCAGTCTCAAAATAAACATTCCCCTTTTCTGGGAGGTCTTTGGGGTTCTTTTCCAAAGTTCAACAGACAAAAAAGAGACATTTTCCACTATGCATATGGAACATTAGCAGGTACAGCTGCAGTGTGAATGACAAAAACTGCACAGAGAGACACTACTGCATCACCTTGCAATCACACTGGTGCTGTCAGAGCGACTCTGACTTTGGTGGGTCCATGGTGAATCATCACTGAAAGTGGGATTGAGGCACTCAATCTCTAAGTAGCTTTTGTGCTTTGTAGTATCTTTCTTTGGATTTTTTACCATTTACCCAAGACAGGTTATGCCCCTGTCTATTACTTGATGATACATTCTCAAAAACTCATAGAATCACAGAGTCATACAATAAGGATTGGAAGGGACTTTAAAGATCATCTAGTCCCAACTGTCCCTGCCATGGGCAGGAACACCTTCTACTAGATCGTGTTGCTTAAGGCCTTGTATAACTTGGCCTTGAACATTGCCAAGGTTTAGTCATCCACAGCCTCTCGGGGCAACCTGCTCCAGTGCCTCATCACCCTCCCAGTAATGAATCTCATCCTAATATCTAGTCTAAATTTCCCCTCTTCAGTTACCTCTTTACTCCTTGTTCTGTAACTACAGTTCCTGATGAAGAGTCCCTCTCCAGCTTCCCAGATATTGGAAGGTTGCTATGAGGTTTCCACTCAAACCCAATGATCCTTGTGGGTCACTTCCAACTCAGAATATTCTGTCAATCTGCGAATCTCTGAAGCTTCTCTTCTTCCAATCTTAAACTTTATCCACCTGCTTTCTTAGGGGAGGTCCTCCTGCCCTCTTACCAACTTCCTGGTCCTTCTCTGGACTTGCACCAACAGTTTCAATACATGACTTCTCTGCTAGTCTTGATGCAAAACATCATGTATGTATAGGAGGTATGAGTAAGTCTGCAACCAAAAGTGACCCTGTAATCAATAGGGTCTGGGTGGAATTGGCGATCTACATAGGTTTTTAAGTGAGCCTCTCAGTCTTTTAGCATTTTATTATTTTTTTTAATTATGAATAATAATTAAAATGGAAATCCAATGATGAGACACCTGTTTAAGTTTCAGCTGAAGTTCCCTCTCTGCCTTCCAGGGCATTTTGTAGGGCTTATTGGCTTAGCTTATCCTTAATGCAATGTTTTAGCCTTATTCTCTGCATGAGTTGTGAACACTTCAACAACTGAGCATTCTTTACAAGAAGCTTATCTTCAGCAATATATTCCTTTTCCACTCTTGATTTACTTTATTTTCAGTATAAGCCTGTTTGCCAAAGTTACATCAGGTAAGTTAGGTTACATGGTTAGAAAATACATGGTTAGAAAATATAACTACATTTAAAGAGTCCACGAGATAGGCCGGTAAAAATTGATTAAGGATAATCAATGATCAAGTAGAAAGGAGAAGTCCTCACCATGACAGAATTAGTTAGTCAAGGATAAATTGTAGTCCAGATTAACTCAACAGTTACAAACCAAGTTTTACTGTTATGACACATTGACATGAAGTTTTCAGGATAGCCAAGAACACAGAGAGTGTCAAGACAACAGAGCCCCTGATGGCTATATTCCAGTTGGCAGCATTACAAAATAGAAGATTCTAAATAAAAGACACTTTCAATCTGATTTTTACTGCATCCTTTCTCTGCTACAAAGAGTTAGTGTAGTTTCCCATCCACTTTTCACTGCTGCTGATCACAACACTGAGACGTCAAAAATTTTACAGGAAATTCCTACAGCACCACCACCACCAAAAAAACCCCAGGTCTCAAGTCTATGTTATCAAAAAGCAGAGAACAGAGTTAATCACATAATATCCAACTGAAATCCTAACCTTTCTAGGTGTCTCCACATTGAAAAGCTTGGCTAAAGAAACTCTACATGAGCAGTATTTCTGAGCCATGGGTATTACCAGGACTCCTCATACAGCAAGTTTCCACTATTACCAGTGACTCAGCCTTAGAAGAGAGTGGTAAACTTGGTTCATAATTTTCAAAGTTTTGCATGAGGTATAATTACCTGACCCTGTGGCTCAAAGTCATCCATTGGTTTTAACTGCAAAATGCCTGCTGACATAAATAAATATCCATATTGGGTTTTGGGCAAACCTTTTCTCTATAAATGCAATACACTGTCATCTTAAAAAAAAAAACCCAACCTAAATAACATTAATCCTTTGCTACTGTACAAATGCTTTTCTTCCAATGTTTTTAACATAATCAGGCACTTGAGTGCATTCGGTTTCACAACTTGTTTATCTCATAGCCATACAGATTATAAAACTTTGGCATGACCTCAAGATTAAACAGAAGGATGTGGAGGAAGCATGATTATCCACTTCCTCTGAGTTAGAATAGAAAGAACTCTTAGTTCTTGAACTATGGAACACGTCATTCCTTGCCTATATGTACAAATATGGGAGATGTCGAGAGAGAAAATACATACAGAGCATACATGACACAATAGAACATCATAAAATCATAGAATTTCTCAAGTTGTAGGGGACCCATAAAGATCACCAAGTCCAATTCCATGCTCCCTGCAGGACTACCTAACATTAAATTATATGACTAATAGCAGCATCTAGAGTGCTCCTTGATCTCTGACATACTTGGTGCCATGATCCCTCTCCTGAGGAGCCCTTTCCAGTGACTGACCACCCTCTCAGAGAAGAACGTTCGCTCATGAGACTTCACTCTATTTCTTTGTGCCCTATCATTGATCATCAAAGAGAGAAGATCAGCACCTCTCCCTCCACTGCCTGCCTTGAGAAAAGTGTAGACTGTGTAGAGGTCACCCCTCAGCCTTCTCTTCTTCAATCTGATCAAACAAGTGACCTTAGCTGCTCCTCATAAGTCTTGCCCTTGAGACCTTTCACCATCTTGTCATCCTCCTCTGGACACATTCTGACAGTTTGATGCTTTCCTGATACTGAGGTATCCAACTCAGCACACAACGCTCAAGAAGGAGCTGCATCAGAATACAGCAGGACAGTCACTTCTCCCGACCAGCTGGTGATGCTGTTCTTGACATACACCAGGGCATCATTGGCCTTTTTTGCTGCCAGGGCACTGCTGACTCACATTCAATTTGTCATTAAACTAGACGCCTAGACCTCTTTCCCTGTGGCTGCTTTCCAAACTCTTGACCCCCAATATTTATATATAACCACGATTACACTGTCCTGGGTGCAGAATCTGGCACTTGCTCTTGTTAAATTTCATGTTGCTGGTGATTGCCCAGCACTCAGGTCTATTCACATCTCTCTGTAAGGCCTCTTGACACTTAACAGAGTCCATGGTATCTCCTAGTCTAGTGTCATTAGCAAACTTAAATGTACCACTGCATTAGTAGTACATTTAACTACTGCATCCAGATCTTTACTCCAGGTAGTCAGATGCTTTAAATGGAATAGTCACCCCTTGTTTTGAGAAGGCGGCGCCTTAGGGCTCATAGATTAGCTTCATTGACTCAAACTGGAGCAGAATTACAGCATTCTTCTGTTTCATACTCTTTCAGCTTTGAAGGTAAATTATCAAACCCACAGTTTTTTAAACTGGTTAACAAGTTAAAACTATCTACGATGATATTTTCCAACTCTAATTAATTTTTCTATATACAAGACTTCCTTTCAATCCTATTCAATCACTACAGAGAGAAAATATATTATTAATCCACTTTATCAAGTCTGACTGAATAGAACTTAATTACAAAGATGTCTTCAACAAATTTCATTTGAGGTTTCTGCATTTTGAGAAATACAAAACACAACGTGTGAAAATCTGAAGCATGCCTTCAGTTAAAGGCAATCTGCAATGGCAGGACTGGAAGTGAAACCCCAGAACTTCACAGAAAGCCTGAGTGAACACTTACAAAGCAGATGTGATGAGCTGCAATCTTCTTTACCTGTGGGAAACGTGCAGAGGGAGCATTGTCCCTGGTGATTTGTTTTGTTTTATTGTTATTCCATTCAGTGGGTTCCAGCAGCAATTACCAGTTGTGTGTTCTGGTATGTCCTGAGCCATTCAGCACCATGGTCCACATGGCCCAGCCCTCTCCACAATCAGACTGGTATTAAATTCACATCCCATGCTTAGTCTGAAGGTAAATAATATACAAAATTTATCCACATTCATTATGGGGAACTGTTTGCATGGGTCTAACTCAGAGTAAAAAGATACTTTAAGGCTTATACTTGGCTATACACATGAACTACTCCAGTTAGAGGGAGATAAACTATAAGGTAAAGCAACTCCTCAACTGAAATAGCAAAGCTGAAAAATTTTAGAGTGCAAGTAAAAAGTACCTGCAATATATTAAACAGACCCTGAATGTTGTATAGAAACTCTTAGGGTGTTTTTTTTTGTTTGGTGGGTTTTTTTTGTTTTTTTTTTGTTTTGTTTTGTTTTGTTTTGTTTTGTTTTGTTTTGTTTTGTTTTTTGTTTTAATTTATTTTATTATGTAACAGCCAGGTCTTTTCTGTGATTTAATTCTAAATCAGGGTCAAGCAGAGCCTTTTGCTAGAAATATCATCTCAAGGCACAAATAGTGTGGAAAAATCCAGTTTTAAAACTATAAAATTACTTCCCAATGTGGGAGTAGGGCTAACTTTATTGAAAATAAGTAGCAGAGATTTCTTAATTAAGGAGTTTATGAGATATCAAGGAAATATTTTGACAGTATTGCTTGAGAAGGCCTTATTGCTTTCATACAACTACTTTAGTTCCTACCATGACTGCTCCCCTGGGAACTATTCATTGT
The DNA here is from genome assembly GCA_013397195.1 of Hylia prasina. Lineage (NCBI taxonomy): Eukaryota > Metazoa > Chordata > Aves > Passeriformes > Sylviidae > Hylia > Hylia prasina. The sequence continues at coordinate 311,783 of VYXD01004988.1, forward strand.
TTTCCTCATTAAACTTTTCTGTAGGAGGAAAAAGACATCAGAGGACATCACTGGTCTTTGACAGAGGTCATTATTAAGCATTATCATCTATTTTATAAGCTGGTAGGCACTTTTCTGTTTTTGGTAATTAATTTTTGCCTAATGCTTGATGCTACAATTAGCAGATCAGTTTGTGTGAGGGAATGACATAAAAAAAAAGTACAGATACCTTCATGCTATCTCTTGTGAATTGAGCTATCAAGAAACTGAAACAGATCTTTCTGCATGCCCAGAGTAGTCACACCAACAGATGTACTCATATTTACACCAGCACCCACGGACATGACTGAAGTATATTCTTGCCCAGAGTTCCACTGTCTGGAAGACAACGATCCATATGTGATCCTTCAGTGGTTCAGATGGTAGGATCAGGGCATTAAGTCCCTATGCTATGCTTAGAAGTAGATGATTTGAATCACTGACTAGTAGCTTGCTAAACTTTTCTGAGAGAAAAAGAGAACAGTAAAAAGGCACTTTCATGCTTGCAACTCCGGGGATTTTTTTCCAATTTGTTTACCTAAGCAGCTAAAAATTCAGATTTTCTTTCTTTTCTCATGAGTTATCATGGTCACTCAGACTTCTCATTGTAGTTTCTTATCCAACAAGAGTGTTTATGGTTGAGTTACAACCTCCTGAAAAGGTTTGTGACAAAAATACTGACAACTGTAACCATTGCCTAAACTGTGGTCACCACCGCAGCAACACAATGGGATTTGGACTTCATACCTTAAATGATGAACTAATTGTTTGGTTTCTTGTTTTTTGCAGTTCCTGCTTTGCGGCGTATGTGGAATATTGTGCGCCAAAAAAAAATCTGGACTTGTTGTAAGTTTTTCCACTGCATCCATAACACATAAGTATTTGAAAGGCTTATTTACCTAATTTGAACTCTTTACTGGGGGCTTTCTGCAATGAAGAGTTTTTGATAAACAATTGCAAAAATTGCAAGCCAGCAATCTAAAAAAAAACAATCAGCACTTTGGAAAGTCATAAAAAACAAGGCAGTTCTGAAATGGCCTATGTAGGTCATGCTACTTAAGCCATACATCCCTATTATCCATATCTGGATAAACTTTGATCAGAAATCACTTGACATAGATTTATGTCAAGTCAATAAATGATTCTCAATAACGTCACTGGGCTGTATCTTCTCTCCTTCAAAAACCAATACTGGGTTGACGTCTCAATAAGGCTGCTGACCAAGTTTTTTTCTGGATGTCATAGCTGTTAAGTGTTTAGAAGGTTTTTTAGCAATCTGAAACGTGTAGGGAAGTTTTGAAGCGATGGAAGATGTCTCTTCGGGTACAGTCATTTTCAGCAAAATGGTGTTATTACTCAACAAATCACGGCAGAACTCTACGTTAAAGACATGACCTTATTTTAAGTGATAATGCCAGTTCCAATTTTCTGCCACATACAGAGGGAAGTCACATAAAACAAGCATAAGTGCGATGGGAATCAAAAGTTCTCTCCAATTATTTTTTAATATCAATGAGTTATCCTAAACTCTATTAAAATGACAGTCCCACTTCTTAAAACATGTGTACCATCACCAGTTTCTAAAAGCTATCTGTTCCAGAGGTCTCAAGGAATAGTCGCTTGCCAGTGAACTGCAATATACATCATCAATGCCACATTCCTGATGAAATTCTCATCCCAGTTGTGTACAGAAGTAGCCTGTAAGGCTCCATAAATTTTTGCTACCACGGTAGATAAGTACGTATACAAAGCCATATCAGGAAACATTAAATGTCCATCTAGATCATCATCTGACAGGTCAGCAGTATCAAGGGAAGTGAATAAGACAATCATTTAACACTGTCTCCATAAGGTCTTTTGCTCCTGAATCGTTTGAGGTTAATGCACATCCTGAATCAGTGTAACATCTTTGTGATTAAAAGCAATAGGAGATCTTTAAAAATGTCTCATTGCAGCCTGTTTCATAGCTTTCTAAAATTCCCAGGAACATTTTAGTCAAGTTAAAATCAACCAAACCAACCAACCAACCATATAGTCACAAAACTGACCTCCTGTAAAGCAGCATCACAGATTTCTTTGTTGTTTCTTTTGCTTCTTTGACCAGCACATTCACCTTGAACACTTTCAAAGACCCCACAGAAGCTGTAGAAAGCCTCCATCTGACTGAATAAATCATAATGGAGCAGGAGACTCAGTCAGAATGCACACAAAGCAAGAGAAATTCACTACAAATACATGAGGCATTCACTCCTGAGGCAGGGTGATAAACTGCACAATAGAAAATTACAACACATTCTGCCGTGTTACAGTTTTGCACGAACAGTTGGAAATCACTTTTGTCTTGCATCAGTCCTTCCATTGAATAGGTTTTAACTTTACCTACTCATTTCACCCAACTTTGTTTTACATGCAACATCAATCTTAAGTCTTGTATACCAGAAAGCAATATATTCCCTTGGAGCACTGTGGGAGTTAAGAGAGTTAAAAACAAGTGTCTGTGCAGTGTTTTGCAGTCAATGATGCTGTCAAAGAATTGAACTGTGGTTATCTCATATTTTATATGCATTAATCCATCTCTGAAAAATATTACTGTGACATAACCTCTCTTGTCTCTCCTGACAGATGATACTTTTTTCTGCCTGTTGCATCTGTGGACTAATAGGAGGAATCTTAAATTTTCAATTTCTTCGTGCTCTGACAAAGAAGTCATCTGCTCTCTATTCTTTGCATCTTGCCTCCATGTCTCTTGCATGCATTGGAATTGGTGGTTGCACCCTTTCTTCATGGCTCACTTGTCGGCTAGCCAGCTATGAACAAAGGCGAATGTTCTCAGAAAGGGAACATTCATTGCATCACTCCCATGAAATGGCAGAAAAAGTGAGTTGTGTGTCCTCCCTTATTTGTTCTGCTTCTCCTGAAATGTTACTGTGTTGTGTTGATGTTTACAATTGGCAAGAGATGTATTCAGTTTTCAGTTTTATATGAGAAAGAGCTTCTGGAAAATGAAATGCTGCCATTCTGTGTAAGCTTTCTTATGTTGCATTATATGGAGCTATTTTTAGGTACTGTATATTTGCAGTACATCCATTTCAATGAAGTGCATCCATTTTCAGCATAATTCCATTGTAGCTATTCAGGGGCTTAGCTGCTAAATATAGCACTTCCTAAATAATTGGAAGCCTTATTAATATGAATTATCATGTATTGTACTGTAAAACAAGCACAGAAAGCTTTCTGTAACCACATCATTGCATGCTTCCAGGATTTAATCAATTTCTTCCTCTCCCAAGTACTCGGCTTATAAATTAGGTTATTTAAACAGAAAAGCCACAGTTCACAAATGTAGGTGACTTAACCTAAGCATCTAAGGGCATATTTAGACACCTAAATGAAACTGGTCTCATCTGCAGCACTGAGCATTTACTTCCTTTCTGTATTAACAGGAAGCCTACCAAGGTGTATAGGAACATAATTAGGTGCTGAAACTGAAGCTCCCAAAGCTGAGCACATAGGATCAAAACAATTAATGGAATGGAATTCTTGATATCACGTCCTTGACTTACCAGATCTGAATAATATTTGAGGAGTTAAGTGTTCACTGTAACCCTGTGCTTTGCATTTGGACTTAGTATCTATCCAATGCCTTTCATTTGAGAAATGAGCAGAAAAAAGAACAAAAGTCAAGTGGACTGCCCACCTAAACCTCCACATGGAAGTTTGCATTACATTTAAGTTCAAGAGTCTGTTGTCTACTGAAACCTCTGAAGAGCAGAGCAAGGATTAGTTCTCTCAGATTGTAGAATTGTTTTCAGATTCCTTGAAAAAACACGATATAGCAGTTAAAAATGACTTGTCACTATTCTTTGGTTTCTTAACTGAGATGAGACTCCAAGTAGAAATATAAATTGATTTAATCTTAGATGATGTTTGAAATGTATTTTAAAAAGAGGATGTTTGAAAAGTTTTAAAAAGATGTTTAAACACATTTTAAAAAGTTAAATAGTAGAGGTAAAAACATTAACATAAATCAGGGTGATAAAATCAAGACAAGATACATTCCTTCATCTCATTTTAAAATGAAGAATTCTGATGAGCTATTGGGCAAATATGATGCTCTTGCTGATGGAAGGCTAGATATTGACTTTCAGAGAGACTCTTGCCTCAACAAGGACAAGGACTGGAGAAAAGGAGAGAGGGAAAGGAAGAAGAAACAGCTTGGAAAGAAAAAACCTTTCAAAATAAAAAAAGCCACCAACCCTACCAATTTGGGGTGAGGATGACCATGTGTAACAGTAGTTCACTGGCTACCTTCCTGGCCTGTTGACCTACTGAGCTTTTTGACACTTAGCAGCAAGGACTGCCAGGTGTCCACTTATCTTGGGTGAAGGGCCACAATGTACGTGCAGAGCCACCCTACTGCACACACTCAGCAGATCTGGGATGTGCCCCTCTGATGGCAGACTTCCTGCATGTCTGCTGTAGAGCCAAGTATGCATGTACACATGGCCTGGCTTGGGACTTCTTAGACCCATAGGCTGCCTGCTGATGGCAGAGTTGAGTACACTAGCTCATGGCATGCCCCAAAAAGATAATGAAGTCTACATAAAAACTTACATTAAATTAGGCCCTAATTTAGAAAATAGCTTAGAAGTGTTTTATATATAAGACTATATTGTATATTTATACTGATATACAGTAATGTAGACATGTACTGCATGTGCATTTGTTTGTGCTATATTTATTGTATAATTGTTATATTTATATTAGAGATTGAGGGGTATTGAAATAACCGACCTGCCCAGCTGTCCGGTGATTCCCCCGACACCAGAGTTACCTCCAAGGTACGCTGAACACTAGGGAGCAACCATGTTGTTATGTCACTTCAGGAAGGGCCACCTCTACGAGGAAGTCATAGTTTCAGCTAATCAAAGTTGGCTGATGCTGTGATGTCACTCTGAGGCAGGAATGGTGCTTCCAGGTAGTGACATAACTCTACGTGGTGAACGCTGCAATCTGGAAGTAAGTTGAGTATTTAAAATATTCACCCTAGTTACAGGCATCCAAATACTCTTATTTGGATGTAGCCACCATTGAATCACTGTGCTTCTAATCTGTGTGCTCCTTCATTCCCTGAATTCAGCAACTTTTTTAAATTAACTTTTTTTTTTCTTTTTAAATAGAAATATTGGGGAAAATAAATGGGTTTTGATATTTTCTGAAACTGTAGTGATATTCTCATAGCTGATGTCTGCAGATGGTTCAGGTTATGAAGCTGACAAAAGGAAACTACTACTCATGAGTTGACTTCTGACAGATCATTACTATCAAAATATGGATGACTGACAGTTACTATTAAATGGCTTTGGTGTTCTTGGTCTCTCTCCCAGCTGACAGATAATCTTCGGTGTAGATCCAACAAAGGCTTTAGGCACCCACAAATAAGCAAATTATGGTGCCAGACAACCCCCAGACTGGGATCCATAGTCCAGTGTTAGGCATGCATGTTCCCCCTCAATATATGAGGAGAATAAGGCACAATACCAAAACATCCAACACCATCATCTGCAAATGGAGACTTGGGTGGTAGAAAATACTCAAAATTAGTTTCACACTTGATTTTCTCTGAAGTTTATGCTTGATTCAGGAGTATTAATTGGAAAGGCTATTTGGTCTGATGACCCTAAGCTCACGTTATAGAGAAGAACAGAACATCCCTTCTTTCAAAAACTGTGAAGGGAACAATTAAGTCCTGTGATTTGCTTTAAAATGTAGCTAGTAACACCAGAGAAAAGAGGCATCAGCGCTTTCCAACTTTATGTTACTCTGAGTTCTGGGCTCTACTTGCCAAATATTGTGGATTACAAGAAGAGAGAGATAGAGTAAGACTAGTAATAAAGACCAGGTTGTATAATTTTCTTCTCTTTACCACGAATCTCAGCTATATGCTATAGAGCTGGGCTCTTTCTTTCTGTCTTTTTCTCTCTCTCTCTGTTTAGCCCAACGAATGTTGCTTCACTTTTTCTACAGAAGCTTCCACAGAAGTGTAACAAACAAATCCCTTTTATTTCACATTTTCTTCAAGTGTACCTAGGAGGAAGAAGAGGTGAATTTAATCTTTCCATGCTGAGAAGAGCCTCTGGTCACCATGCAACTATTTTAGAACTAGTCCAACACTGGCACTTTCACCTCATCTCCCTGAATTTTAGAAATACCCCAAGCTGCATTTTTACCTGTATCTATTCCTCTTGCCATAGCTGAATGTTGTCTGTCATTGGACATAAGCAGCAGATAATTTATTTCTGCATCCAGATTCAGTCTGGTATGAAATAGGCCTGGGATTGCTCAGAATAAGGTAGTTCTGACCAGAAACTCAGTGTGGCTTTGAAGATCAGGGATCTGTTTAATTAATGTAGCCATCTCTATGGTTAGACAGCTGCTAAGGGGGTATTGTTTGGATTTCAATTTGAGAATTAGAAAATCTATCTCCTAACAAATTTTGGTTTCGGTGCTTTAGGATTCTGACTCATGAGCCGGTCAGCTCACTCTGGGATGACTCACCTGCCACTGGAGAAACAATCCCTGAACTGCTAAAAATTGTAGACTGGCATATTAACAGGAAACTAAAAGAAGTGCCATCCCAAGGCAAAACAAGCAGTTAAAACCCTTACATCCTGTTGGATCTAGATCTACTTCCCAAATGTCTATTTCAGCAAGCATTGAATGGCATCTGTTTGCAGCATGTCAGCACAGATAGAGGTTTGAATGGAAACAGAGACTTAACTACCATTTTATTCTTTTGTAGATCAGCACACAAGCTTGAGTTGATGGGATTTCAAAGGACAACATCACAACCTTGTACAGATGCCATCAATGCTGTATATGTGGTCTGAGTGTAATGTCCAACTCAATCACTATCAATGAGTCTATCAGATTTCAAATGTATCTGATTTTTGTAGGAAAAAATTGGATTTTTTTAATAATGAGGTTTATCAAGCTAAATAAAAATGTAAAGTGTTTCTGAATGCTTGAAATTCTGAATTTGTTCAAATTTCATTTCACTGCTAGATAACTGAATTCTGAACACCTTACAATAATTCTAATTTTAATTAATGTTTTCTATTCTTGTTCTAGGAAATGACTGACAACCTAAGCAATGGTGGCCCACATCTGATTTATAATGGAAGTGTATATTAAGAACTTTTTAACAGTTCCATGGAAGGAAGTGGTTTTAGAATTTTCTTCAGGAAAAAAAAAAAAATAGACTGCAAGAAATTAAGAAAACGAAACTATCTTAGCATTTATGGCTCAAACGTCACAACTGCAGACCAGCACAGTTGCAATTCCCTTTTAGAACCATGTTCAAAATTTGTCTCCTGAACATTTTGCAGATATACAATATTTATTCACTTCCTGGCTACTCTCTTTCAGTTTTTTGTCTGAATAATCTTTCTGAATTGTGATAGTATTTGAAATAAACTTCGCAAGACTCTTATTCTCATGAAGACTCAAAAATCAAAAGAAAAATAAACTGGACTGTATTTAGCCCACTCAAAGGAGAAGGCAGAGGAAGAATGGCTCAGGGGAATCTTTTTCTCCTCTCCACTTAGCAGCATCTGGTGTAATATGATGGCTTCAGATCATGGCATGGTACAGCAACACATCTGCACAGTCCCTCTCCTCACATTTTGAATGCATTGTTCCTCAGTTTTCCCAGTAGATCACATCAAAAGAGAGTGCAAACTCCTCTTCTAAAACATTCCCATTTCACATCCAGAGTGTAAATGAACAGTGTGCTGAAAACAACACCGATGTCTTTGTTTTGAAAGACAGAATGCTCTAAGAATGCCATAAATCAAAACCTCAATAATGCCTTGTTGTAAAGAAACTGTAAATATTTCCAATTTGTGAATGAAGTATATTTCGTAATTTGTTCATAAAAGATGACAAATAAAATGAAATCTAAACCAGAGATTTTTAGAGAGATCTTTGGGGTTTTTTTCGTGTTAGAAAGATCTTGCAAAGCTGAACTGTCATGCTTGCTGTTTAGCACAATATATTGAAAAGTTTCTAAAAGAGTGAAGCAAGCTCAGAAAGGAGAAAAATGAAGGCTGAACAGAGTCATGGTCAAGGTCAGAAGTTAGTGGCAATTCTCCACACCAACAATAACGTTTGGGGATATGGTAAAGCAGCAAGTATGCAGCTTTAACAGACCCCAGACTTTACTGAAGAACCTAGTGGTTTGTACTGCCATGAAAAATGGAAGATATCATCTGTAACAGAACATTTATAGCATAATAAAATAATAAAATATTAATATAAAATCATTCATATGTTACATAGTGAGCCTGTGACTTTGCAGTATTGCTCAGCACAGAAATATGAATTTCAGATGTGAGCATCACTGATGACTGGCAACGTTTGGTGATTCATACCCATGTTCCCAGACAGGTAGCAATAGAACTCTGTAAATGTTCAAACCATGCCATCAAAACCTCTATAAATTACATTGAATTGTTTTGTGAATCTATATGGCACAAAATAATCTTTAAATTTACTATCTTAGAATTTTTGAAGTCTTTAAGGCATTTCCCCATCTAATTACAACATGGGGAACATCTTCACTGCAATTTAAGTCTCTCACTCAAACTCCAAGCTAATTAGTTGGATGCCTAAGCTTATGAGTCAAAAAATAGTCCATCTTATAAGGCTTCACTTACTTACTGTCCCAAAGAGCTTTTGAATTTTCTCAGAGGCCTTGATATATGAGTATTTATTCCATAACTTAGAAACTGCTAATGAGACTGTTCAGGTTCATAAAGAATACAGATATTGTCATAGCAAAATAACTAGATGTTAAGGTATCTCTGCTCAAGGAGGTGCTCCCCTTTCCAGGTACTACCAGTCTTTAAACTGTCTCCTTCACTGCATTACAGATTGTTTGTGCTCTTTATGGGTGCCATTGTCCCTTCAGTTTGATACTCCTCTTCCTTTGCAGCAGTCCCCAATACATGTCCCTCATGGGAGCATTTTGCAGCTCCAGACACAACCTGCCAAGGCAAGACCATGGTATAAATGGGTGCAGGGATTCACATATGTTGCAAATGCTCATTGAATATACAGCCTAGGGAAGTGGTTCTGTAACATTCCTTTCCTCATTGCCACATGGAAAAAAAAAAAAAATAAAAGCGCCTTATCAAATAAAATCAAGAGTAAATTAAAAAAAAAAATATTCAAAAATCCACATTGGAACAACCTGGCTGAGGTTCATCACTAGCTCCATAGCACAACTATAATATCACAGTTAACCATAATCTCTTGTGACATCTCAGGACTAGGAATGGTAGCTCCAGATCCTGGAGCAGTTTGGAGTTGCAGATCAGAATCTGCCCAGGAATGACATGAAAGTACTGGCCATAACACCACCCAGTTATTTATCACAAACACCTAATTTCCTGGCATGTTAGTGAGAGTATGGGGTAGCACAGGGAAAGAGGTGGTTCTTCTATATCCAACACAGTAGTGCAGTACAACAGCCACTCTGGAAAGGAAAGGAGGATATATTCTCTAAGCTCATAATGTTTGAAGCCCTACTGTAAATTATGAAATACCACCACATCATTTCTGCTGCATTCACAAAGGTGCTTGAAGGAGAGAGAAGAGATCTGGGAGCCAAATTCAATTTGTAGGGTTTTCTTCCTTCTTTTGGTGCCAAGCCTGTAGAATGTAGAAAAACTGGCTGGTCCCTACATAAATAAAAGCCTTGAAAATGCAAATCTGGAATTTAAAAGGCTTGGGAACAAATGTGACAAAGAGTGCTCCTACTTGAGACATAAAAAGAGGATCAGAATTCTTAAATTCAGAGTAAATTACCACAATATGTGTATGTGATAGGGGAATACTGGGGAAAGTTTCACTTTGTTTAATGGTTTTGTACCATAATTGCATGCAGAGTTCAACTGTAATGAAAACATTCTCTGCTCAAATGTTTTCATTACTGGTACAGATAAAAGAACATTCATTCCACTTATCCAACTGCATGAAAAACAAAACTTCCACTTTTCAGAAGGTGACCAGCCAGTGTAACTACACCAATAGCTTGAAGGCTGGGCACCGAAGTCCTTTTCAATCGAAATAGGATGAAACATGTATTGCTGTTGACACAGTTGTCTGATTCATGCTGCTGCAAAATCCGATGCTGGCTTAGATTCTCTCTGAGATATTCACCTGTTATTTACTAGGTCAAGCAACATTTTTCCTGAAGGAACTTACTTATTGAACTTTGGGCAAAGGACTTATTTGGTAAGTCCTTGATGCATGTTATAAAACCTTGGGCTATATTTTATGCTATACTTTGCACTTCATTGAACTTCAGCTGATGAGAAACACACAGTTTGAATTTACAAAAATCAGCAGATATATTGTTGTTATATTAAGACATATGAATTGCCCTTCAGATGGTCTGGAGAGGTATGAAGAACAGTGAAGCAGGCCACGTTCAATAGGAAATTGATATACATTAAGCCATAATCACAAATAGTCATGTTTATATCAAAACTTTCCCTGACAGTGAGATTTTAAAGATAGAGTGAAAAGAGAGTCTCATGGTTTAAGCCATTTTTAATCCTTTCAGATCCCAGTCCTGGGCAGGTTAAGGAGTTAAAAGGAGCCTTTTATGCTTAGAAATATCTAAAAGCAGACTGGTATTAGACTACCATATCATTGCAGATATTACTGCATAATCACCCTGCCTAAAATGGGTTCTATCTAGCTTTCCTTTTCTGTATTGAAGTGACATCTTTAGCTTCACTATAAAACTCCAACATAAACAACCAACATGTACAACCAAAGCTGTTTTACCTGTATCTGGAGACAGATTTTGAGAAATATTTTTAGAAATTTTACAAGGGCTAACCAGACAGACTCGGAGTTGCCAGGGGACAGAAAGAAAGAAAAGAAAGAAAGAAAAGAAAGAAAAGAAAGAAAGAAAAGAAAGAAAAGAAAGAAANNGAAAGAAAGAAAGAAAGAAAGAAAGAAAGAAAGAAAGAAAGAAAGAAAGAAAGAAAGAAAGAAAGAAAAAGAAAGAAAGAAAAGAAAGAAAGAAAGAAAGAAAAAGAAAGAAAGAAAGAAAGAAAAGAAAGAAAATTTTAAAAAAGCAGAATATTTTTGGTAAAACATAATTTGATTAGAGTAAATCCATCCTAGTTTAGTACCATGTGCCTGAGGAGCTCTAAATGACCTTGGGAAGCTTGCTCAGAAAGGCCTTTTTACTACTAATTATAAAATTATGAGAATGCAACTTGGTGCTCTGAAGGAATAAAAGGGAACTGGATGAGATTAATCAGTAGCTGGAATTTCAGCAGAAGGTGTGTGCCTGAAAGAATCGTTTGGCTATGAAAGTGTTGTTCTGCTACAGAAAGAAGCAGTTTTGATTTGGAGCAAAAAATCCAGAGTGCTGCACCATGGTCTCCCTTGCCACCTCTCATCAAAGCAGTCAAAGAAACACTGAAGACAGAGCATAGATACACCTACTTCTGCCAGGGAATCAACAAAAATAATCTTGATCCTACAAGGATATTAATATTGAATAAAATTTCGTACTGCCTTAGCTTTCTGTCCCCATTTTCTTGTCAGACAAACAACCTATTTCACCCCTAGGAGTAATGAAGAAAATAAGGAATTTTTTTGTATTTTAGAATCTGTCTCATTCCCTGATTTCAATGTCAATGGACAGACAGATCTCTTGAGTGAATTTGTTGCAGGCTGGCAAGTTTAACACTCATGCATGTATACCTAGGATCTTAAAATGTTTACACTGTGCCATAAGGAACTCTGCAGAACCCAGACGCAGAGTGAGTCTCAGTGATGCTGAATTACTGAGGCACCCCTGACCTGAACTCCTCAGCCAGGCCGGGAGATGGGGCTGACAGACATGAACTCAGAAGCACACACACACACAGATGCACTGCTCCTGCACGCTGCAGGTCACACACAGGAATGCAATGTGTGGCACAGGCACACCTACACTGCTTCAAACCCACGCCTAGCTCGGCACAGACAGACCTCTGCTCTCATCAGATTTCAAAGCCAGCTGTCAAACAAAGCTGGAAGACTATGCAGGGATTGCACTCCCATCTGTCATAAGAAAGATGTTTCCCTTATGCTAAATGGTTTGCTCAAGAGGGAATGACCTTTCTTCCCCCTCTTAGGATACACGTTAGCTTTTTCTATGCTATGTACTTGAGTCACAACAGTCTCTTGGCAAGTAATGAAGCCAGATGAGCATCCAACAAAACAGCTTCAAGGATATATAAATATTAATTTGTCGTAATTTGTCTTTCAAGAAAATGTTGCAACAGTCAACTCTGTGGTAATTCTATGGCTGCAATGTTGAGATTGTGTAGGCACAAGTGAGCCAGTTGCATCTATGTTGCAAGACTGGAAAATTTGGAAAAAAAACCTCTGAGAAAAAGGCCTTAAGGGTTTCATGATGTACTGACACATCATACCTTTAATGGCAGACAGAAAAAACCCCAAAGCACAACACCCAAAATAAAAAAACAAAACAAATCCAAAATCAAAACCAAAACCAAACAACAAAAAATTCCCGCTAATTTAGTTTTGCTCAATATATCTTTAAGTTCTTCACTTTCATTGTAATTTTGTGTGTTCAATTTATTCTTTTATGTCATATACTTGTGACTCCCCAATGCCCTGTAGTATTATATTCAATATTTGATTTGAAAATCCCACAAACAGAAAAAATATTGAAGAACATTGAAGAATATTAAAGTAAATGCTCATGCTTTATGAACAAAAGGTAGTGTGTTCATGTACCTTGGGGTTCAGCTTCTCAAATGCTAAATTAATGTCTCTTTCGAGGACTATATTTAAAGATATGCTTAAGAAACTGCTTCCATTGAGAGTAATTGGACTAAGATTTATGTTTAAAGTTAAACCTGGACAACTGTCTCAAACAAGGATTCTTTTGTATGTAAGTCAGGCAGACCAACACTCAGCCAAGTCCAATGATTAGTACCTATTTTTGTAGTGGTGTCAGTGTGAGAATCAGGGCCTTAACCTGCATTGCCCTGAACACTGCAAAAAATAGTAAATGGATGTGCAGGCACAGAAGTGATCAATCAGAATAAATGAACTTTATAAGTACAGATCTAGTGGCGGATAAAAAAGGAAAGGGACAAACAAAAGGATTTTTGCTGCTTTCTCCCTGCTTTTCCATTAGCACCCAATAGTGAAAAATGCCTATTTCCATCAGTCAGTGCAATCACAGCTGCCTTGCCTGCACACTCCTACAAGATAGACTGCACCATCCTTCCCCCTCATGACACCTACATTTATAGTCTGCAATACCTGCAAGCCTTTAAGATGACTCCTTTTAATGGTTTCCTCAAATACACTGCTCTTAACCCCAAAAAAGGTTCATGTTTGAACACTGCAGGCTTGTTTGGAAGTGTTTACTTTTGATTTCAAGTAAATGTACATTCTGGGGACTTCCACGATATATATTGGTTCTATCAAGGAATGGAAACACTACAGATGCCCCCCAGCTTACTGGCAAAGAGAGGACATTCTGTCAAAACAACACTTTTTTTTGGGGAACTAAGAATTTAATTTAGAATCTCCATCCTTGATGGCACTCATATGTTTGGCATTTACATTTCCAATGTTTATACTGATGTCTTAAGAACACTTAAGTAGAACATTTATTTGCAAATAAAATTTCATAACTTGGCAGACTCGGGTTCTCTTTATAAACCTAAGAACTATAAATCCTTTTTCATATAAACATATGTGTTATTTCCTACCAGAAGTGTGTGACAACCAAAAAGTTGAATTATTCTCTATCTATAAACCTGCATGAGACATCTCATCTAACATGAGTTTGCACAGGCATAACTAAAATATCCAGTAAAGGTAAATAAATAAATAAAAACTATGAAACAGCAGTGACTTGCCAGGAAAATTATACTGTATGTTAGAATAACCCATAGGTTCATTGGAATGCAGTTGTGGTGGAAAATTGCAGGAGACCTTTATCATCATTCTGTTGGTTGAAAATCAGCTAAAAGTGAAGAAGACGACACCCCAAGTTGTCCTTTTTGCTGGGTTGCACACAGCCCAGCAGTGAGGGGGCTGCCAGAGAGATCTGTTCAGTTTCTCCTGACTGCAAGTATCTGTAGAGATGGTCCTAAGATTTGCAGCACTAATGTAGGCATCTTGCCTTCTGTTGAGACACAGAATGAAAACAGAATAAAAATGAAAACAGAATACAAATGAACACAACTCATTCTCATAGGATGGAGTCTTTTTCAAAAGGACAACCTCAAGTGCCACATCAACTGCCCCACTGATTGCACTGGGGGTCACTGCAGAAGTGACACAACTTACTGAGAAAGAGCTCAGTACTGGTTTAGCCGGATTGCTTAACTTTTTGGATAGCTCATCAGGAAGAGATTAGGAACCATCTCAGTGTGGGTTTAAGTGTGCTGGACCCTGTGGCCTCTGTGGTTTGTAGCTGGCTGGCCTGGCTGCCACCTCCCTGCTGCCCTGGAGGGCACCACACCCAGCTCATCAGGCCATGGAGAAGCTGGGAGCACTCCAAGGCACACGAGGTCCTCACACCACTTCTCTGGAGTTCCACTGGAGCCTGGATGTGCTAGTGAACTCCAGTTTGACAACAGGTCAGCATTTTCTTAGAAATCCTGCAATGGAAATGGTGAACATGGACTCAAACTGAGAGTAAGCACAACTTACGACTGACTGTGTAATGTTAAATCCTACTGGTGAGTCCAGCATTAAAAGGCATTAGATTCTGACACCTACCAACCCTGAGCAGCTGCAAACAAGGCCTTGCAAGCCTGATATCTTATGTGCCTTGCTCTCTGAGAGGAATCCAAGGTTTATTTAGGTATTTGGCTAGTTGTGGAGAAAGGGGTTATCTTTGGCTCTCTAGAGGAAACATCTCTCCTAATCCAGAGCTCAGAATTTTTATCATAAATCAGTAACTTGTTAAAGAACCAGGCACTTAAAAACTCAGGCTGCCTCAAGAGGACTTCAGGGTCCTACCACCTGAGACTATTTTGTTCATCCTGAAAGCATCCAAGCTCCCATTATGATTTCTCAGCAGCATCCACTGTCTTTCTTAAGGTTACACTGGGAGGCCCTCTTCTGTTGGAAGGAAGCAAGAATGATTTACTGCATAGAGGAGCATGAAAAGAAGCACTGCTCTGGGAACTACTGGCTAGGATAGCCAGCTGCAGGCCTTGAATTTTGCTGTCAGTTTGTTGCAGTTTCTCTCAGGTTTGGGTGTTGGGGCTTCTTTCCTCCATCACTGCCTAAGCAGAGAAATTTCTCATGCTCTTAAGTGATCTGGGTAAGGGAAAAGAGAATCTGATGTAAGAGCAGGATTTTGTCCACACCTCATTTATTTTTTTCCTACTTTCAACAGCATAGGGAACATGAAAATTGTTTCTCACAGAAGAGTCCCTGACACTCATGTTTTGTTTTGCTTTGGTTGTTGGATGATTGATTGTTTTGGGGTTTTGTTTTGTTACTGGTTGGTTTTGGTTTGGGGGTAGAAGGTTTTCTGGGGGTGGGGGGGAGGGGGTGGTGGTTTATGGTTGATTGGTTGGATTCAGTTTTTTTACTATTACCATGACTTCTGAAATCTTGGTATTTTTACATGGAGGGGGGTGGATGTGATGGTAAGCAGCTGAACCAGGTAAATGAGAAAGTGATGTACTAAACTAAACCATGAACTCAGCAGGAAGTTGAACGAAAACAGAAAATTTTCTCTTTAAGGACAACTTGACAATTGCCTAAAAATTATGCTGCCTTATCTTTATCCTTGACATCCAGTGACCATTCAGGCATCAAGGGATACCTAGCACTGATTCATTCAGAGTGACACTAACAGTTTTCAAGATAAGGCACAGCACACTGGAGATTACCTAATCCACTGAAGATGTATTTGCTTGAACACCTAGAGCTTCTGTGCTCAAAAGCAAAAACTGACAGTCAAGCTCTTCAAAATAGTGACTATTACCCTTTATTTTCCTGAAGGTAGATAGTGCTACTATTGCTAGGAAGAGTCTCAGGTCCTCTAAGAAAATCAATTATATTACAGACTTACTGAAGCAGTATACACTACCTGAGAATGGTATCTGAAAAATAATAAATCTAGAATTGTTTTACACTTTAGTCGGTTTTGTATGCTCACCTTTAAGCAGAGATTTAGGAAGAATTTCTTCATCATTTAAGCATATTTTCATGTACAAAACACTGATTAAAATAATTAAAAGCTTATCTTTGACTCATCAAAAGGCATTTTTGAAAAAGGAATCTCAGTCGTTCTTGAAAATAAACAGGATAAACAGGAAAATGCCATAATGATTACTCAGCCTCTTTGGCTTGCAATGTGAAAACAGAATCCTCATCAGATTTGAGATTTTTTTCTCATTCTCATAGGATGGAAATACAAGAACAATTGTTTTGATATTATCCAGGCAAGTCCCTATTTGATCTAAAACAAAACCATACACTTAGGAGACTAAAATCACATTTTTTAACTTTGAAAATAATTATCTCTCATTTCTATTACACTTGGTACAAAGGCTTCAACTTTTCCAGTCTATCAATACAAAAGCACGTTTAACTGCAGAAGAAAACACAGGCAAAACCCCCCGAAAATAATGTGTTACCCTGAACACAGCTGATAATAATCTACCTGCTAAAGTCTGTAGATAAAATGAAAAAAAAAAATCCACATAACTGGATTCTTTATCCTTGTTTTTAATACTTCTCAAGAGACAACCCTCCTGAAATTCACTTGTAAAAATCAGGGGCTTGAAAGAAACCCAGGAGATATAATCAGCTATCTTTCAAATGGATGGTTACTGTGGACCTCTCTTGAATGGCAAACTCCTCAGATTTGGGACCTGTTTTCCAGGCCAGAAGGATTAATAGTTTTCCATTAAAAAAAAAAAAAAAATAGGAATAGCACTGTGCAAGAAAGGATTAGAGTATAAATGCTTCAATGTTCTTCATTTCATTTACAAATATCTTCGCAATTATTTTTGTCGCAGGCCTCAGGATATAAGGAGCACTGAACAGAGCAGGCTACTACTAGTAGAACCAGAGGATTTTATTATTATTATTATTATTATTATTATTATTATTATTATTATTATTTTGTCTTTTGCAGTATCTGGAAGAAGTATAGAAGTCATAAAAAAGGATGACAAAAATACATTTTCTACCCTTAAAATGAATAGCAGCTGACTTTTCTGAAGGCAGTCCCCTGTGGATCCTTAATTCACATCTTTCCTGACAATTTTAAAAACACCAAAGTAAAAGGTTGCTAGAAGTTTCTCAGAGTATAAACTGCAAACTGGCACACAGATTGTCAAGAGACACCTCATTTACCCCATTTACAACCTGTGCACCCATCTCATGCTAGCATCGTTCATCAGAAGCATTCACAGTGCTATAGAAAAGCCCTACTGTTCTTACAGTGGCACAGGCTGCTTTCCTGCCTTGTTTCTGTGGCAACATCACCTCTTGTTTCTATGAGAAAAGTCACGTTATCATATTATTTAATCCACTGTCAGAACACACTTCACTCGCTGGCTGGAAACACACAGGAGAGCTTCAGCATTAGACCAACAGCCAGACCTCCACAGGTCATGATGTCTCTGCTATTGAAACTATGTCTTCAAGCACCAGTAGAGCTGGAGAGGGGCACCAGTCAGCACCAGGCATCCTACATCAGGTTCCTTATTTCTACAGATATAAGGCCAGGGAACTATTTGAACACAGATCTTTCAGTAATATATATATACAAGATATTTTAGCTCCACAAGAGTGACTGCCAGCCAGATCAGCCATTTACCAGTAGGCAATAACCTACTTAGAGAATCACGGGCCAAAGGCAAATCCGGTCAATCCCCAACTGTCTGAGGATGTCCAGCCCAAGAATAGAATCACAGAATTGTTTGGATGGAAGAGACCTGAAACACTGTCCAATTCCAACTCCTCCCGCTTTGGGGAGGGATTTCTTCCATTGGCTCAAAGTCCCATCCAATCTGGCCTTGAACACTTCCAGGGAAGGGACATTCACAACTTTTGTGGGCACCATATTTCAGTGCCTCATCACCCTAACAAGGAAGAACTTCTTCCTCATATTTAATCTCACCCCTTTTTAGTTTGAAGCCATTCCTCCTTTTCCCCACCACTCCATGCCCTTGTAGAAGGTCCTTCTTCAGCTTCTTTGCAGGTCCCCTTTAGGTACTAGAAGGTGCTGTAAGTTCTCCCTGAAGTCTTCTCTTCTACAGCCTGAACAACCCCAACTCTCTCAGTCGGTCTTCACAGAGAGGTGCTCCAGCCCTCTGATCATCTTCGTGACCCTCCTCTGGACTCACTCCAACTGCACCCTGTCCTTGCATCATGAATATCACTACAAATCAAGACAAATTATTAGCTGAAACAAATTAACATAATTGCTGTCTTTTCGCATTTCTTTCCCTTCATGTTTTTCTAAGTCATTTCCTAGCTATTAGGGATTGACCTACTAATTGCTGACAAAACAAGGCAGAGTCTGCATAGTGTAACACTGATTAAATTTTCAGTCAGGCACTCAGTTCCTCTCATTCTCTTGGATGATGGCACTTTTCCGTACCAAAGCTTTTGTGTGCCATCTGGTGGAATTTCAGCATTTGGTACATTTTGTTTAAGTACAGAGTCCTGACACACTGTCCGGAGTATCTACCTTCTTTGGCCATTGACAGTTTCATCTTATCATTCTGTATTTGCTCAAATTAATGTTTTCCTGACAGTAATAACTTAATTCCTCTCACACTTGCAGTCAAAGGAGCCTTTAGTACTGTAACTGTTGTTAACTTTAGCTAACCCTTTGCACTGATAGATTTTACGCGTAATTGAATGGTCACCCTCTCAAAAGTAACTTCCACAAAACTAGCCTAACAGAATTCCATATAAAGGACCACAAGCTGACAATCCTCAGTGGCATTTAGATGCTTAGTTCTCAGCGACCAAACAGGCCAGGATTAGTCTCTGTTTGACATGAGGGTCAATGATACTGAAGCAAACCTATTACCACACAACTTCATAAACAAAACTGAGAGTTTGAGTACTGATTCTTCCTTCTAAGTACGACAGCAAGAACTTTCATTAGAAATACTGTAGGGTTAAAAATGAAAAAGGAGAAGCCAGCTAAAATGTTTGAAAAAAAAAATCCAGAGCACAAGTTTTGTACCGTATCCAACACAGGCAACTGAGGCATTTCTTCATTTATCCTTTTTATAGAGTGCAAACTGTGGGATAAGGAACCTGCGATGGAATAAATTTCAGAATGCATGAATTCCTTTGGGCACACAGTCTTAAGGGGAAGTGTATTTCCTACTCCAGCACACTGCTGCCAGCATTCCTCCACTCTGCATGAGATGCACTGTATTTTGTCACAGCTAAGACTTCCAGGATTTTAAGGCTGATACCTCATCAATTCAGAAACCCGGATAGAAAATGGGAGTGACTGTATGCGTGGAAAGACCAGCCAAGAGGCACTGAAGTGGTTGTCAAGGAATCTCCTTTTTGGAATTTGGCCTTCCTTTCACAGAGAAAACAAGATAAAAATCCAGATAAAACAGGAAGAAAAAGAACAGCAGTGACTGCAAATGCAACTTTTGGGTTTGGTCCCCATTGTTACTTGCAACCTGACCTCTAGAGAAAAACAGGCTCAGCATAGTCGCATCAGCCACTGTGGGACTTGGCAAACATACCAACAGCTGTGCTGTTTTAGACATTGATTTTAGCTGCCTTTTTGGACACAGGCTCACTGCAGTGCTGCTGAAAGGTCAGCTGAGACACTCTTTATGCTGAAAGCTAACATGAAAAACGAGGGAAAAAAAAGAAGCTAAGAAATGAATATGGGGATATCAGGATTTAAGTCTTATGGTCCAGATGGTTTTAAAAATTGATCTGAGGCTTGAGGAGGTGGCATTTGGATTGAGATTCCTTCTTTCATCAGAGTATATTTTACAAAGAGGTAGTGAGTTCCAGGTCATACCATGGGTCTGAAGTCTCTACAAGACTGCAAGACAGCACTGCTTTTGGTACAGATGGACCATGCTGCATCAGCAGGCAGTGTGACCTGACAAGTGTGGACTTGCAGATTAAAACAGCCCAGTGCTGAGGCCAGGTATTTACACTAAAGGATCTCAGAGAGGCTATTTTAAATTCTCTCTGGCCTACCACACAGATTTAATGACCATTAGGATTTAAAGTTCATTCGCCTGATCACTTTAGCCTGAAAGGAAACCTGGAAGTCCCAAGAGCACTGCACAATGAAAACCAGGCACCATAGCAGGGATAAATGGAGATTCAATTAAAAAGCACAGACTTGACCTCTGTAGGGAATTTCCTGGTGACAGAAATCCATAGGGATAACCTTGGATAGCTGCAAAACCCTCCTGAGACCATCTTGGCCAACCTGACTACAGGGTGAAAGACAGAGGTCCACATTTTTGTTCATGCTCCCTTTCCATCTTATTCTTAGTTTTTATTTTAAGAGCAAAGGTAGGTTTTTATTATCCTGGATAAAATTGAGTAAAGCCCTTAGTGTATTATATGTTCTCACTGCAAACTAAATCCACTCATAAATAAGAGTTATAAAACATATATTTCTTTTAGGAATAGAAGTGCATGCAGTTATTGTTTAAGGTCTTTAACCAAGATTGAAAGCACATTGCAGGGTTTAAATATGATCCAAATAGTTGAAATAAAAAATACAATATTTTTTCCAGAAAGCTGAGACCATATAACATAAAATTAATTTCAACAGACATTAAATACCTTGGAGGACTAAAGCACATAGGAATACAGATTACAGTAGTTCAAGACATTTTCAGTTTTGGAGTTTGGTATGACATCTGAAAGCCATTTTTATGTCAGTTCTTTCACACTAATCCAACTTTACCTGCAGTAAAGTACTGCAAATTATACCATTTGTTTTACTTGTGAAAGCTAACAATGACCTGTCTTCACAGTCTGTTCAGTCAAAGAAAATTTTCTGGTGATACAGTATTTGAGTAGCTTCACGGGCTTTTGCATCACTAAATGCTTTGTAGAGAGTTCAAGGATTTCTGGTATCTGACGTAAGGCTCATTTTCACAAAACAACAGTGTGTCTGAGTCCTCCACAGTATAAAAGGATTTTTAACGCCTTTAATGAAACTGATACTTTTTTTTTTTCTTTTCTTTGCTTTTGGTAATACCTCAGGTGGATTTAATCAGTTTGATAGGGTACATTTACTATAACAAATGAAGTTGATATAAATTAGATTTAAATCAATGAGAGAACACCTTTTGCATGAGTTCAGTAGAATCAGTTTAAAGAAAAATCATACTGCATCACTTTGTGTGGATATAGTCTCAATTACTTTTCTGTTCAAAGCCTTCACTGACCAGCCACAAATTCCATCACTTACAACTGGACAAGGTTTCCATTTGTAGTACTGCAGCTCACTTTGTAAGTAATTGCAGTGTAGAGTGCACCAGCAACCCTTTTGAGGGCTTGTATCAATTTTTTTTTGTTCTCCTCAGTCTGTGGTTATTAAATGCATTTAAACATTTCTCATAATATGCACAAACTGAATCTGGGGTCTAGTAAGAGAAGACGAATTCCGTATTCTTAAAATTGCTATACATGAAAAACGACACTAAGGTAATTTGTCATTGCGTCTTTTGTCTGAATCACCGAATGTCCAATTTAAATTTACAAGGCCACATCTCCTGCGCGGAAGAACCCGCGCTCGGTTTGGGCTGCGGGGCGAAGGGGAGCGCTGCGGGGCCGCTCCCAGCGCGGTGCTCGACCCTCCTGTGGGCCCTTCACTCAGGAGCCGGACTCGATGATCCTTCCCGGGATCTCTCCCAGCTCAGACTACTCCGTGATTCCGAGATGTAAAACCGCTTGGAAAGAGTTAAAAAACTGACAGGATCTCTCCCCGCAGCACGAAACTCCCCCTGAACGCGAACACGTCCCGCCTCCCTTCACCCCCACGGATATCCGTCACGGCCGCGGCCGGGCCCGCCCCGGCGGAGGAAGGCGCCTGACGCCATCGCCCCGCGCCGGCAGGCAGGCCCGAGCCCGCATGGCTGTGCCGCGGGAGCCGCCGCCCGCCCCGNNNCTCGGCCTCGCGGCAGCTAACGGTAGCACCCTCCTCCTTGTCCTTCCAGCCTGCAGGGTGTGCCGGTGGCTTACGACAACATCAAAGTGGTGGGGGAGCTCGGCGACATCTACGACGACCAAGGGTTCATCCACCTGAACATCGAGGCGGACTTCATCATCTTCAGCCCCAGGAAAGGGAAGAAGCTGGTGGTATGCGAACGCCTGGGCTTTTTTTATTAAGTGGTCAAAGCCTGGCTTATCTCCATCATCAAGTTGTCTGGGGCTTAGGTGGAGACGTATTTTAGTTTATGCTAGTTTATTCACTTACGGGTAGTTCACAGGAATTTATTTGTAGTTTGTACTTTTACTTTTTACTGTAATTTCTGCGTCCCTAGGTTTGTTGAATTTACATATAATTATATATTACTAAACCATTGTATTGTAAGGATTGCATATTTAATAGGATATCATAACTGTGTATGTCATACCAGTGCACTTTTCTGAAGAGCAGATAGTTTTTAAGCAGGTGCATTTGTTATAGTGACAGGAATGTTTAGGATGCTCTCGGGTGTTTGGTTCCTTCAAGCACAAGAGCAGTACATCGAGTTGGAGTCTGCCTTTCAGTAAAGGAGGTGTATGGCTGAAAGAACAGCTTTAAGTTTGTCAAAACCCTTGCTCAGCACTTGTGGGTGAAGTATGTTGAGAGCTGGCTTACATTCGTTGTGCCATACCTTTTGCAGCACAGCTGGTGTCTTTATAATTGTGTTTGAGGATGAATGTGCCGTCTTCCTAGGAGGAGAATAGAAAAATTCTCAGTGTCTGTCATTAATTCTGTGGGTAAAACAAAGGTGTCTTCCCTATCTTCAGCTAAGTACTGCTGTGCCAGCTTGAAGAGCATTTTAGGCAAGTAAATCAGACTTAAAATGGCTTCAAAGCAAAGTTGATCACGTTGGCGTAAGGAAAGAGTTGCTTACTCTATTCAGGTATTCACTCTAGCTAAATCCCATGTTTTGATGACTTCTCTTGCAGTTCATTTCTATTTTCAGAGGAATTGTGTGAAGAGTTTACAGGAGTAGCTTTGATTTTAGTGAAGGAGTGTTAACTTATTACTAGATAAACCGACTTCATAACTTGTACATAAACTCTTACTTAAAACTTTCCATATAGGAAACTAAGTATTTAAAGGGTGTGCATTCAAAGGGATGATTTTTGCTATAAACTTGCATGACATTCTTTTTCTTTTTTAGGGTGTAATTAATAAAGTGGCCCCTACTCATATTGGCTGCCTGATACATGGATGCTTCAATGCATCTATCCCTAAGCCTGAGCAAATGTCCATTGTACAGTGGCAAGAGCTGGGGTTAAAAATAGGGGATGAACTGAAATTCCAAGTGTTGCACTTGGATTCTGATACAGCTGGAGTGTTCTTCATTCGAGGAGGACTCACTAAGAGCAGGTACAGTGCCTTAACAGGGAATATTTTTAACTGTTTTAATATGTTTTTTAGAAGCTAAGTGAATTTAATTGCATCTTAATCTTTGGGCTTTCTTATTTTTACACAAATCCCTATATAACTATATGTATAAATATATATATAACTGTGTATATAACTATATATATGTTGTCTTAAACTAAACTTTCCACTGTTTAGGACTCCCGTGGAAGTTTTCTCTGGAAAAAGTAAAGCTAGGTGTTTCTTGAGCTTTAAAAATCTGTGTTGACCTATGAATTGTTGATTGCATATATAATACATGCTCAAAATAGCACATCCAGGTGCCTATGAGTAGCTTTTTGCCTAGGCTTTTCAAGTGCAAGCAGTCCAGGAGTCCTGAACACAGTGGTTGCATTGACAATTCACATACAAACACATGCATATGTATTGTATAATGACAAATATATGACTTAAATACCTGCTGAAACATGAGAATTTCAAAGATGAGAAAATCTGTCAACTTCCTCTTTAGGCCTCTAAATATATATAAAATATCTATAAATTTGTAGGGCACCTTGCAAGAAATCTTGTCTTCAGAGGAGTTCATTCACGTTTTCCTTTTAAAACAGTCATTTACTGAGCAATGTTTTTCTTTCAGCAAGGTTTTGGTTTTGATTAAATGTATACTATGACTCCCTACTGGCAAATTCATAGCAATTTTTGTTTGTTTCTTCTTTTTTTAATCTGGAAGGATGCTCTGAATTGTTTCGGTGAATTTACAGTGAAAGTTAGCAATTTCGTCTTCAGTGTCTCTGGGGAAATAAAAATCTCCATGGTTTTTAATTGCATTCTTTTCATATTTGTCTTAGACATTTTCTCCAATGCTCTTGGTTGCAAGGTACCTGCTGGGAGTGGGGGGATTTGGTGGTTTTTTTGTGGAGGTTTTTTCTTCATTTTTAAATTTTTCTGGCATCACCTTTGTTTTAAGTAAATAGGGTAATGGCTTGGTAAAATCAGCAGTGTGCCTCATACATGACTGAACAGGCCACTAACTGTATGTTTTTGGGAATGACATAAAAAAAACAAAGCCTTACTACGCAATGTGTAATTATGAATTAGGGGATGGGAAGCACAGGAAAAGAGGAAATACAAAATGGACTGTATGGCACCTTAGAGAAGAAATTTAGGGTAAGATTTGAAATAGAGTATTTATTATGTGGTAAGAAGAGAGCTAATAAGGTAATGGAAATTATCCTGAGAATATTTAACTTTATGATTCTCTGTAACACTGAGAATGTTCTCCATTTCTTGTTCTCCAATTGTTGTTTTTAGCAAATGTTTGCCTTTTATCTGCTTGGTGTAAATACATGTTTTAGCAATTTTTGACATTTCACTATGTGAGGTGTCCTGTTAACATGTCTGTAATCCAGTTTATTTTGTATTTCTTTACAGCATGCGTCCCAAAAAATCTGACACAGTCACTGAAAATGCAAATGGGGATGAAATTCAAAAGCTTGACCACCTGAAAAATGGCTTGAGTAACTGTGGGGAAGATAATGTCACAGAAGAACCTTTAAATGAGATGGATAACCTTGGGAGGGAAAATGAAGAAGAGCAAAGTGTTGATGCTGTGAATGGATTATGTGATGATAAAAAGAAAAAGAAGAAGAAAAAGAAAAAGGACAAGCAAGGAGAACAGGAACTTGTATTGCCTACCAGTGACTCCAGTGGTTACCAAAGTGACCATAAAAAGTCAAAGAAAAAGAAAAGAAAGCACTGTGATGAAGTTGAAGAAAGTGAATTATCTCAGATGTCAGAAAAACCCAAAGCTAAAAAGAAAAGGGACTGAAGTCTGAAGTGCCTTTCCTGCATTAGATTTCAGACGTTTTTGATAGTTTCAATAAAACTGTTTTCAAAATTCATATCTCTCTTTCTTTACTACACAGTCTGCTCTGCTAGGTCAGATGGTGTTTGTGTGCATATGTGCACCAGCAGTTTGAAAAGCAGGATCTTTCCAAGGAGAAATATGAGTGAGATAGAGGCAATATCTACCTGGCTTTTTTACTGGAAAACAAGGCACTAATGCACCGTGGAATGTAATTACAGGAACACATACTTCACTTCTCTGTCTGCTTGTCAGTTCCACACATCAGCCAGTTGGTAGTTATGATGTTTGCTACTCTAACTCCATCTTTGCCAATTAGTGTCTTGATTTTACAAGGGTAGATTAGGATTATCTTTTGTGTTTCTGGGAAATTCATGTGAATTCCCAGGAGGCTTAAAAGAGATAATTTCTTTTGAGTATCAGCACTTTTGCTTGCAGCTTCTTTCTACTCTGAGGTGCTCTGGGGAGAGCTGTAGTGTGACATGGTCTAGTCTTTCACCAAGGTAGGAGGCCATGATTGATTTGATATTGATTTACCTGTTACAAGAAGAATATAACCAGCTCTTTGAAGGCCTTGTAAGTGAACAGCATGAATGTGGAAACCTGCTCATGTCTTTTCCTAGGTGATAAAACATTTTGCTCTAGTGTTTAAGGCTGATGCTCTTAGCTCAGTTAGCACTTCAATAGATGTTTAGAACTTGTAATATCCATTCACAGCGAACATGTTCTGAATTTGAAGTGTGACATTTGTTTTAGGGCTCACTGTGGTATATTCATGTCTTTCACGCTTCTTTAAAACTCCAAATGTACCAAGACGAAGTTACCAGTTTATAGGCTCAATGCCATGGCAGTACATAGTAGGCATTTTGAAGTTAAGACACTATAAAGAACCGAGTTAAGACTTTTTGCAGATTTACAAGAGGGTAGATTTAAGTGGCTAATGCCAGCAGTAGCAGCAGAAGCTGCCGGATACCCTCTTGTGTTTGCTCTTCAGTGTGCTTCATGTTGAAGCCAGTTTCTGAACAGTCCTGAGATGAACATGAATTGTCCTTGTTGTGTTTCTACATGTGATGATGCTGACACTTGATTTATGTGCAATTTCATAGACACTAGCTCTTCTGTCCATTTCCCCTGTACTGTGATAAAACCTGAGAAGTCAGATGATGTCTGTAATGTGTTACACCACACTGCAAGGTCAGCTGAGGGCAGTATTCTGGTGTGTTCATGGTTGCAGAGAATGACACAGAAGTCCCACCCTGCTGTACCTAAAGTACACACACAGGTTGAAGGGTGGGACATAATTCACAGTCAGAAGTTGTGTGTTAGTTCCCCCTTTATATATATATATGTGTGTGTGTGTGTGTATATATATATAAAATATATGTATATTTATGTGGTGACTTGAGGGAGCAGTTGGATGGATGGGTAAGAAGCACCAATCAGGAGGATGGCAAGTGCAGATATTTTTTGATGATGCCAACAAGAAGAGGATGATGGAGGCTTTTACTCAACCAAGATTGAGTCACATGATTTCATCTCCTTAATACTCATTGTACTTCACTTTGCCTTTTAGGGAAGGGAAACACGTCTCCAGAGTCAAGTCTCACCTGCTGAGAGATCCAGTTTATAGCACCAAAAGTTTTTCTTGCTCTCTTCTGCCTTTTCATCAGCAAGCAAAGAAAGAAGACATTTGGGGTAAAGAACTGAAGTTGCTACTAATAAATCAACAGACAATATAAATGCTTTCAGCACTTTGCTCTTTTTCCACTTCTGCTGCTTTGCCATTCTTTTACTGGGAATTGCTTACTGTAGTTTAGCAAACTGCAAACTGTTGTTTTGTTGATTAGTCTTTTGAGAAAGCCTACAATAATCTCAGTTTTGGGCCTTACATAGGAGCAGGTTTATTTTTGGCGCGTGAGTTTGTCTGGAACTCGCTTGTATAATTTTTTGCTTTTCTTTCTTGGGTTACAACAGAAGAGATCAATTAAAAATAAATGCAGGAGCTGGCAATTAACAATTGCTGAACAAGTTGTTTCTCCAGTGATACGAAAACCGTAACATGTTAAATTCTTGCTTAGTTTTGTGCCTTTGGAAGGGGACAAGTGAAGAAAAGACTTAAAAAAAGAAGGAAGAACATGTTTTACACAGTTGGAGGCAATATTGGCAGCCTCACAGCTGCACTGTTGATGCTGCTGTAAATACCGTTTTGGCATTTGCTAAATAAGGCAAGAAAACTTGGATTTCCAAAAGTGAATTTTCACTCTGATCATGATTTAAATCGCTTGTCTTTGTTTTTCCCCATAAAAAGGCAAGATTTTCTGATGCTTGTAATTAACAAAGGAACTTCGTTAAAAGATTGACACTTTCCATTAAAGTTTCTCTGAAGTTTGATCTCCATAAATCTTTAACTTTCTGTGTTCCCCTGGACTACAAATGAAGAGTTATTCTGAATTTTCAATTGAGACAAGATTTTTGAGTATATAGAAAAATCATTTGTAAAGCTTCCTGTGAGGCCATGTGGCTTCATTTTTTTTTTTTTTTTACAGCCCTAGTTATTTTTTTCAGGGTGCATTCTAATACAACTCATTTCACATAGCAAAGAGAAGGTTAGAAAGTAAAGAGAAGGTTAGAAAATAAAATTGTATTTTATGTTATAACTGTATTGATAGTTGCACCAAGGTAAGAAACTTGCTGGATTTTTTTTTCTGTTTTAACATTAAGCTTACAACAAAGCCAATATTTACTTATTGCTGTGGTTGATATTTTTTTGTCTGTATTATGAAAAATGTAGTTCCAACTTAATGAGCTATAAGTTTCTAAAGTAGGAACTGCTACTTTGTAGTATAAATATTTTGATTCTGCAACAGTTTCTCAGTGTATTTCATGCCTTTGGCAGAAGAGCAAGCAGTCTTACAAGAAGGTATTTTTAGCTGCCTCTAAAACAATTGTTTTGTATTCTCTGAAGCTTGCAATAATCTGCAGCTTTAACTTTTGCTCTTTGTCTTTTTCTTGCTTCTCTTAGACACAAATTCTTTGCTTTTGACCTGGCACTTTGCTACTGCTTTAAATACTCAGCCCAAACATCCCAGTGGATGAACTCTAGGGATTTTTTTTAAAGGGCTTAAGCAAGCTAGCTGCCTTTTGGAAAAACATGAGCCATGATCAAATCTGCTTCTGAATAAACAGTTTGCCTTTGGAAGTATCCCAACCTCAGATAGTCCTCAGACAGTACAGACCTTAGCTGTGAAGAGGTTATGTGATCTGATGCTCTCAGGATTAGTACTGTTGGCTATGGAAGGACTGAAATAGTTTTATTCTAATAAGGCCTATATTTTTCTTAGCAAAATGTTGATTCTATTCTGCTATTTAGCTTTTAGAAATTCTGTATATTTAATAAAGTCTGAGGGACTTCAGTATCCAGTAGGCTTTGTTTATGAGGAGAAGGTATCTTCTAGATTCACGTGAACAAAAACAAGACTGAAAATGAAGCTTTGCACTTCTCCAATACTGTCAGTAAATAAGTTTTTTACAGAAACAGCTCAAGATTTTTCATCATGACTTTAGACATAATTAAGTTAAAGTTGGGTTAAATTCAGTTGTAAATATTGTCCCAAGCCACTCAGCTGACCTGATGTTAAGCAAGTAAAAGCAATTTCAGCCTGGCCATGACTTCAAGTTACCTGAAACCAGCTGTCCTAGACAAAGAAGGAACAAGCTTTAATTTTCCCATTTTAAGGACTCCTCCTCCATAAGATTGAATACTACGTGATCTCCTTCCATCTCCCTGATAGGTCTGTAGAATATCGTTGCTGCCAGAAGCTTTCTGTTATAACTGGAGACAGTTGAACTTGGAAAATAACTTATTTGAGAAATCTATCAATAAAAACAGATGAACTTTCTGCACAGAAGGTGAGTGGAACTGCAGCAGTTATTAGTACTTAGTAAAGCAACCTTACAGACAAGGAAAGAATTTTGCTACAAGATTCATTATCAATACCTTCCTCTTTTATGGATTATTTTAGTGCATTTCCAGTGATTAGAAGGTTAGGCTGTTACTTTTGGTCTCTAAATCTGTATGATACTTAGTAAGAATACAGTTAAAAAGATGGGAATAACTATGGCCCTTCGAAGCTCTCTTACTCATTATTATCCATGTTCCTCTTTCCTTTATAGTTTCTTTCACTGGTGCCTTTGTTGTATGGAAACTTCTCTAAGGATATTCTTCATACACTAGAAATATGGTGTCCCATTCAAGAGCAGGATTTCATTGTGCTGCACAAATTGAGTGAGGAGAAATGTGTGTTTAAGAGGCTCTGGTAAGAGCCAGTCTGTCAGTATTACTATGTTGCTTAGAAGCTCACGTTAGGTATGCAAAGTTTAGACTCTGAAGAAGCAGATCTTTGTCAAATGCTTTGACTTGAGTTGTGAATAAATTTGCATTCGGACATAATATTTCCATTCTACCTGCAAAGCCATAATCAATAGGCATGACCTCATTGTGACACATCTATGCCCTGCACAGGCAGCTTCTGATGGAGACTTGGAGTGCAGCAGTCAGTGGAATTGCAGGCTGTGCAAGTATGGTCCCGGATTTCATGTAAAGCATTTTGTCAGTATTAGTATGGAATAACTTCCAGTCATCCGGGGAGCTGGGTGAAACCAGAGGCACCTTGTTTTCAAGGAGCAGGCTAGAGCTCCCAGTGATAAGTCACAGCCTGTGCTTTTATTTCCTTATAATGAATGTGTTAGCACATGGATAACTTAAAAATTCTGTATGGATCAGTCAAGTCAAAATTTAAGAACTGGACTAAAAGAGAAGGCAAATTATCAGTAAACATGAACATTAATATCAGAAAAATGAGACTGTTTTGGAGCACTATAAATTTTTTGGATCAGCTCCTTTTTGTTAGAGATAACAAACCAGTGACATCTGACTCACTTTCAGGATAATGCCATTTCATTAGATATATGTTTGAAGGTCATCTTTTCTCCAGAGATTTGGTCATTTCTACATGGACCCAAAGATGACCAGTTTTTCTGAAGCACTTTCCTAGAAGGACAGCCATTTGTCTCTTGGCTGAAAAAAAGTCACAACCCCCCGAAACAAAAAACAAAACAAAAAATGCACAGATGGTATAGGTATTCCTAGTTTCTTTATGGAGCCTCTCAGTGTTATCTTGTGGATTTGTGAAGATGGGCTTGCCTTCACCTCTGATGTATCTACATTCTTCCCAGAGAAGCAGTTCAGGACCTCTGCCTTTCAAATAAATTTCAAATATTGTGACTAAAAATAAGTCTGTTCTGATGATGTATGGGATGTGCTGATAACTACTTTTGATATGATTTTCTTGACATTAAACTGAATTGAGCATAAGTGACCTGCTTTATGTCTAAATTAGTTATTATTAAATGCCATATTTTTCTAGTTTTCTCTGAGAGGATGATTCATGTTTCATAGATATAATTTGAACATTCATCTTTTCATTATGACTAGACATTAGTTAAACTTACACTCTTATTTTTCTGGGCCAAAGGAATGATATTATGGACAGATCTAAGATTTCTGAGATAGAGAAAAATATGCATGTGTTACAGATTTAAGTACATTTTCACATCCATTTTTCTACCATGTAGTATTTTTGAAGTACTTACTTCAAAAAAATATGCAGATGCTCACAGATTAGTTTTGGAGTCATCTGTGTTGTGGTTATTTCTGTCTCACTTCAATGTCTGGTTTGCAAAACCATTGTCATAAATGATCCCCAAATAGAACCCAGTGTCATCCAATTCATTACTGTTTTATATTTATCCTGTAAATCTGTGGTTATGCCATATTATGATGAGGAACGTGAGGACAAGCTGTTGCAAATATTTCTATATCTTCCTATTTATTGAGTATAGCAAATGTCTTTTCCCAGGCAAAATTATTACTGCAGTTGCTTATGCTTAGACTTGTTTTGTTTTTTCACTGGAGCACACGTTGGAAAATGGTCGAAAACATTCAATTAATGTATGGAAAATTGACTAGGAGAGAAGGATTTAAAACAAAAAAGAAAAGGCTGAGGATTTTTTCATAATGAGTGCAAAGGAAAAAAAAATCAGTTTAAGGAGGTTTTTGAAGTCTTAAAATTTTTCCTGAGAATGAAAGGAAATTTGAAGTTTTTTTTCTTTAAAGGCCTTTCTCACCCCTCCCCCAGATATTTTTAGTCCAATAAAAATGCTTCTCTGATTTTTTGGAATGTGACATACAATATTTTAAATGTGCAAATAGTCCTTTCAATTAGAGGGCTATTTCATTCTAGGTACCTAAATTGCATTATTAGGGAGTGAACCAGAAGGGTTTTTCCCTCCCAAATGCATATTCTGGTAAAATTAACTGAATTTGGTAGGTGTCTTTTTTGTTTGTTTTTTGTTTTCTTCCAATGTGTCAGAATATGATTCCACAAAAACTGTTCTACTCCACTATGATTTTACACTTTATATTGCAAATCAGCATAAGACTTGGAAAAGTCTTGAGGAAGGGTTCTGCCTGTTCTCATGCAATGCCACATGGTGGAGTATTGCTTTTTCTTTTGGGCTTTTTCTCCACATCTGTCATCTAAAGAGCTCAAAACTTCTGTGAACTCGATGAGAAGAAGTATTTCAGCTAACTGAAATAAGACTAGAAGAGAAATAGAATTTCTACCTGCTCTGTACAGCAGCATCAAAACCCTGGTATTTACCCTAGCTGCTGTGACCATGTTGCTTTAGTTTACATCCTAATTTTCATATATTTCGAAGTGCCATTAATACTGGCATTCATCTAGTTTTTCTCTGTTCATATTTCATATCCTTACTGTAGTTTGTTTGTATAGCAAGAGATTTCTGTGGCCACGCTGTGAGTAAAAGCTCATGCAAATGCTGTGATGTGTAGGTGCATTTGTTTGTTCTTTAATAAATTTTTAGTTAATGGCCAGTTTGCAGATTCCTGTCTACTTAAATGAAATACTGAATTTCTATAAGTTTCATGGATGCTAGTTGTTGGGCGGAGGAGAGAAATTTCATTATTTCCCCTGTTTGAAGAAAAGTCACCCAAGATTAGTTGTGGTCAATACAAACGACTCTGTGGACTCCATGGCATTGGGAAAAGCTCCAGGCAGAGCTTATTAATAAGGCACCTTATTATACATGAGGGGAAGGGGAGGAAGACATCCTTAGCTCTGGTGTTGAGGAAACAACTTGGGTTTGTCTTTACTGCACGTGGGGTTTTTTTTATATAACATGGAATTATTTTATGTTTATTCACATGAATTTTTTTTTTCTGGGTTTTGTGTAGACTGCTTTGTTCCCCTTAGGAACAAGGGGAAAAGAAGCTGAAAAGCCCATGTTAGTGTTGAGTTCATCACCGCATTTTAGTTTTCACATAAGCCCAGTTTTAACCATCAAAACCTCAGTATCAGTCATGTTAAATATCAATGGCTGACGTAAAACCTGGAATTAAGATTTTTAAAGAGCAAAGTTGGAGGTGGAGGAATTTTTCTGCATGCCACCAACCTGAGTAGACTGATGTGCTGTGACAATACCACCAGAAGACACATTTGAAATATATTGATGTAAAAAGGATGACATCAGATTACACTTTAGCCCTCGGCACTATGTCAGTCACAAAGCAAAACATAAAAACTGTCTTGGTGGCTGAGACCATAACCCACTTGACTGCACTGAAATACAGTAATGTCCTCAATTACATTTAGCCTTGTTCTTCATAAGGTGCTCTTAAGCACTCATCTGTACAGCTTCACTGGGAAGGTTAAAAGGTGTCTTAATCCTCCTTAGTGTGGTGAGTGATGTTCCCACCCGAACACAAATCCATATGTTTTACATGTAAGTAATGTAACCATTAGAATCTTGTGGAAAAGGTGGATGACTAATTCTTTACCCCTAGTAATGAATGCCATTTCTAAAGAAAACTGAGCCCTGCTCCCGAAATGGTTGTGGTGATTTGTCTTTGAGGGGGGTGTCAGGCTCGAATGTGTGGGGATTCAAAAACATCAGTGAGACTTTGCCAAATGTGTGTGAAAATTGGTGATAGAATATAATAAAATATGCAGCTGTCTGAGCTCTGGAGTGGATGTTGATGTCGCTCAGGTCGCTTCAGATTTAGTCAT
Organism: Hylia prasina; assembly: GCA_013397195.1. Classification (NCBI taxonomy): domain Eukaryota; kingdom Metazoa; phylum Chordata; class Aves; order Passeriformes; family Sylviidae; genus Hylia; species Hylia prasina. The sequence continues at coordinate 345,465 of VYXD01004988.1, forward strand.
GAAATTATCCACTGACTTATTTTAGGAATTGCGTGATTTTTTAAAAAATTTAACTAGAGAGTACATTTAAGGAGATTCTCTGAAAAAGAAAAACACTATTTCATTACTCTACAGGCAGCACTAAAGTTCAGGGCACATTTCCACGATATCCCATTAGCTAAGTTCACTATAAATTTAGCTAATGGGATATCACGGAAATGTGCCCTAAACTATGGAATATGTTCATTCACACTGCTTTCTACAGGGATACCATATAAAAAATAGTGTAGGTGTCTATCAAGAAAAGCGGTCTACATGGGACCAGTGTTTGTGTAGCTCTGCTTATTAAAGCTCTAGAAAACAGAAGCTTCTCTTTGATACATGCCACCCATGGTTAAAGACTTCCACTCTGTTAGTCTTACTAAGAAGTGCCTTTCACCACTGAGCTATTTCTTTTACTCTTAGTCTTGAAATACCAACAATATATTTTGAAAAACAGTTTTCAAAATGTCTTCTCATAAAAAGTCTTAGTGCTGATAAATTGACAGTGTTTATGTTTTCAGGTACAAAATTTAACCTAAGACTATTTTCCCCTTGAGTTGGCAGATTTTCTAATTAGAAAAATTTCTCACACAAATTATAAGGGGAGTAGTATTCTGTAGTATTCTCACAAGTTCAATACAAAATTAACAGACTCCCTGTGAGATCAGTGCTGAAATATTATGTAAGTGACAAATCAAGTAAATTCTTAGTTTTGTGTGTCTGTGCACTTTTTGTAGGATGATTCACTGAGCAGCAAAGCCAAGATGGGGAATAGCAGGAATTCTGCTGAAGGCCTAAAGGTAGGACAGTAGGAGGGTATGGTTAGGGGTTACAGAAGAATAAAGCTGGGAACTCAGTCTGCTCATCATAACATAATATATCAATATGAGCAGTATCAGAAGAAAAAGAAATGGTGTTATCTTAGTATTTTATGCTACTTCAGGCTGAATGTGCTGCAGTATTATTTTGGCACCGTGCTGGTGGTGTGTCTGCTGTCTCCAGGGGCCCTCCTCAAAAGCAGAGGAAAATCTCCTGCAGTGCCAATACTGTAAAATAAATAACATTCTCAGAAGATTAATGCAGAGCTGGAGCACAGTGTTACTAGTGTCATAAAATAGACAGTAAAAGGGTTGCTTTCTAAAAGGCAAGACTAAGGAAATGACTGATCCCAGGAAAGGATAAGTTTGTTGATCTGGAAACATCATTTGAGAAAGAAATGATGAGCAAGTGTTCAAAAGTTGGGAAGTTATGAAGGGACATGTGTCCAAAATGCAGATCTGTAGCTGAACTTCTTCCAAGTACATTTAACCTCATTTGGTCTGGAAATCTCATGAATCTGAACTGTGTCTTGAATTTACACTTATCAGTATTGGTGTTGCTTAGTCTGGATGTGATATTGTATAAATGCTATCTGGAGAGGGTTTTTCCCTATATTGATACTCTAATTTTTAGCTGAAACTTGTAGGATAAATAGCACATTAATTACACAAGGGGGAAAAAAAAAAAAAAAAAAAAGGAGGAAAAGACAAGCCCCAAAAGAGTGAAAAGTGTGTATTTTGGGGTGACAACTAAATTCCTGTCTAGTTTCCTTGTCAGCTACATTTTGCTCCCGATTTCCAAACTGCAGTGAAATGAGACTTATGTCTCTCTTCATCCTTCTCCACCACCCCTCGTAAATCAGAGACCAATCAGCAGTTCCAAACTGCTTACTGTGTGCCTACAGATATTGTAAGTGTTGCTTAACAAGAAGTCAAACAGCTAATCATAGTCATACACACTGGAAATAATTTATGGCTATGCCAGGAGCTCTGCCACATGCTCCACCAGCTGGATCCTGCTGTGGAGGATCAGGGGGCTGTCAGGGTGAGCAGCTGCCCCCACCCAGCCTAAGCCCCCACTTCGCTTTACAGGGGCTGGAGGTGTACACATATGCACTGTCTCCATTCAAACTATGATTGGAGCTGTTAGAAGCTGCTCCCCAGCAACTGAGTATATTCTTGTTCAATTAAAATTCTGGAATAATTTTAAAGAAAAGAAATAACCGTCATGAACAGAGGGGAGAATGGGCCCTTTTATGTCCTTTTTTATATCAGCCAAAACATGTACATCTCAGGAACAGAAATGAAATTTCATCATCTTCTGATCATTAGTAGGCACTCCTGAGACAGGAATGGTCTGTTGCTTTAGGCAAAAATGATTGTTTGCAATCGTGAGATTCTTAAGGACAGTTCTCACCTAGACAAAACCAAAGTCAGGTTTCCAGGGCAGGCCAGAGGGAGGCATATGCACAGGCATCCTGGGAGCAAGGAGACAACACTTTGGCCCCTGCACCACCTTTGTGAGTTTCATGCAGGTTTGGGTCAATCCTTAAGAAGGATTTGACGATGTTTTAGTTTTTTTGGTGTTTTGGTTTTTTTTTCCCCCCTAATATCCAGTTTTAAATTTGCTGCTTAGAGCACAGTATATTCTACTTGATCATTGTATTAGGATAATGGCTTTCTTCTAGAACTGTTTCTCAGCTCTCTGCTTATTGAATTGTCTGTGCTTCAGGAGTAAACAGAACCCCCAAATTTCATTTTGGGTCCCCTTCACTACGTGATATTTTTGCCACCATTTTTCTCAACATGACCCCAACAAATAAATCCTATTCCTTCCAATCTTCAAAGAATGACACATTCCCTTTACTTTTTGAATAAGAAATGCCTGGTTTCTGCAGCTGAAGCAGAAGTTAAATGGGATCTATATTCATCTATATTTAATGTGCACTTGGCACAATGCCTATGTTATTTTTTTAAAATAATTTCTCCCTTTTAAAAGCCGAGGTTGAAAGTCTAGCCTTGATCAAATCAATAGGGTTTTTGCCACACAGTAGTGGGGCTACTGAAATCAACCCCATGATCCCAGAATGTACATTTTTATTGTTTATTTTTATCTATGAGCATCAGGTTACCTCTTATCTTTGATCTCTTCATTACTGTCTCCTTAACAGTCCTTTTAATAACAGAAAATAAGAATAAGGTGTTCAGTCAGTTACTACAGCTGGAAATAAAGCTCATGGAATCTATCTTATTTTAATTTCTTCTTTTTAGACTTAAAGGTTTTTTAATCAGTATGCATAAATGAGAAAAGATCTCTTAAATATTCCAGTGTTTTTCCCTAGTTCTAAGTGGTAACTTTTTAATAAGAAGCCATTTTAATTTTTTCTGTTTATAGTTTAAATCTACCAATATTTTGCTTTTCCTTTTCCTGTTTCTTTTCATAACTAATAACATTATTTACAGAAAAAAACCTTTTTTTTCATTCTTCAATCCATTTAACTGGTCATGTGTGAATAACAGTGGTTCTGTCTAAGATCACAAGAACATAAGTAGCAAGTCCTGAGGTCAAAACCAAGATTTGGTATCTGAGGATCCAGCATATAGGGAGAAATGGCCATGATCTTCATTATAAAGTACCAACACAGTCAACTGCTCTGTGATAGGGAAGATATGTTTTATTGTGGGCATGGAAATATTAGAAGGTCACTCTGTTATGGTTCCCTATTTGAAGATGTTGGCTGGGTAGCAGAATGAAATCAAGTCTTTTCTTTCTCCTGAGTACTAGGAAATATCTCTATTTCCCTTTATGAATTTTTAATCAGCAGTATCAAGCTGTTAATAAGCCCAGCATAAAAATCTCCGCAGTGGCTATTCTGATGAAACATTACATTCTTTATTCCTACATAGTAACAGATGGCACATTACTTTTCTTTTGCTGAAGTGCTTAATTTTGAAGCAAGCTGGACTTTGTAAAAGGAACTTCCCACAAAACAATGTACACTTCAGGTATACATTAGAAAAAATATGCAAATTTTTTCTACCTGTGCCACTAAGTGCTACTTGAAGGCAATTTCTGGTGCTCAGCTTTCTCTCAGAATAACTTTCTAAATGCATGCATGTACTGAATGCAAAGGAAGCTATGCTTTGATTTTCATCTGATTTCTCAACATCATATCTCTTACAGCTTTCCCATCCTCAGGGATTTGTCCTGAACCAGAATATCATTCCTTCTTCCCCTGCCCTGCTGTGTTCTGGTCTTAGCTTTTCATTCATATTTCACTGGGTGTTATTCTGACTCTCCAGGATCAAGCCAGTTATTTGTGCCTCATGCAAAAAACCCACTGCATCTTCATTTAAAACTGGCTGCTATGAAGGTAGGGTTAAACAATGGAAATAATCCAGATTTGATGTCAGCACAGTTCAGACAGAGTGTCAGTGATGGTGACTGAACCTGGAGCCCATAGCAAGCTCCTGTGCAGCTCATGTCCTGTCTCTAAGGCAGTCTGAGCATCAGGACAAGATTACTGGGGCACCTGCCACTCCTGCAGTGAGGATAGCCAGCACAGCAAAGGAAAGGCATTGATTCTGGAGGTTTTTTTAAAGTGAGGCAAACACTCAGGAGCTCAAATGCATGAAATACCTCAGAGGAGTATGGGGAAAGTCAACAGAACACAAAGAGACGAACTTAGAAAACAGATCACAGTAAACTCTTTCACCTTCAATATTTTTGCCTTACAGCTTTATCAGTTACATCCTTCTTGTATCAGCTTTCTCTTTTGATTGCCCTTCCCCCTAAATATTTTGAGGTTTGTTCCTCAATTTCTATAACTTTTTTTTTTTTTTTAAATTCTCATTTTCTGTCTTTCTTCAGATCTAAAAACCATGAGTTTTGATTACCTACATAGCTGCTAGGTGTGACAGGGAGTTAAATTAGTAATGAGTTAATAAAGGAAGCTTAACAACATTTGTGGGATGCAAACTGTTTTAGCAAAGAGGGGATCATATGTGATCTGTCTTATATCAGCCTCTGTTTTGTCCATGTATATAATTTAGGAAGCCTCTGCAATATCAGAAGTTCTATTTAATGTGATATTTTTTGTCTCTTTCTATCAAAAGGGCTGCTGGGAGCAAAATGTAGGAGAGGAAAAAGTAGGAGAAAAAGGATTTCATTGCAGACATCCTCATATGTAACATTTCCATTCCACATTCCTAAAGAACATATAAATAACAATATCTGCTAGGTTTATTTATGAAAAAATCATCCTCAACTTAATGTAGCAACATTGTGAGCTTTGATCAGCTCTTGAATTTACTCCATAGAAGATATTTTGTACCCACATGCTAGTAACATGCCGGCATCTAATTGTTCTCCAGACTGCCTCTCATCCCTGCACAGCCTTTGTAATTGAATTTGACCCAGAAAACCAGCATTGTCCTGCTACCAAGTCCTCCAAAATGTAAAACAAAAGGAGCCACTATCAAGCAATTATAATTGTAATACTTTTTGCTAAATGTCAGCATGATCTCACATAAATCCAACAGTTTGATGTGGTTTTCCATACTTGCAGGCCTCAGCCATTTGGTGTGGTAATAAACACCCCCAAATCTTGTGTCTTCGATTGGCTTCAGCAATGATGAAACATGGAAAACAAAATAAAGGAACATAAACCTTGTCTGAAATTTGTTTGGAGTCCATGTGTGAAGCATACCTGGCTTTTCATACTTATCATAGCACCTGACAGAAGTGACACATTCCTCTTTAGCCATGTCTAATTTATCTTGTCAGTGTCTGGAACAGACAGGGAAAGCCTTTGAATATTGTACTTCATAAAATTGCAATCAGACTGATAAATCTGTTTATTTTTCCTTTAAATGTTCCCTGGTTTTCATAACAGAGACAGCTTGCTTGGATGCTGATGAATGGTTAGTCTCCCATCACAGACCTTTATGGACACTTTGCCAAGAAACTTTTGTGAATTCCTCAGCTTCTTCTTGTCTTTTTTTCCCAACACCTGAAAACTTGCAACTGGCCTGGCTTGAAAGCTGCCTTGGAAATTTTACAAAGGCTCTTACTTTGGTAGCTAAAAATGACCTTGAAGAAAGATTAATATTGTGTAGGGGTTGATGACATAAATCTGTTAAAATGTGCCTGATGTGCAGTTTCACATGCAGGAATGTTATAGCCATATTCCTGTACTAACACAGTGACATTGAACAGAGCATAGCAGATATTAAATCTAAAAAAAAAAAAAATAATAAAAAAAGGAACCCCCAAAAGGATTTGAACTATTTTTACCAAGAAAATGCTTCTGGCAAGAGAATATAAATTTAATGAAAAATAAAAACAATGGTCTTTAGATGTATTGGCACGTATTTTCTAATTCACATAATTCTAGGGATTGTTACTGAGAATGTAGGTACTTGCCCCAGGAATGGAACAGTCCCCTCTTTCTGTACTCTACTGTTTGTAATGAAAACAATAACAAGCTACAGTTAAAATGAATAAAAGCCCAGCTGAAGAGTTAGGTCCATCCTTTGTCTTAAACATATGTGTGGAAATCTGTCCATTGCTAGCCCTTTTGGATGTAGATATTTAGAACACATGGATTAATGCCTTCCTAACTTAAAGAAGGAAAAATAAATCATGAGGAGATAGGTGAAGTAAGGTTTATGTTCTTTACTGAACTGGTAAGAAATGAACAAAAGTTGCTATCCTTTCTCAGAAAAAAATGCATATCCTACTACTTTGCCTTTGTGAAAATAACTGAATAATTAGATTTGCAGAGAAGCAACTGGGGACAGTTTGTAGCTAAGAAGTCTCAACAGTAGCTCACGGTGTTTAATCATGGGGAATTAAGTTGATCTTTTTGCTGTATATTGGCAATGGGTCTCTGTCAAACATTCTTTCACCCCAGTGTGTTTTCCTTTGCTTTCAGAAAAATTTTGGATAGTCTGATGAGAGGTAGAGTAGTATCCTGGATGTACTTTAAATACAGTGCTGTGTGCCAGGTCATTTTTTATGCTGCACAGATGAGCCAGCATGCTGCCATTACCAGCTTCATCCCTGTAACCAGCTCCCATGTCTGCCAGAGTTACAGGCTTTTGTGGTGCACAATGCTCCAACCGAANCTCAGCACAAACACTATTTCAGTTTCTACATCTGACAGTTTGGCACTTTTCACATCACTAAATTTGTTTAAAACATTCATTACTACACATGCTCTGAGAGAAGTAAAACAAGTTCTAAATAGTATTTGTGAGTTGGTAAACTTTCTATTTAAGGTGAAATGATTTAAACTGACAAGAAAATACTGTGAAAACAACTCAGAAAAAATAACTTATTTCTATTTAAGTCTTGGCAAATATTAAGAGAACGAGAAATGGTATACTAAAATGGGTGTCGTGCTCTTCTGTAAAAGTAATTAAAAAATGACAAGGCTGATTTATGTGAAACTTCGTAAAACCATTCTGCATCCCAGCCTTTCCCCAATTAGAACTTTGTGCGCCAAGTTTCAGCTTGAAGCATTTTAAAGGAAATCGTTCCTTAAAGTATGAGAATTGTATAATGAAGTGCTCATATCTTATTTAGGATTCTAAGTACAGTTTCATATGTGTAATTTTTTAATAGAACAAAGTGTAATACAAAAAAGCATTTGAGTGCAGAAAGAATGTATACATTCTATTAAAACTGCTTCGTGTGCAGAAACTTAAGGACCCTTACTATGGTGAAACTTTAAATCATGCTACTGTATCTGTATCCCAGGAGATAGACTCCTACAATACAAAACTAACATTAACATTTTTGCTAATGGTTACTAGCCTGGCAAAATGCTTTGTATGGTTTTATGGGAGGAGAAAGTAAAAAGCCATTTGTCGTATGGTTTTGTGAGAAGTAATAGTTCATAAATTAAAAGGAAACTTTGCAATACCTCTCAAAACATGTATTTGCATTGGTCATGACAATTCACACATATTTTGGCCCTGTTTAAGATTTTCCAAGTGATTCAGGCTAGGTGGAGATGCTCCAATAATTTTGGGTTTAAGTTGTTTTTTTTTTTCTTCAGACCTTGTTGGCTTTGTCTGATCTGAACATGTCCTCTCAGTTTCACCTTGCTGAAACTTCATGTTTCTCCTCTGCAGGACAGATAAATAACATGGCTTGTCTGCCTATAAAGAAAAAAAATTAAAAAAGAAAATAAATCCCACCCCCACAAAACCACCATATATTTGGATTCTAACACAGCAGTTCCACAGCTTTCAAACTGGAAACTCTTAAGGAGCCTGTGTATTTATCATAGAAGCTACTGTTACTGAAGACGGAAAACAATTTGTCATATTCATATTAACACAGAGGTTTGTTCCTAGTATTTTTTTTTTCTTTTTGCTATCTATTTGGTCTCTATGCTTATATTAAAAGATAACATGAATATGATTAGCAATACTTTTATTTAGTCTATAATTCTTAAGAGGTTTGTTACAAGGAGCAGTGGATTAGGATCTTTTTCTAAACTCTAGAACATTGCAAACACACATGGAGCAAAGGGCTAAAAGTCTGCTGTAAAAATGTCTGGTTTGATTTTCAAAGTTCAAATATGAAAAAAGCAGGCAAACAGGATGAACAGTGAAAAATGTAGCTAACTAAATTGTTTCTTTGGTATTGCTCATAAAGAGTTATGAATGGTTCAGACAAACTAACCTTCTCTTCAACAATATTAAGTGTCTTTTATACTGTCAGTTGCACAGTATATGGAATAGCCCTGAATTTTTTTACACGACCTCTGCTTTTGACATCTCTGAATCCTTACTTGCCCTTCCTATTTCTCATGTTTTAACCAACATAAAATAGGCAATTATGTGATGATATAGTTCTTTCATACCAGATTTCAAACTCCAGATAGAAAACTCTCTTCATTTTTCCTGAAGTGTGTCTAAAGACAGTGTGCTGCTCTGATATTTTCACTCATTTAAAGCACCAGATTACATAGTAGCTTTAATTCTACCTTGGAGTAATGTTGAATAGAGGATTTAAGTGGGATTATAGTCAGTTTTATCTGATGCTTCTGTCTAACCTTGGTATAATCCCCTTCTTCCCTAATCATTGCAAAAAGAGATAATTTATTGTAATCATAGGGAGGGGGAGAGAGAAATAAAAATAAATAGCAACATCTGTTCCTAACTTCATTATCTCAAAATTTCTTTATTACTGCACTTCACTATGTGTTTCTCTTTCATCCTAAAGAAAATATGAAACCCCTTTTCACCTCTTTCTATATAATCTTATATTTTTGGAACCAAGAAAGAGAAATATATGTTGGCACAGTTTTTTTCAAGGGGAAAAAAAAAAAAAAAAACAAAACTAAAGCTGTGGGGTGCTAAGTTGGTTAGACTGAAATACCACTTGTCATTTTTTGACTACATCACTGCAATCATCACAAGGGTAATACTGCTACTTCTTTTGTTTATCATTTACCTAGAACACTGTAAAGTCTCAGTTTTGTGTCACTTCTTTCAATATCATGTCTCTTTAAGCTTTCTAGGAAATAAATATTCAATTTATCTTGCCAAATTCTGTGCTCTCAGATACTTTGTGAGGTCATTAGGATTATTCAGATCCAAACAGAGTACTTGAGTCAAAAAGTAATACACTGTACCTTTAAAACAACAGTTGTTTTAAGTCAGGGGGTTTGTTTTGATACTCTCAGGGTTTTTTTGTGTATTCCAACAGGACAACATTTTGTGGTGCAAACAATATCCTTTGCCTCCATGTTCTTTGGCATTGGCTTTTGGGACAACTCTATTGTATGCAAAACCTGTACTTTGTAGACATACTGGGTCTCCCACCTGTCAGTACACTGTGTCATACTCTTGATCTAGACTGTGACCCCATTAAAAAATGTCTTTTTGTCCGCTATACATCAGTAAGGGAAAATAATTGTGGTGGGAGTCAGACAAGCCCCATCCCTTAGCCGAGTTGTCTCTGCCTTCAGCAGAGGGCAGCAGCAGCCCCAGTACGGTAGAGATTAACCACAAAGGAGCTCTCGATAGATCTGCCAACTGTGCTAACCTGCCCTTGGAAAAATCAGACACAATGCCCAGTCCTGCCTAGATAAGGACTTCTGAATGCATTCACACAGGGCACACCGTATGGCAGTGACAGGATAAGAGCACAGGCTCCACCTGAGAGCTATTTCCAAGTTCTGGGTTTGTAGGCACCCAGGGAATTGGAGTTAACAAAATAGGGTAGCAAGATTTTAAAATTATATTTATGTTAAATAATGTTCCAGTCGAGGTGTTTGTAGTGCTGTGGTTGAACAATACTGCACAATGTCCAGTCAGCATTATCACACTGGGACAATAATTTCTACCAACACTCTCAGGAACAGCAGGAGTCTTTCAGCCTTCTTATGGCTTTACGTTGGTAAATTTCTTGTCAAAGTTTGGTTTGCTTCAGAGTTTCTGTCTTTTTTTTTTTTTTAATACTGATTAAACTCCATTGCAACCCCATATGTTTCAACACCACAGCTGTGAAATTAGAGAAGGATTTCCAGATGCAGGTTTAAATGGCTAAGAAACAAAAATGGACTAAGTCAATTATACTTTCCCATCAGGCCATCTTGGAGGCTTGCTACTGTTATCCACACCAGTAACATTCAGCAAACTCCCCACTTAACTGGCTATAATTTTAAAATCTCCTTCCCTGTGAGACTAGCTGTAAAGTCAACATGTGCCAAAGCACCAGGATTGAGTTCCAAAAGCAAATAAGAGCTTCAGTGGAAATACTACCTACATGCTTGATTTTGAATATGAAGATCACATATCTCTGCTTCATCGTTATCACAGTGCCTTGGTGACAACTGATTTTGCAGCACATGTGCAGTCTGGAAGCACGGCCTATCCAGGTACCACAGCCAGCAGCTGGGGACCAGGGCAGCTTGTACCTGGTGGCTCTGGGCATCCCTCCGTGCCAGGCACCTGTAGCCTTCTCATTGCTCTCCTTTTCCCCATCCTACATTTTAAAGAACAAACACTGCTTTAAGAAAGCAAAGTTGCCATTTTTCTGGACAGTACTGGGTTCCTAATTGTTTAAACACACGCAGTCCTGCAGGTCTATGACCAATATAACTGACAGGCAAACTTACACGTATATATAACAAACTCACCAGGTTTTAGGTTAAAGTAAAGTGAGAAAAACTAATTGGCAGAAGGGTAAGCATAATAAATTCTGAGGAAAAAGTGTAGTTGATCCCATCATAAAACAACCAGAATGAGAATGTACTACATAATAAACTAAGTGTTACTGTTTTCTACGATCACCCAGGCCCTGCATTTTGATTGATTGCAGATTCTGAATTACTGAGAAAATGGCAGTTAATTACCCCTAACACCTTTGGAGGAACAGCTTAGAGGGGACTATGAAATTAGCACTCTGAAGTCTGAGCTAAATATATCATTTTAGCTTAATGGAATTTAATAATATTGTAATTCAAATGTATGTTGCTCAAAATTAATGGCTTTTAATACTGAAATACCTTTATTTGATCTGCCCCATATTTTATGCACACTGACATTTACTGATTTCTTCTGAAATAACCATCACTTCTAGAAACTGGAGGAGAAACTTGGGAGTATGTATTTAAGGTGAGGTATTATTCCAGAAGCAGTAGTCAGGACAGAGTTTGATGTGCTTGTCCTGATGGTTTGGCTGTCTTTTTCCATCCTGTCTTTAGCTCTGCCAAGTAGGTTGTATCTAGTTACGAGCTCAAAGGACTGAGCTGTGGTTTTCCATCAGAGCCCCTGGAGAGGGCAGGTGGTGGGAGTCCAGCAGGAACCTCAAGCCTGCAGGTCACTCTGCCAGAGCTCTGCCACAGCCCCTCCAGGTCCCAGAGGTTTTAGTGGAAGAGCAGCCAGTGCAGCCCTGTCTTCTCACGGTTGCACCAGTAACTGAAAGTTGCTTTGTAATGAAGCAGGGTGAGGTAGTTAGACTGTGAGCAGAAATCCCCTGGAGATTAAGAGGAGGAGGCAGTGGTAGATCCCATCCATTCCACACCTGTATCTATGATGAGCTTGCAGTTACAGCTGTCCATAGAAAGTTTTATGGAGATTTTTGGAAATCGGGGATACACTGAAATATCATCTTTTTTATAATCCCCCTGGGTGGTACTGGACCATGCTCACTGCAGCTGTAGCACCCCATTCTTATTTCTTATTGGTCCAATTAAAACCCACACATTATCTATTAAATTATAATTTGTTTGGACATAGAGGATTAAAAAAATTACATCTAATGTCTATTTACAGTTTGATAGACTCTATGAAAATTATAAATTAATAACTAGACATATAGAGCACATATGCCCAAGAATTATAAAATATGTATATTTAAATTTAAAAAAAACCAAAACCAACTCAAGGCAGTCAAGTTGAACTTAACTAGTTCAATCATTGAACTAGATTTTACACTTTGGAAAATCCTTTTACACACTGAGGACGAAATCAGAAGTGTGTTACAGTACATCCTCCAATCCAAATCAGAATTACACTCACATGGTGCTAGATGCTTTTGAAATTCAGAACATAATGCTTGGACTCAACAATCTCTGACACTTTTTCAGCCTTCATGATTCTATGACTCCTGCTTGCATTATAGCAGGAGAAGCTTCTCAGAGTCGTCTCAAACCCAGATTCACATTATTTTTTGATTCTTATGGTGCCCTTACACTTCTAAATTCAAGAATGACTTGTGAATCTTTGAAGTAAAATCTATTCCATGTCTGAAATATCTGACCATATAAAATATTGCCTGCAGCCTCAATTTAGGTCACAAATAGTATCTGCAGTATGTGATCCATTCAAGGAAAGGACTATTAATCAGCAGAGAAATAAATAATATGTTCACCCAGCAAAATCTGTATTCAACTCCCAGTATAGATGATGGGACAGTATGTGCAAGCCTGTAAGCACAAATATAGGGGTTATTGTCAGATGCATACCACAAAACTTGAAGTGTTAAAAAACCCCACTGAGGACTATAGGAGCATCTAGGGAAATTTTTTAAATGCAAACAAGCACACAGAAAAGTGCCAAAGATTAAGATTACTTGCCTGAAGTGAAAGTGTCTCAGAAAGGTATTTTAAAAGGTATTTGCACAAAGGATATCAGATACAGAGGCTGTATTTTACAGGTGTTGACATTTGCAAAATATTGTGAAAAAAAATGGGGATGACCAAATATTAAATATAAATATATTCAATTTCATTGCCAGACTTATTTCTTCTTATGCAGCATTTTGTTAGTGGAAGAAAATTTAGCATCTGTGTCTAAACACACAGGATCACATTAAATCCCTTGATTTCATAATCTCCTGTCAGCACTAACAGTCTTGTCTGTAAATAAGTGAAAACTATCCAAGAAAAAAACACGCCTCAAATAGAAGACTTAAGCAAATCTTATCAATACTTTTACTTTGCATTGACCCCTAATTATACTATTCAGTTTTCTTCATATTTAACAGAATCATGTACACAGTATTATATGAAACAACTGTACAAATATAAGACAGCAAAAACTATTTAAATAATGGTGTAAAATATTAAGAGTCTGCTAGCTGGGAAATTGAAATATCTACTGGGGATGACAATTGTTTTTCACTGGCATTTTTAATGTTGGTTTAGAAATTGCATTGTGACAAAATTTGCACAGCTGGGAGCTGATTCTTCCCAGACACTTTCTCAGCATAAGAAAAGGCATTGATTTAAATACAGTCTGCATCACCACCCAGACCTGCCTGAAACTCCATGTTAGAGATCCACATGCTGCTCTATCTGTGTTTCCCTGAGGGAACCACCCCAGCCCAGAGCAGAGGAACTGTCCCAGCCAGGTCAGTGATGCACATCTGTCCTGATGGCTGATTCTGCCCTGGGTCCATCTGCTCTCTCTTCTCCTGCTTTTTCCTTACCATCTACCAGTTCAAGCCAATAACATTTCGTTCCACTCTTTATCCATTGCTTTGTTTTGCTGGGCTGCTTTCTCCACGGAAACTGGTGTTGAAGATTTTGTCCAAGTTTTTACTTTCCTCTCAAACAATGGGTCTATATTGCTCCCTGTAAGAATGGGAATTATGCCCAGATGGAATGGAAGCCTTAAAAGCGAAACACCAAAGAAATACATGGATTTCTACTGCTCATGTTAAATCTTTGCTGTATGCTTTGTCCTTTGCAAGTACTTTTCCTGAATTGTTTGTTGTTTTTTAAATTTAAGCATATTATATTCAAGCTAAAGGCTACCTTGCATGTCAGGTGAGGATACAAATGAAAATCTTGGAGCAAGAAATGAAGTATTCCTTAGCAAGCTATGAAAACAACATCAATGAACAGTTGGTAAAGCAATCAGGATCCCAAACTGAAACATAGAGCAAACGCAGCCACCTTAGACTTTCTCATTTGATTTACAGCAGTGTTGGAAAGTAACTTGACTAGGTGCCATGGGGTTCCCAGAGCAGTTGAGTCAATGTATTGTTTATATTGTCATGGATGTTAATTAGATTAGCAAATTGATGTTGAGAACTGCAGAGAGAAGTGGGTGTGCTCTTTGAAACTCATTCTTCTGGCCTTAAAATTCACGAGAGATGAAATCCTACACTGGAGAAATAGGTGAGGTCTTCCTGAGTCCCAGAATCCTCATCAGAACAGCTTACCAAATAGCAAAGGAGTTCTTACCTGGCTTTGGAGGTAACAGGCAGCAGCATTCATGGACTGCTCAGTTCATGAACAGGCACAACAAGCAGGGAATGAACGTCGTTCATGCTGGTATATTGCAATATTAGGTCTCTTATCAGGTGCTAATAATTTTTTATTGATGGATTAGTGTCAAGTCAGAAATGTTCATTAGAAAAATGAAGTCGCTATTACACTTTTAACCTATCTTCTGCTCATTACTAAAGCATCTGAGCATCTTTCATGTAAACTATGATAATTAGTAATATCTGTAGACGAGGAGTCCTTGCCACTCTGCCATAGTCCAGGATGAAAAGGAAGAAAATAAGCACAAAAATTCCTGTAAGAAGTTGGGGATTTGTAATCCTGTGGAACTACAGCTCTCTTGTACTTTTACAAAATACTGCAACTGTCTGCTTTAATAATACAATGGCAAGGTATTAAGTTTTTTCCTTGAAATCACTTATAATTTTTTTCTCAAATTCATAGCAATTATGCTCCTAAACTCTCAAATATATCCATAATCTTTGTTATTCAGTATCCACAATTAGTTTGAAGTGTTCATATATATATTTATTTTGCAGAACTAGGGCTACAGAAAAGACAGAAGTTTGCTGAATCTGCATTTCTTATTGCCACATGGGTTTCTCTAGAGGCCTGGCAGGCCTGGTTTGTTTAATCTCTCACAGGCCCAAATAAGTGTCTTACATGTCACTACTGGAATTATGAAGCAGCCTGTCAAATAAAGTCAAATCTGTAAACCAATCCAGCAGCTGGAACTTCAAACTTGCTAATTTTTTGTGGATAAAAAGTAAATGGAATTCTAAATTATGAACGACCTTACAGAAACCTCCCAGGTAGTGGTGAGTTCACAGCAGACACAAGCAAATCAAACTCATTGATGTCAGTGCATCGATGTGTTTTCACTCCAGCCAAGCACTGGCAGAAAATTTATTGGTGCTAAAACACCCAAAATTTGCAGAAAGGGAGATGATAGGATAAATTGCCTCAGCTCCTGGAGAGACATTCTGGTTCCAGAAAATTTTCTGTTGCTTGTCAAGGATGAGCCTTGATATTAATCTATTCCAGCACTATCCCAGGTGAGTTCTCTGACTCGTGGCTATTTTGGAGGGGAAAGATGTTTTGGGTTGGTTTTTTATGGGGGTGTAGGAACCATAAAAACCCCCCACAACCGTTAAAACCTTCTGTTCTTCAATACAATAGGACAAGAAAGCTTATTGCTGCATTTTTGTGCTCCTGTGTGCTCACAATGCGCTATGTCTCATGGACATTACAAAAGCCTGTAATTTTATTCCTGTGACTTCCATCAAACAGATGAAAATGAAACAGTGCAGCTCATTCCCACTTCTCATCCACAGGCTCTTTCATGCTCGTCTCTGACTCTCATTACTATCCTGAATGTCTTGAGACATCTATATCCATAGAAAGCTCATTGATATTTTTTAACATGTGATTGGTTTAGGAAACTGCTGAAAAAAACATCAATGCCCCTATTCTGTCTTCTCAGAAGATTATCAAGTACAAAATACTGAAATGAGAAACAGTCACATCAACACCATCAGGATTGGTCCCACCAGCAAGAAAATAATGTTACTGCACTTGTGCCAGGTGTAATTGCTATGAACACTGGGCATGACTTAGCTTTGGCATTTTTTCATCAAACCAGAATAGAGCAGGCTAAATCCATGCTGTCTCAATCTGTTTCTATATCTCTGGAAAAATATCATTGCAATGAAAAAGGATTTCAGTGCACTGAAAACACAAAGGTCATTTACGGTTAGTGCTGCTGAAAGTTGTGGTGACCAATTATAATTAAACCACTATTTCTGCACAGCCTTCAGTGCCGTGGACATCATGCCAAGTGTTCATACATAAGGGAAGGGCATTTTTTGCTACTTCTTTTATGAGTTTTGGGACAAATTCTGCACCTCCTGCACCAAAATCCCACTGAAGTTCTTGCAGTTTTGAGCTATATCAGAGAAAAAAGATTTGTAGAGATTACTCACACAAAATTTAAAATTTAGAAGATGCTCCATTTAGAAATATAACCTAGAACATGAAGAATCAATAAGCAGCCAACCAGGAACTCAGGAACTGCAAAGGCCACAGTGACTTGTCCAGAGAAGGGTAACAAGGTTGGTGTAAGGCCTGTAAAACAAATTGTCTGAGGAGCAGCTGAGTGAGCTGCAGGTGCTCTGCCTGAAGAAGAGGAGGCTCAGGGAAGACCTTTTCATTCTGTACAAGTGCCTGAAAGGAGGTTGGAGCCAGGTGGGGATTGGCCTCTTCTCCTAGGATTAGACAACTTGGTCTTAAGCTGCACCAGAGGAGGGTTTGGTTGAACATTAGGAAGAATTTCTTCACAGAAAGGATGACAAAACATTGGAATGGGTTGCCCAGGGAGGTGGTGGAGTCATTGTCCCTGGAGGTGTTCAAGGAAAGACTGGATGTATCACTCAGTGTTGTAGTCTAATTGACAAGGTGGTATTAGGTCATAGGTTAGACTTGATGACCTCGGTGGTCTTTTCCAACCTAGTTGATTCTGTGATTCTGTGACTTACATACTGTTTTAATATTATTTCCTTTGAAAAAATTAGTGGCTTCTTCTCCCCCTTCCCAACAGGCTTCTAGCCAATGGTTACATGCCAAAATAACTGCCTAACACACATGCAGATGTATGTCATCATCAATATCTCTAAGAGCTGCTACACCTGGTACAGTTAGGAATAACTACATTTTTTTTTCTACCTTTGCAATCTTTAAGGTAATTTAAAATCACTTCTGTGCTTGAACTCTGAATAAAGTTTGAAAAAGCCTTATATCATATTGTACCATTACAGACATCAGAAGAAAAACGTGGTTTATGAATAACGTAAGGCACATTCAGGACCTTAATGTGGAGAGAAGTTACCTCCTGAGGTCTATAGAGCATGACCCTAGCAGGAAGGTAAGGGCTGACAACCCCATGAAGATGAAGCAGAAGTGGATTGAGAGTGTGGTGGATGCTGCCCCAGGGCCTTGGCTGGGGGAGATTAGGTGGGTGCAGTGGCACCAGTCAGCTAAGAACTTTTCCTTTCGTTTGCCTGGGTTCAGATTTTTAAATAACCCTTGGTTAGGATTTTCTCCTCACTTCCTGTGACTGCCCAGTGGAAGTAAAAATGATTTAGTGAGAGGGAAAAAGCACTCATTTCCTACCACAGGACTTAAACCTCCTGTACATTATGCTGTGTATATGGGACAGGCAGAAGACCATAATCCTGAAAGAGTGCCAAGTGTTAGGCATGTGGAAGACTGCTTGCCACAAAGAAAGTTGAAGCCTTAGCCAAGTGGGTGAAGTATGTAGGAATGGTGGGTAGGGAGTTAAACCTCCTTCATAGAGTTGTTTAACGTTTCAGAATGCACTACTGGATTTGCAATCAGTTTGGCAGTGCAGTCTTATAACCAAACAGACATCTCTTTTAAGAAAGTTTTTTATGTCCGAACAGAAAGAGGTTTGTCCTCGAGCAGGAAGCCCAAGTCAGAGCTTACACGGGGATATATTTTCAGTCATGTGACCAAGACAATAAACATGAATCGTTTGATCTGCGTGGCAACAGTGCATGAGTCGTAAGTTATGCTGGGATAGAATGAGATGCAAATCTGCCAGGAGTGACTCAGTACTCTGGGATGTTTCTGCACATCCTAAATTTTACCAGGCTGAGACTTGGGGACCTGAAGTAAAATATCTCAAGAACCCATAAAACTATTCCAGCAAGCATGATGGCTTAAGCCCTTATGTCAAAACAGAGGAACAAGCAGTCTATTTTGTATAAAATATTTTTTGGTCATCTAACAATAAATTAAAATTCTTTAAAACATGTACTTCTGTAGCCATGCATTTACCAGCAACCTTTTCCTCTCTATATGATTCAAAGAGGGGCAGTAATACCTCCCCTGGGACTACAGAAAGCATGGGTAGAATTTTAAAATACCATTAAAAATTATCTCTTATTAATCGCTGTCACATTCAAATTTGAGCAATATCCTCTGGCCATTTAATACCAGTGCTGCCATTATACCTTGTTGTCTTACGACATTATCCAGCTAACCACACTGGCACGTTATTTCCGAGACCGCCTCTGTTTACAAATCAAAGTGCCTCGCTTAAGCACAGCCTGCTGAAATGCTGTGCTGTTATTAGGAAATGTGAGTGGGCTGAAGTGGGGATCCCTGTAGAGTTAACTTGGCAGCCTTCGAGATCCTGGCTCAACCTGATATTAAAAGTGAGTCATCAGTTTACCCACACAGCAGGCCCTCACTTTGTACTTTTCGCTGCGAGGAACTCAGCAGAGGGCCAGGAGATTCAGCATTTGCTTCTCTAATTAATATCCAGCTGAAAGGAGCTCCTTGTTCAGGAAGACTTGGTGGGGTTTTTGTTGCCAGTTGGTTAGTTTAGGTTTTTGGTTGGTTTTTTCTTTTACTTTGGTTTTGTTTATTTTATTCTTCAGTTTTCAGTGCTGATAAAGAACAGAAACACAAGCCAGGCCTTACCACCTGGAATGGTAGTGTGCAGTGTGTGTTAGGTGCCCAATTCAGGCTACTTCATTTCCACTTCAGGTTTAGGGCTCTGCAACTGCCTCTGCTCCATGTTTTTTTTGTATCTGCTAAGAGCTACTTGCAGCTCAAATCTTTAATTCATGTTAATTTGAAGCTAAGCTTTTATCTCAAGAAGACTCATAAACAGCCCCTGAAGGCCTCTGGCAGAAGGTGTTGCATGTCTTTGAGGAGCTGATGACCCACAATACAACAGATGCTGCAGAGTAAACATGCTTTTCAGGTTAATCGATCAAGGCCAAGTTTTCCTTCTGGCATATATGTTAAACATCTAACTGGTCTTTCATGGAGCATTTTCTTGTTCTAGCAGCTTTGCAGCAGCACTGGGGGTGGCATGTAAACATAGCAGCTGATGGACAGACTGTTTCCTGTACTCTGGAGCTGTCTTGATTCTGCTTTTCTCTTGCTTTTATCCCAGCCCATCAATCACATTTAAATGCCTCTCTGTAACTGAGACAACTTTTCTGTCCTTTTTACAGCCTAAAAAAAATAATTTTCTATATTCCTACTTCCCTGCTTTAGAGGTACACTTTATTGAAAAGTATCTCCTTCATGTAGCATTTTTTGATCTTTTTTGTCCCCAGCATGAGGTAACAGCTATACGAGCTAAAGCATGTGGATTTCAGTGGAACTTGGGCACCTAAGTATAGATGCTTTCCTGAAGCAGAGCCTGCTTTTTTGTCAATATGTTCTGGATCTGAGGGAAACTGAAGTCAGTTTCCCTGATATTTCACCAGTGGTCCTAGTATAGCTGGATAGCCAGGTTGGTAAAAAAGGATTCTGTGAGTGCCAAAAAAAAAAGTTAATATCACAGTTCTTGGGACTGCAAAATTTGCATTTACAAAATTATATGTTCCCCAAATACACATTTTCAAGTCCCTCTATTTTCTTCTGATTTGTTTCAAGATATGCTAGTTTTATGTGCCTTTCTCACTATGTTCCCTTTCTATTTATGCCTGTAACAGGCAGAATCATTGCTATTCATTTCGTTATATGAATTTCATGACAATGCTACAGTTTGTTTTATACAGCTGGGGAACCACTAAATGCAAAAGCATGCTTTACTTTTGCTGCTGTTCAGTTTTGCTGGAACTTAGATCACAAGAGTTTGGGGAGAATTTTTTGTTTGTTTAGATCCTCCCAAAGGCAAGGAACTGGAAGAGGAGAAAAATAAAATTTACGTTACCGATGAAATTAGTAGAAAAAGGGAGGGAAAGGGGCTGAAGAAAATATAAATCTTCTTGAACAACCAAATGATTTGAATTATGGAAACTAGAGTGTTTTATGTCAAGTGCCTCTTCACCCTCTAAGTGTGCTATGAAATATGATCACTTGTCTTGAATACACTCCGTCCTAACAGCAACATTCCTGAACTTATAAACACTATTAATTGTGTCAAACTTGGAATCTAAATTCTGCAAGCCCTTCCTATGTTAAACTGAATGGGTCTCATTCATAGCTGGGCTAGGTTTGAATGAGCTCAGCATGGTTATGTTGGGCAGGACAAACTTTTCAATAATAATTCTGCATTCTTCTATCAACAAATCTTTGAATAACCTATTTTGAAGTAGTTTGTGTGGCAACAGGACCCCTTTTCTATATGCCACATTTCGGCGGAGAAATTCATGCATCACAGACCACTGAAGAAACTGTATTTTCCAAAAAGAAGAGCGACAGCCATGTGAAGTTAAAATGCTTTTCAGGCACCATTCTCAATTTTTGCTACAGGAAGAGCCTCTGTTGGTAGGTGGAATACAGCTTTTATTCTTGCCAATGAGATTGGTACCTCTTTTACCCCCTGACTTAAGTGTATTTAAAGTGTTGTTGTTTTACATGAAATTGTAATTATAGGAACAGAGAGGGATATAATGAAAATAGCCTTCCTCTATGTTTGCTTTCAATGAACAAGCTAACACACAAACAGCAGATAAACCATAGCAACAGGTCTGTTCCATGCTGGTACTTCTCAAATTGGTCCCTCAGCTTCGCTGGCTCAGATGTTCTACATGGCAGGCCTCCACAGCAACACACTGACAATGTGAACCTGGTATCTGCCTGAGATAGAGAGGGACACCCCTGGAAAGAGAAGCTAAGAACGAAACTAAAATTTTAGATGAGGTTTGATATTCCATTCTATGCTTCTATTTTTGTTTCTGGGGTTATAATAGATTACTTAACAATTTGATGCCAGTGTCTCCAAAGTTTGCCTTGTTCTAGTAGCCTGGTTTTAGGTGTTTTTCTAGATTATGGATAGGCTGTTCCAAAAGGCAGAAAATTGCTCTGTACAGGCATAAATCAGCATCCATCAGAGATGGCACCATTCAGGACCTCTTTTGAGGTTTGTCTGGGAAACTCAGCTTAACAGCCTGGTAAAACTCCATGTTATACAAGAAAAAGACATTTCCTTTATCTGGTGAACTCCATTCTGTTTAAAAATATACTTGGATTTTAGTCTTTCCTTTAAAGAATCAAACGGATGTTGACCACCCAGACTGAATCGTGCAGTATGTGACGCCAAGAAATCCTACTTAAGTAGTGATCTGAGTCTCTGTGTGATGTATGTGTGAGAGCAGTGAGGCTTGTAAGGGGGAGATGCCAAACCTGCTTTGCTGTTGCACTCAGGAGGGGAGAAAACGTGATGGCAAAGCATTTGCTGAGATCCTGGATTGCCAAGTGCAGTCAGGGCGGGCTGAAGGTGTACCAGTGTCTCCCTAAGGAGTGTGGGAGGAGGAAAAGGATGTCCTCTGCAGTAACACACTGCTTTCTTCATCTTCTAATCCTCTGAGTGACAAAAGCCACAGAGATTGCTGAGATTTCTGTCCAAGCAGCAAAAGGTTTGTGCCATCATTACTCAGCTGTCTTCTTCTTCCTTTGGGGTATGAAGTCCCTGCCCATGGATCTGCCAAGAGCACAGTACAGTCAGTACAGTCAGTACAGTCTCCAGAAAGCTCTGCACAAACCTCAACAGGATGATCAGTGACAGCACATTTCAGAAAAGCAATAAATCAGCATTTATGTACTGCTTAACAATTGTAAAGCATTTCTCAAGCATGAATTAATGAATACACAGAAAGAGTTCTATCAGAGTGGATGGTTCACAGGCTGTAATGATGATGAACAGGCACCTTTAATCCAAACCATACTCGGCACTAAATCAGCACTTGGTGCAAGATTAGTTATAAAACTCAAAGGTAAATCAGTGATCAGCAAAAGCAGATAGATAATGCTAAATGGTGAGTTAATGTGAATTTCCCAGACTTTGGGTGGCAAAGGGAAGGTTGCCACTGTTACAAAACACACAGGTGATGTCCAGCTCCCCAGTTACTTTTAACAGCCATCTTTCTCAAAGCAGTATCACTGACAAAGCAAGGCGTTACTTAGTAAATGTAGCACAATTTCCTCCTTTTGGTCTTAGTATGTGATATATAAGATCTCACATATATTAGATAACAAGAGCCAAAAGTTCTCACAAGAAAGCAAATGGAGAAAAACTCTTAAAAAATAGGAATAATGGGAACATGTGTGACTAAACAAGAAAATGAAGACTTTAGGCAACCATCTAACATGAGAAATGAGAAGAGGAAAAGATGAAACTGTTAGTGAAGCTGTGCCACAACCACAGAGTAGTCAGAGGAAAAGTGATCCCTGGATCCATGGACAGGAGAGGCTTTGGCCAGTTTTGGTCCTGTTTCCAAATTCAGTAAAAATACTTTCTGCAGGACAAGACCATTAAAGCTTATTCCTAATGTTTAATGTTTAATGCTAAATGGATTGTTGAACTACAGATATCTGAGGGAATGTCAAGGAGTGTGAGTCAGGACTACTGTATTCAAAGCCTGGCTAAAGAACAGCAGATTTGGAGTAGGTGAAATAAAGTGCTGAAGTAGTTTAATAGACTAACCTGAACACCAGGCTGTGACAGAACAAAAACCAGATCACTCTGATATTTCTGAATTAGCAATTCTGTTTCACATGAGAAGGAATATTCAATCATAATTTTTCTTGAAAAGTATAACCAGATGGGCAGCCACCCTAACAGCCAAGAAACATGTCTTTTGAGAGTCATTCTAGGGCATTTCATAGAATAAAACACCCTTTTTTTTTTCTTTTTTTTTTTTTAGCAGCTCTAATTTCAGGGTCTGACAAAGGCAGACAGGACTGTTACACATGGAAAATGGTGCAATGGGAACACTATCATAGTGAACTAGCTCCTGTAAGCAGCTGAGTTACTCCATTCTTATTCAGGCCAATTCTGTTAACAAGGTCTTGACCCAAGCAAGAATTTTAGAAATGGGGAATTAATATCATTAGGGGGAATTGATATTTTCTGTACTATTTTCTCTACTCTTTCCCTCATGGTGTAGTATGGCAAGGAACAATTCTCCTTCAGCTGCAAAGTGAACATACCTGGAAGAAAACAGAGAATCTAATTCTTCTTCTGTTCACTTGCTCTTCCTCTCAGGCTAACCTGTACCTATTTTCAAGGAGATACTGCTGTTTAAATGTATAAGATCTCTTTTACTGAGATGGAATAGATTACTCTTCCCTCCTTATCCTCAGTCTTTGGGTTCTATTGTGCTCACTGCCACTGCATCTCTTGTGTTTCAAGGTTTGCAGGATTAGGGGGCTGGCATGAAAATGTGATTTGATATTATGAAGAAACAAAGTGCTGATCTCTCATAATGCACAATATTATCAAGGCAGATCCAATCCTGAAGTTTAAGAACCAAGTCATTATTCCAGAGATATATACAGCTACTGGAGGGATAAATCACTTCTAGAGAGACCATTTCAAGGTTATAGAACATTGGAAAAAATACAACAGAAAGCCAATTCTCACATAAACCCATAGAAGGGCAGTATTTTAGGTGCCAGAAGTGTCTTTGAGAAGTTTGGAAGTCTCTGTATACTTGGAGAAACAGTAAAACTACTTCTGTCCTTTACTCCTGTAGCATAATAGTGAAAAGAGCCACAAGACTTATTCCTGTGACTGTAGCAATCACGATAGGGAGACCACTGCCAAATGAAACTAATCAATAGTTGAAATATTTGCTAGTAAACTGTACAATGAATAAATTGTTCTGATGGTGAAATCTGGGAGATCTGCAACTGTAAACATTATGCTAAAACTAGCAGCACAATATTCACCAGTAGGGAATTTTATGTCTTGTGTTTCTAATATATGTTTTTTCACACTCAATCATAAATATACATTGCACACTGCATGCATATAAGTGTGTGACAGTTAACGAGAAATACTGTGCTGGCACAGTGCTTGCACCTTATTTTGGGTTGGATTTGATCAAGAATATGTTTGAAGGAACACCAGTATCCTGCAGGGATCTCTGCTGAGAATTGCCCTGCTGCATGTTAAAAGGATAGGTTTGACTAGGACATTTATTTAAGACACAATGTTTTGTATAGTTTAACTGTTCATTCACCCTGGAAGAGCGCCACTGACTCTAGATAACAGATGCAAGTCCACAGGATAAAAAATAGCGATTTGCTTCTAAATAGTCTGAAATACATAAAAGAAAAATATCTCAGGAGTACGTGTGTGTTCACACTGCTGTGTGTGTTTGGGGAGATAGAGAGGTAGACAGTTATATAAATAATGAATCCTTCCTTTCTGTACAGTATAGCTCTGTACAAGCCACACCATGACAGATAAGCCGTCGTCTATCCCTGCTGAAGTAGGAATCTGTACATCACAAACACATTTCCTACACTGTTGGAGGATTTCTACCTGAAATTCTGTGTGTAGGGGACAATGCTGTATTATTTTGCTTCCACTTTCCAGGCTCAGCACATAGTAAAATCCTTGTCCGCAGATTTCAGGTTTCGTTTTGCATGGTGAAGTTATCAGCTTTCTGTCAGGGTTGCATTATGTTTTTTGAAGGCGGTGGAAGAGGTGGGGGAGAAAGTTTATTTTACAAGCTGACAGTTTAAGATGTGCTCTAATGAATCGAACCTGGCCAGCTCTCCATCCTCTATCGAGCTTTCCAGACTTGCAAAGCTTTGAACCTTGCACATGAAAGGGGGAAGTATTTTTTGGAATCTGCTATGACTGAAACTTTTCTGCTCATCTGAAGGTATCGTTTGTATTTCACTTCATAAAATAATGAACACTGGAGCTGTCTCTTGTGAACTAGTCCAGCAGTCTTGTCCAATTTTGGTAGTAAAGGTCATAAAAGTTAGGTGTTCCTGCAGTGAGACCAACTCTATGGCAATCTTCAAAGGACATGCTTCTGTCCTGGCCAGAACCTAGCATATAACAATATCAAAGAACTAATATCCAAGATTTTTCTGTTACAGATATCAACTGAACCTTATCCAGCATTTATGAGGCTTAAGTAACCTTGTGCTAGGAATAGCAGGAATGAAAATAGTTTCCCCAGAAGATTTAGAGGTTTTTTTAATTTTAACAATTTAATTTCCTGCATTATTGGTTTTTGTAGTTTTCTCTTTCTTGTAATGAAACATTAAATGTTACTTTATTTTCAACCTATACAATCTGTTTTAAATGCATTTCATGAAAATGTTTAAAAGAAATGTCACAGAAATGGTCTATACACAAATCAAATAGCATTTTTAGATCTATTGTTCGTTCAAACATAAGCCAGATATTTTTTCCCATGAACTACTTTCTTCTCATTTATTTTTGCTGTCAGTCTTTCAGAATTCTGCCCCAGTCTTGCCAAGCCTCACAAAATGAATGATCTGCTATGTATTTCAAAGAAGGAAAGTCCTCCAAAAAGAAATCCGCGTCCATGGAGGAAGTGGAGCTGGTCTTTCATTCATAGCAAACCTGCATCACAAGAAGATTTAGTGAACATTTAGTTTACATCTACCAAATGGGTTTTTGAGAAGACAGTAGTATTAACTCCACTGCTTGAAACTCATTTAGTAACAATCCATGATACATAAATAGTTTGCATTAAATAGTTTGCATTAAATGAATGGCTTCTCTTCATGGGCATTTTTTCTTCCTCACAATATGCAAATATTTATCAGCTTTTTAAAATCACGTTTTTATAAATAAATAAAAATTTATCACCTGGTAACAGGCCATAGGAAACATATATTCAAGTGAAATTAGTTACCTCTGAACTATCTCGTTTCTGAAGGAGATGCATGACCAAAACATAAAAATCCATTTTAAGGCAATTCATTTAATACCCAGTGGCAACTACTTGTGCTCGTTGAACAAACACCTTCAAAAGGCTTAAGAATAAAAAACCTGCCTTATTATGTCAGACTGAAGAGTGAGATAGCTCCATAGGTTGAAAGAAATCAAATACAGTGGGGTCGGTGTATCATCCTAGCAAACAGCATCCATTAGTTTAGGGTTTTCTTCAGCAAGGAAACAGTTTTTGTGAGCACTGACAAAAGTACTTTTTAAAGAGAATTCAAGCCATAGTTGCTGCACTTATCATTCTTGACCTCTTTGCCAGTAGACACAGTAACGCATGGTGGCTGTGAGGACCTGTTCTGCACTGTTTAACACACACAGTTGTGTCACACCCCGGAATTGAAAATTGACTGCATCTCACCATCAGAAGGGATTTCTGCCCTATATTACCTGAGGGACCTGGCAGTAGAATAACCAGTGAGGATGGTGTGCTCAGCACTGGCGGTGTCAGTTCCCCCTTTGACTAATAAAATCACTGTTACATATAACCCAAATGTCTAAAAAAAGTTAAGTTAATGAGAAAACCATCAACTCTATGTTCTCTATTAGAGTGGCCAGAGCCTCGTAAGCTGGGCATCAAAGGCTGGGGAGAGCACTGGACTCCAACAGGATGGCTGATAGAGAGCTCTGATGCATCTTTGAGTGGCATTAAACTTTCCAGCAGAGATTAAAATCTCATGTGGAAGTTTTGTTATTCTTTAATGACAATCTAGTTACTATGGAAAAATTAGTATGACCGATATGATGACAAATACTGATGCATGTTTTCCACTGTCCTGAGAATGAATTCTCCTCTCTCACATTCTCTTTTTGGGTTTATTCATATGATATAATAAAAGAGTAGTTAACTTTCAAAAACATCATGTAAATATTGAAAGCAGTATGCAACCCACAGCGCAGTATATCTTTCCATAGTTACAATAAGCCCTATGCAATCCTACAATTAATGTCAGATTTGATTTCTCTTGTGCTTTTCTGTCCTTATTATAGCAATCATTTCTGTTTTTCCTCTCTCTAGTCTTTTCTCAGACTCTCAAAGTGGTAGCTTTTGTGATCATTTACTTTGTATATTATTCTAGGTTTTTTTCACTTCACTTTGAAATGATTGTTTCAATATTATATTAAATTGATTTTTCATCTCTGTTCTATCTCCCACACTCCCGTATTGATATCACTTCTTCCACTCTCATTTCCTCAATACTCTTGGATTGCTTATGGATAGTCTTCAGCTGAGTGGTGTTTGAACATGGTCATTGGGTTTGTTTGTGAGATGTCTACACCATGTCTGCTTCAACCACATGATAGAGATTTTTTTATAGCCATATTGGTTTGGCAGAACCTGTACATATTTCAGCATCATTTTTACATGGAATGTGGATCTGTTCTTTCTAGCTTGTTCCTAGCACTCAGTGTGGATTAAAGAGTGCATTGATCACTGAATAAGTCTGAGAAGGTTGATTTTAAGCAAGATTTAATACCAGAAGTTAGTATATTTGGACTCATATAAAATAAGTAGAAATGAAAGAAAAATATTTTCAGTTCCTGACTCTGTTTGAAGAACTAAAGTGAGGATTCTTCAAGTTCTATTACAAGCTAATTATTTCTTGTTCTAATCTCAGGCTATTTTTTCCCAGACTTATTTGACTATGTTGGCTTTTCTCCAAAAACTGGAAAACATTTTTGAATGAGCATTTTATTCTAAATTATTCCAAACATTTTTGGTTTATTATTATGGCCAATATTTTTTGTCTCAGTTTGGCATTCTGTCTGCCCCTAGATAAATTTGTTTTTCCTTCCCTCTGAAAAACCAGTATAATAATTTAGGAGCTAAATAACTTTTCAGTAGACTTGTCACTGATGTTCAGATTACAGTTTTACTGCTAGGCAAACAGAAACCCACATTTAAAGTGTGGATGGAGGCAGCTGGATGTTGTTACAAAAGCTGGTGGCTAGAGGGAACTCTTTTCCCTTGCTGGAGATGGTGGATCTAATAGTAAAGGAACTTCTAGTGCAGCAAAGCAGTCCATTAAAGAAAAAGGAGGAAAAATCCTTGAAACAAAAACATTAGCTTGAATTCTGAAGTGCTCCCAGTTGGGCGTAGGAATGAGGAGAAGTGTCAATGAAATTTATCATTTCTCCAGCAAAGAAAAGGAGAGCCTTTCAATGTCCAGGGACAGTTGTAAGGTCACGCATGGCTAAATGCACTCCCAGCAGCCAGCTCCTTGGAAGCTGTTGGAAGAGTTATGGCAGCCTGGATTACC
Source organism: Hylia prasina (assembly GCA_013397195.1). Lineage (NCBI taxonomy): Eukaryota > Metazoa > Chordata > Aves > Passeriformes > Sylviidae > Hylia > Hylia prasina. The sequence continues at coordinate 374,080 of VYXD01004988.1, forward strand.
CTGGCTGCAGGGGTAGATGTTTTGGTTTTGTGCATGTGGGAAGAGAAGACCCAGACCACAAAAAAGAGCAAGGAGTTCACAGAGCAGCAGTTGGTGAGGCATTTAGGTAACAGCTACTGCACTTTTAGGCCCCAAGCCAGCAAATTAATTACGCATGTGCTTAAGTTTAAACATTGAGTAACTCATAGCTTTAGCTGAGTTGTTCAAATGTTAAAAGTTTAACAGCTTTAAAGCCTACAGGCATCAGGTTGCCTAAGCTTTGGTGTTTTGGCTCCATCTACACCCCTGGGTACTGCCCGGGTGGTGGGCACAGGGTGGGTGGGGAGAGCTTTTGTCTGGAGAATGTGTTGGGGTGGTACTTGGCAGAAGCTGAGGTGTAGGGAAGCCTGACATGTGCACAGTCTCATTCCCCTCTGAAACTGGGCTGTGGCCAGCTTGTGTACCTTAGCTGGAATTTGGAAGCACTCCTGGTACTGTAGTGTGGTCCTATAGACCTATTTATTTCTTGTCTGTTTTTCTTGTTGGATAATACCTTGAAAGATAATGTAGTAGAGCAAATCAGGTGAGGGGGAGCAAAGCAAGAATGGAAGAGCTGGAGAGAAGATTACAATGCGGACAACTAGCATAATCCTAAAGTCTGGTTTAATGCTACCTCACTCCAGTACTGCTTAACTCCACAGAATGGCAAGAAACTAATATAAATCTTACTATACTTCTCCCTGTTAACTGAGTAACTCTGAAGCCATGAATCCCTTACAAACCTCAACTGTCCTTACATGGATTAACTACTAGAAGCTAAGGCCCACAGCCCTTTTGTGGGGTCACTATTACAAACACAGTAGGGCCCAGGTGTAAGTGTTTCAGCAAATGTTCCTGCAGATGCGCTCCAAATGTTCTCAGCTGTGCTCCAACAGCACAATTTTCCAAGAGCTGTTGAATGTATCTTGCATTCGGCAGCTGTGGCTATATTGCTAAAAAGCACTGAGTTTGACAGCTCTGCCTGCCCTCTGTCTACACTGCCAGCTGGCCTGGGCAAGCTTGGCCTTGAGACAGTGGAGTGTAGTCAGGCAGGTGTGGCCCCAGACGTCTGTCTTGTGTGACCGTGCCAGGACTGTGTTTGCTCACTGCACAGCACACAGGGCTGAGCCCAAACGTGAGCTCTGTTCTGCCCATGGCATACCATTTAAGTACTGAGCAGTTCTGAACTGTTCAGTTGTGTCAAATCAGGCTGAAATCTAACCCTGGCATCCTGCCATTGTCAGAGGCAAATAGAGGTTGATAGTGGAGAGCATAATACTCTTCCCAGAAATACTTTCACATCCTGCAGCAATTCATGCTTCAGCAACTTAGCCAGATTTTCATTGAAAGGATTTGTCCTGTCATATCCACATCACCCTTCAGAAGGGAGCTCCACCACACCAGCCTCCTGCTTTTCAGAACTGCCACTGGGTGCCTCCTTTTGATGTCCCCCTGTTGCACTCACAGAGACCACACATTGTCTGTGCAACGACCCTGCCCTGTGCCTGATTTTGTAGATCTCTGTAACGTGTCTGTCCTCAGACAAGTATCTAGAGGCTAAAGAGTCACAGTGCAGTTACTTATTCATCACCTGGAAGTTGTTCCATATCTTTGATCAGCTCTGTCACTCGCCCCTCTACTTTTTTTTCAGTTCTACTATGTCTTTTTTAAGACGTGTGTGCTGGGGGAGGGAACCATAACTGCTGAACTAGGTCACATAAAATCTTGGACAAATTCCTGGGTTTCTATTTTAATGTCTCCAAAGCCTTGGCAAAGGTTCAGAACAGTTCAGTTTTCTTCCTCTCTTTCCCTTCAGTAGAGTTACTTCTGTGATTAAGGCAAACCTCCCAACCTCCCAGCTCGCCAGTGTGAAGCTGGAACAGAGAAGTGCATCTAGAAACACACTGATGGAAAGATCACTACATTTGATCCTCTTCAAACTCAGGCATTCTTACTATATAATCTCACTCACAAACTGATCAAATCCCATTTGAAAATAAGCAAGTGGTTTTGCCCCCACTACTCCTACCAAAATGCTGTTACAGGATATCACAACCATAGGAAATCTCCTTTCCACTCTACTTTTCTTCATGGATGCTTTATAAAAGTTTCTTTTAGTTCATTTATTTTTCATTAATATTTATTCCCCTCATTTATTTATGGGCCACAAACATGCTTAGGATAATCATGTGAGGTAATTCAAACTATGTCCCTCCACTATCTTGCATGACAGAATTTCTACTTCTTTCTTCTAGCTTTCACCTACATCTGCCATAGTTGGACATCAGCTTTTCTGAACACTCATGGCCAAAGCTGTGGACAGTCTTCTGGACAGTTTTTTCTGAGGACTCATCCATGCCTTGGCAACTGCATGCATCTGGAAAAACTGCACTTGCATAATCCTAACACGACATCTGCCTTTCTCATGTTGGTAATTGCCATGGTCCTGATGCAATCAGTTAATTTATCCAAATACATCGCCTCGTGTTTAATTATTTTTTCCCTTAAACTTTGTTCTACAGTTCTCCAATCCTCCTGAGCTCCACCTGATAGTGCTAGCTGGATTTTCCTGTTTCTTCTGTCCTGGCCAAAGAGGAGACTGCAAGCACCTAACTGCCCCTGCCAAATGTCCTATGGTTAACTTCACTTGGCTGTCATCATTTCTCTTTATATCCCCACAAGTCTCTTCAGCTCTTCTGCATTCCATTTTCAATCCCAAATAATTAATTGAATTTTAGGGCATCTCTAGAATATTTTTAATAGCCTTCTTTCTTGACTACATCCTTCTTACTACAGCTGAGATAGTGTTTATTATGTAAATTCTTTTGCAAGCCCTAGTTCAAGCTGTCTTTCACCAAAGTGTAAGGCAAATGATGGCAATGTGAAACTTAAGTATTTTGTGGGACTTTTTTGCCACAGTGGACATATTACTTAGACTTTTTGATTACAAAACATATTTAAGGATGTTACCACTCAGTTAAGCACGCTAAATTTTTGCTCTGGTTTTATTTTCTCTCTTGATTTGAACTTGTTGCTGAGTGAAAAGAAAACTCAGCTCTTCTTGAAGTGTTTTTTAGTGCCATAGCTGTAAGACAGGGAAAAGTGACACATGTATTTCCATTGATGCTTTAGGAACCTCACAAAGCAGGGTAACACAAGGTGGTGGCAATACCTTTGCTTTCTGCACACTAGAAAGAAGGATAGAATAGTACTGGAGCAGCCCTTGCAGCTAAGGAAGGATTTGTGTCAAATTTTGGCACTAATATTCTGAGTAGCAAGGCATCTTAATTCTGCCCATCTTACTTTTGTCACTGGGTTTGCAGAATCTCTTCATTAAGATATTTTGGGGTGCAGAAGTGCCTCCTGGCTTCAGCAAAGAGGCTGTTTTTGCTGAGGGCTTTGAAGCTCCCAGATTTATAAACAAGAGAGTTGAAGACAGATTTAATAATAACCTGAATCCTACCATAGAGCACACAGGCACGAGTCTCTGTTTAGTTCATAAGTAGAGCAATAGTAATTTGGAGCATTCAGTGGAACAGAACTGGTCATCACAAAGCAGAGGCCAAGGCTGTAAAATCTGACACACTTGAGACCTCTGGCTTACAAGGCTTTGGGTTAAGCACGTGTCACTATTTGCATCCTCTGCGCCTAAATCCCATAGCTGCTGTTAGAGCCCATGGATTACAAAAGCTGAGTTACCAAAGTGCCGAGTTGCTGGGACAAGTTCTATCACCAGTTTTAATAGCCTTTAGCTCCATTACCAGTGTTTATTCCCATGTTTATTGGTATAAAACAATCCATCTTGAGACAAATAGCAAAACAGATCTTTCCATCTTAATGCTGAAGAGCCACTTTCATTCACTATGTACCATTCTTTTACTCTACATTGTGGCTACCTAAAAATGCCCAGACATTTGCTTAAAATACATTCTCTGACAATAAGAAAGCAATCAAGTGTAGCTGTGTGCATGGAGCTGTGCCTATCTCCAGGAACCAAGTGACATTTGCAACTTCTTGCCTTCCAAAGAGTGATTTTTGGGCATCTTTATACTCCAGAAACTTCTCTTAAATATTTTTAGTCTCAGGATTTTGGGAGGGGATTGAAAGATTTCCTTCCAAGTTTTTCAGAAGGTGTATTGCCAAAAATGTCTGTACAAAGAGGAGAAACTACTTAAAAATATTCACTTCTTTTAACCCAGATTTCAACTGTTACACTCATGCTCTACTTCATTCACAGAACAAAATGCCATGCACAAACACACACACCACTTTGTAATTTTCCTGATCCAGATGCTTTTGCTAAACATATGGCTGCTGACAGTAAAAATTTAGAAAGAACTCTTACTGAATCTGCTTTTTCTCTACTTGCTTTTCCTTTATACTCTCTTTTTTCCTGTTCCAAACTATGGCAGGCATTTAGTGTATCTCAGAAAACAAGAATTTCCCAATTTTTCTCACTTCTTAGTGTTCTCATCACCTGCAATTATTCAAAACAATAAAACGCTGGCATTTTTTTTCTCAGGAAGAAAAAGCTACATTATGTAAAAGATTTGTGGCTGTGATTGATTACAGACTATAAAAAATAAAAGAACAAGATTATTAGCTAGGAAAAGTCTTACAGATAAAAGGATTATAGTTACTTACACTTGTTGACATGAGATTGAAATACTCCATTTCTGCTTTAGTGACCACTGAGCTCGTGAAAGTTGGGTTAAACTGGGTAGAAACAGATTAGAAACAAAAATAAAATCCATTTTTCACAGTTGAGAGAGGACAAGAGCAACGCTAAAGGAAAAAACTAAATGAGATATTAAAATATCCTTTTGTTTTTGAGCTTGACCCTGCATTCCTTTATCCCATTACACTGGAGTTAATGGGCCTGCTCTACTCCCACAAGGACAATTTAAGCTATTATTAGTAAGAAAGAGTTCTCTTCCTTACATGCTGTCCATCTGAGGAGTGCAGAGGAAAGCAAGCAGAGGAGAACTCCTGCAGACCATGGGGCATGGCTTGGTGTAGCACAGCCCTGGGACCATGCTGGGGCCCCTTACCACACCCTGGGCAGAGCACAGCAGGTCACTGCCACCCCAAACACCTCTCCCTAGGGCAGGGGCAGCCAGAGCCACACACCAGCTCTGTGGGAAGGAGGATATCAGTCTGCTGTTCCCAGCAGAATCATGCCTCAAGTTCATAGAGGCACCCAGGGAAGGGTTCAGAGCTGACCCAAGCCTCTTTCCTGAAGAATAGCCACTCTTCACTTTCCAGATTGGGAGCAACATTTCTTTGCTAGAATTCAGAAGCTGTACTGTGTTTTTTTCTAGTTTCAGAGCTTTTCTTATTTTTCCAAGCCTTTCCCTTTTCCCTCTGCAATAAAGTGGTCATTGTATTTACTCATGCTGTGCTGGAATGTTTTTTTATTTACAATGAAGTAGAAATGATGCCAAACCTTTCAATGTTAGTTTAGTACCATTTTTCCCACCACTTTTTGTTTGTGTGCTTTATTGCACCTAATTTTTATTTTCATTCTGTTCTAATTTGTTTACACTCATTTCGCAGAAAAACATCTGATGTAGTTTGGACCACAAGTGGCTCAAAGATCATATTCTGAGTAACAAAAATTTATTGATGTCCATACCCTTTTGGTAGACTTTTACTTCCTTTGAATTTCTCCTAAGAGTTACTCTGGACATCTCTACATCTTGAAGAAAAATCAAACATAAAAGAGTGTCTATTTCGATTTATGTTAACATTTGCTGTCGCACAAGAAAAAGAGAAAAATAAAATCAGAAAAAGAAAAATCCTACTTTATTAATATGGGGGGGTGTTAAATTTCATCACTTAATTAAAGACGTGAAAAATTAGATCTTGGGAAACCTCTTTATGTCCATATAGGTGGGTAGTCTGTATGCTTTTTACATGTTGTGTGTCAGCTGATGTATGTGTGAACTGATCTTGGGTGTAGACAGCTAAAACCCACACATTTGGAAAACTAAAGAGATTAGGACTCAACTCACAAACATACATTCCTAATGACCAGGATTGAAAAAAAAATTATTTAGAAAATAAACCTCATTGCAGAAAGATTTATATTGCATGGGCAACTACTTTTTAAATTAAACAGCCGGCATCTTAAGCTGTAATTTACTGGCACAGCTGAGTTCCCCAAGGTAACACATCAAACTCCAGGGATGAATCAAGGAATGCTCAGGAAGTGGCCACCACCAGACAGCAGCAAGCCTACAGTGTCTGGGACATGGGCAAGTACTGGAATACAGCTACAAGGCAAAGTTTTTACCAGAGCTGCTGATGGAGAGATAAGGAAACTCCCTTTTCTTCTCAGGGTACTGATGGCTGGGGAAGGTTTCTGCTGATATACACTTGGTTTACGTGATATTTTTGTCGTCATGATGTTGATAGAGTGAAAAAATAACACCATAATTTTCAGCCCAGGAGGATTTTTGCAGGGGAGACCATGAACTCCTCGGCCTTTATTTGGCCTCTGCAATAAATTTTGTTGCACTGAAGGGCAGGTGCTTCCATGGCTTTTCCTTTCATTTCTGATGCAGGAACTTTTACTACTTTTCTGCAGAAATATTTGCTTTTATTAACCCCCTGGTTTTGTGAGGTGCATAGGAACCCTTCATTTTTTAAATGTATGAACCTCTTATACTCTTTACATGTTATAACTGTCTGTTTCAGTAGATATGAAATGTTCTTATCACATTAGTTGAAACTTGTCTCTTTGTATAATCCCACTTTCTATCTAAATCTCATTAACTGCTTCCATCTTGTCCTTATCTCGAGTTTAAACCTTCCTTGTCTTCAGGGTTCTCTAATGTTCCTGATGGCACTTTTCTCTCAGTTCTTCACTCTTGCTGTTAATGATTTGTGGGCAAAATCACCAGGGTTTTTCAGCAGACTCACATACTGGGATGAAGGCACCCAGTTTGGAAGTTTTTAGACATATGAGGTTTGGTGAGAGGAATTCCCACCCTCTTGTCCTTCCATCACTATTTACTGTTACTACTTTTCTAGGAATTTCATTAATCTAATTTGATAAACCTGCCTCCCAAGTCATATACTGCTTTTTTCTTCTCCTTTGGCTGACCTGGGATTTTTATGTGCTATGAGTTAATTTATGTAATTATAAACTGCATTTCTTTCAGCACTTAAATTACTCTCCACTGTGAGATCCAGAGTTTGCTGTTGCATGTATAAGTTTAGAAGTCTTTTCTTTTTTTTCTTTTTTTTTTTTTTTTTCCCCTCACAAATTATTCTATCCCAAAAAATGGTGAGGTTACCCAAGGATGGTGGGAAAATCTGAGGGCTACTGTGTTTATGTATAAAGGGTTATTTATCATACGGGCAAGATGGGATGCTCATTTTCATTCTTAGAAAGCTCATCATACCCACTCAAATTCTGTTTGCACTGCCAAATGATTATGAAGAATCAGAAGTGCAGGTGAGAAGCGATCCTAATTTATGTCAAGACCTGCAAGTAGTTCTGCAGCTTTGTGCTGTGCTTTATTTCAAGCATCTCCAGATAAAACATTCAGGGAGAGGAGGCTGGCATAAAGCATGGGCTAACATATTCACAATGCAAACCTCAGAACCACAAATAACCTATTATTTAATAATTGGATTTCTTCAAGTGCTGCTAGCCCCAAAAGGCCAGCTCTTAACTGCTCAACTTTCTCCATTGACTCTAATTAAGGTTTTCCTTGGCTCATGTTTGTGGTGAACTTGGAGAACTTTAAAGTTTGAGCTTTTTTAAAATCTGCTTTTCTCACCAGGTAGAGTGTTCCTGAAAACCCCGAAACTTATGAACTTTCCAGTACATTTTACAAGATACTTCTGTCTACACGTTTGACTGAAGATGGAGGCATTCCACAAATCCCCAAGTAGAAATCATTTTATTAGCCAGTTTGTGCACTGTATACAGGAGAATATGGGATTATTTGTTAAGAAATTTACTGCCAAAAAATTTATGGCAGCAATATAAACTCACAAGTGTCCCTTTCTGCAGAGGGGGAGTTGACTTCAGTAGCTGTATGACTGATGATGTGACAAAGTGTGATAGGGAATGCAGCTGCTGGAGCAGAAATAAAGAGGTCCTAAAAACCAGAGATAGAATGCAGAAATATATTTAAAGGGAAATAATAATTTTATTATCGTAATTATTATTATGCGAATTAAAAATCCCTTCAAAAAGCCTGAAGATGATTTTTTCTTGTGTATATTATTTTAGAAAAAATAAAGATATTAAAGTGTTCTTAACTATTGTTTTAATCATGTCTACCTTTTTGAAACACATTTATTCTAAACATTTTTATGCTGTAGTTGTACTGAATTCATTTATTTTACCTTTAACTAAAAATCATTCTCTCCTATGCAGTTTTTAAGGTTCTGCATAATGCTTTGTGTTTGAAATTCTGTGTTTGACAATGTAAGTTTTATCAGTGGTTTCTACTATATACATACAATAATGCTAAAAATTCTGTGCTGACATGTTTCTCCTTTAAATCAGACTGGTTATTTTTGGCTTTTACTTTCTGTCATTTTTAGCAATTTTTTCCCCAATACTCTCTCTCTCCTTTGCTTTATCCTGTTTTCTCTCCTCCTACTCCCCAAAGCATGGAGAATTTCCAGTTTGGATTTGAACTTCGTAGCTGGCTACTCTCTCAAACACCAGCTGAACCAAAGCTCCAGACTAAGGCTGAGTGAACAGTTAATGGATATTTCTTTTCTTTTTTGATCTGAAAAACCAAAACCCTCTCTCAGAACTTTATCTGAAGTCAAATGAACCTTTCCATTTAGTTCCAAAAATGCTTCAGTTTAGGGTCTGTTAATTTAATTTTGTTTTTATTTTCTTTTTGTATTCAGCTTATGCAACTTTGATCTCAAATCACTGTTTTGAAACAAAACATTCTGTTTTGAAATAAACTGAAATGAAATATTGTAACACAAAAAGGAAAAGCCTGCACCTTTTTTGGACAAAGCTATTCACAACACTTGGCAAAAAAAAAAAAGTGAATTGTTTTGATCAACCTGGATCTAATTTTCTTTGCCAAATAAATGGTTTCAAGAAAAAAAAGAAAAAGAAAAAGAAAAAGAAAAAGAAAAAGAAAAAGAAAAAGAAAAAAGAGAAAAATAGACCAGCCCAGCTTCTCCTCAACGCCATGGAAGGGAAACAGGGCCCACTACAGGGTCAGTTGCGGGAATAATGTCAAAAGGTTTCTGGAGGAGATGACCTCCTCCATCCACTGACCATAAAGGAGTGAACTAGGCTTTGAGTGGTATAAAACACCCTCCTTCTTGCCTGTAAAAAGAGTAGCCACAAAACTATCTTCTTTCCTTTAATAGCTGTGCTAAAATAAACTCTCCCAAATTATGGCTGATAGCATGGAAATGTTTCAGTTAAAACTGGTCAATACTCTGAGAAATTGGGGCCATGGTTGGATTTAGGATACAGCAACAGCCTCTTCATCACCCAGCACACTCTAAAGCAGCCCTCCTACTATTTGTGCAAAGAAAAATACCCCTTATTGTATCTTTCAACATTTATATTTCTTCTCAAAGGTAAATTCAGATGTTTCTTTTAGAGCTAGATCTGTTTAATGTTATTCAGATTTCCAGCTATTTCACACCTTTCAAATTCATAAACATGAGAACGTTTTGAAGGATGTTGTTTGGATTCCTTTTGGCTTTGTGGTATCTGGCTCTGTTTTTGTTTATGCCTAGGCTTCCATGTTTTTTGACTTTGACTTCTGATTTCTTTTATAATATTTACGGTTTTCTTTTTTTTACTCTCCATAATCTCTGGCTGAAAACCTGGTGCATTAGAAACCCTTTGAAACAGAAACGTGCCATTCTGTACCTGTGGCTGGGAGTTATGCCAGCTTGAAGCTAAAAAAATAAAGCACAGGGTATGTGATAAAAGCATGCATATATACAAAAAGCAGAAACATATTTTGAATTCATTCTATATTGTGGAGAACAAAAAGATTTTCTGCAAACTTCAGTGGAGAAAATTACCACATAAGTAACAATGATTTGCGATACTAGTCACTGAAGTTTGAATCAAATAAAACAGGTACTGAGACTTTCTACATCCAAGTGTTCTTCTCACAAGACACTGGCAGGAGAGGAACTACACTCCTGCCAAATTTCCAATTTGTGGGAAATTTCATTTTTGATCTTAAATATTTTTTGGAATATGAAGATCTCATCCAAGCTGTTCCTGTTACTATCTTTGCTGCTGTGGTCCCATTGTGACTTGTTTGAATGCCAGCCCCTATTTTTTTTTTTTTGACAAGAGGAAGTTTAGACCACAATCTTTAGGCCAGTTTTGCTTGTGAAATACCAAGGAAATATCAATAAATAGTTAATATTTGGAATCTACAGATGGAGAAGATTAAAGTACAGAAAAATTAAATGGCTTGCTAAAAGACAAAGATTGAGTCAATCACAGAGCCAAGAAAGGCACCTTAAACCCTTGTTTTAGTATATAATTCTGTCCAAGACAATTCAGCCTTCAAAAGGGAAAACTCTATTTTGTGAAACCGATTATTATTTTGAAAAATTGTGGCTAAAGTATGTCTCTGTCAAATTTTGGGACAGCCTGTGGTTCCTTACCAAGAGAGCCCTGGTTTGAATCACCTCTGGGGACTGATACATTTCAATCCCAGGGATAAAAATGTTACAGACTTTGGAAGTACATGCCAGACATAAGATCACAAAAATGTGAAAGCAGGGTCCTGTTTCTAGTCAGAAAGGCTAGATATGGGAAGTCTTTGCTTGTCTGCTCTTGAAAAAGAGAAGTATGTTTTTATTGGAATCCAGTGGCCCCTTTACATTTGGTTTAAACTCTTGCCACTATCTACATGTCAAATATAAAATATAGTACTTAGATTTCAAGGATTCAATACCCATGAAAATAGAAAGGCAGAGGGCTGTGGCTCCCAATCTTTCTTGATACAGGTCTGCACTCAACAATATTTCAGTAGAAGTGCAGATACCAATATAGAGACTTCAAGCTTACGGATATAAGTCTTTCTTTTCACTCTTACTTCTCTTAATCTCCTCAGACGTAGCTCTCTGACTACTGGCTGTCTGCAAACCACAGGTTAAAGGCACAGGGCAAAGGTAAGTAATGTTTACGACCTGGTAGAAACGTAATTTCCAAGACAAGATTTCTTTCCTTACCACAGAGAAATTAGGACCAAAAGAAGGTGGTGGACTGAGATGCAGATTTTTTTTTTTAAGTGAGACTAAAGCTAATTAACCATTTCCTAAATTAATCCATTACTATCTGGCAGTTCTAAATCAGATAGGGTGAGTTCATTCTAAAACAACCTTTAGAAAAATTTTCATTAAAAGATGCCAGACATTAGTTAAAATCTTCATTCTGTGTGCCATGGGCTCAAAGAACATTTCTGACCTGCAGGAGGACATCCTCCCATGGCTTAAGCTAAGCTGCCATCTCCCAGTTTCTACTTCAGTTTCCTTAGATGCCCCTGGGAAAACTTTTTCAGGTTCGTATGTATAACAAGCACAAAAAAATTATTGTCCATGACTTTTTTTTTCTTTTAGTGAAGTACTTTATCAAGTGCTTGCTGATAAGAAGCTACAGCTGTCCCACAAAGACTGCTGTCTCAGAGGTTCTGTGGGACTTCACTGTCAGCACAAATGGACACTCACAGCAACCTCTGCACATGCCACAGGAACAGCCCCAGACTGGGATGGCTGCCAAAAAAGGGGAGAACAAGGGTGCAAAGAGAAATTTAATGCAACACAACCACAGAAGTAGGCACAAAACTCAGAAAATAGAACAGAAAGCAAAAGATAGCTGATGAGTTGCTTTTATATTTTTTTAAGAAAATGTTTCTATATTGAAATACTTAATTTTTCTCCAAGGGAGTATAGTTTTGGGGGTTTTTTAACTTTATTTACAAAAATAAATAAAATTGTCCAAGTTATTATAGATCCACCGCCTTTGGTAGTTCTTGAGAATATTAGGTTAGTCAGTGAGGAAGAGGGTCTCATCCAGGAAGAGATTGAGGTCACCTAGATTTGTCTCTCTGGGACCTTCCAAGAACATCTTTTTCTCTATAGACCACTCTAAACCTGTGGTGCTCTTTTATTTTGTGGCACTCCTCTTCATTCTTGTATAGAGAGTTATGGTCAGACATGTCAACACAGAATCTTTGCTCTTGGTATTGAATATACTTAATGTATTGCTCTGTCTTTTCTAGGAACTCTCCTTCCTAATGTACCAGTAACATGGCAGGCTGAGCTGCATGTTCTGTAGTTGTACTGAGGATGTGAGATAATTAATTTGCTACTGGTCTGAGCAGTACTGCCTTGTAGGTCTGCATCATCTGATTTTGGCACAGTGAAGATGCTCCTGTAGGTGTTTTGTTGCTGCACTGCTACCTACTGCTCTTCACCTTTGAATCTCAGCAAGTGTCACTAGAATGCCCATGCTACAAGCATGTACCAGACAAAACAAATTTTCCTCATTGTTCATGGCCTTGAAAAATCTTTGCTTTCTTCACCATGCAGGTACTTTTGCTCTACCACCTCCTAATTAACCATCACCTTCTGGAAGATTGTTTGATACATTAGGTGTGAATGAAAAGAAGCAAAACAGCAATTGTGAATTGATTAGGTGGACGGTGGAGTCAGTTTTGGCAAATCTGAATTTTAATTATTTTTCTTGGCTCGGGATGTATCTGATGTGCTGTTCTTAGACCAACCCTCCTACAGGCATTCAGCTTTTTGACACTGAGCAAGAGGAAGCATAGCTTTGGGGATGATTTCTGTACATTACAGAAAGGGAACGTGTTTCTGTAACCACAAAATAATCTCTAGTCTGCACTATGGCTTTGCTTTGCCGTGACTGTGTTCCTCTACTCATACAAGTTATCATTCCCTGTGCTATGCACTAACATATGTGATAGTCATGTGCATTTTTAATTCCATCCATCTCTAAGCAGGATCCTCACTATAGCAGACATAACAGGCAACAATGCTACTAGGGGATGTGCTTGGAAATTAGTTGTGCACTTGATGGGCTTTCTGCTTTTTTCTGTTCTTATCTTCTTTTTTTGTCTTTTTTTTTTTTTTTTTTTTACAAAAAGGTGGATAAGGATTAATTTGCTTATGAAACAATTATCAGTATTTCCTATAATCATCACAAAAGTATTTTCCACATGATTATAACTGAAGCCTTTTTTTTAGGAACAAACGGGTCACTGGAGTGAAATTTAAGGACATTATCAATGACTTGGAAGATCATTTAAAAATTAATTTCCAAGGCAGAATTAAAGAGCAATCTCTGTGGATATATTAATATTTTGATGACGCATGCTCCCTTTCTATAATGTTGGTTTACAGTTATTACACTGTCAAGTTATTTTAAGACCCATTCAGGGATCTGGAGCTCCGCTACAAAGCCATGTGGTCTATTGACACACGCCTTTACAAACTCCACAAACTGCACCTTACCAGCAAAGCACCTCAAAATCTAATAACTATATGTAGGTGCAATCTATACCAGCAATCCTTGAGTATTACTGGATATTAGAAGTGGTATAGAACAGCATTTGGGTGGCATGGACAAACAGTTAATTTCTATAAATTATGGTGGCTTGATTGTTATTTAATTTGGTTTAGTTTGGTTTAGTTTGGTTTTTGTCTTACCACTGAGGCAGAAAGAAGATTTTTAGAACTTTTTTACAAGAACAAATTTGTACATTCTTATGTTGTATCTGAGGGGGTAAGTGTCCAGCTCAGGTACAGAATTTCAAGTGTTTGTCCTACCTCATTGAAGGTGTAGTTTTGGGCTTCCATCCTCTTCATTCAGGAAATTGAAGATGCTATTTTTTCTTTTGTTCTTTTTCTGAGTACTCTTCACAGAGCAACTCTGCACAGCTCTTGAGTAATTCAGAGGGTGTGTAACAGGTGTGGATAATCCTCTATCTCCTGACTGACAACCAGCCATCACTTCAGTCCAACACAGACTCTCTTAGAATACAAAATATTTTTGTAAAAAAAGTTGATTTCTACTAAACATATTTTGTCAAAGCTAGATTTCATCAAATCTAGACTGACTGATCTTATTTAGCATTCTAAAGAAGTGATGACCATCTGATAGGGTCTGCCCCAGGCTTTCTCTGATTAGACAGTGTATGGAAGGTCCTTTAAGGACTGGGAAAAACTTTCTTTGGAATCTCTGATTTCAAATACAAGAATTCCATAAAGTAAATGAGTCCAAATTTTGCTAATTTGGTGTGTGAAAAGTATGGTTCAATATTTTTCTGTACAACCCTTTCTTGTCAGCTTTGTTTTGAGCAGAACAATTAACAGAAAAGATTTTAATGAATGAATACTTATGCTTAATTTTGTGTTTAGAGAATAAAATGAAAGTAATATCTATTTTCTGATATGATGTAAAAACTTTCTCAATATCTTTTCTCAAAACTGATGAGTAACTTAGAATTAATTTTGTTCCATACCCAGAGTCAGCCAGCTATTAAGGTTTTTAATATGAGTTGAGTTTTACAGTCATTAGTAGACCCTTCAAATCCTAATTCTTCAAAGGCTTATGTGTGTGAATAATCCCACTGAGGTTAACAGGAGTTGATTCACATGAAGTTAGTAGAGTACAGAATTTTTTGTAGATTCATTGCTTTAATTTGTGCAAGGGGAATGTAATTCCTAAGTAGATGGGGGTCCAAAGCAAAGGATAATGCAATCTAGACACTTGCATTAAAATATTTCTAGGGGTTTTGAATGAAGTAAAAATATTCCTGTCTGTATTTTCATTACCTTTTCCCAACAGACCATTGCACAGCCAGCCCATTCAGAACACCCGTGTGTTGTAGCTGACCATTGTTGTGTCTTGAAGAAAGGGAGAAATGGGAGAATTGATCAATCCTGCAGTGCAAGGAAGGACAGAGGGTGGAGTAGTAGTAGAAGAGGCAGTAGAAGTGAAAAATAAAGAGAATAAAAATGACTAGAAATAATAGGAATGATACAAACTCTTTTTCTGGACATGTCTGAGAATAATATTACAGCACATTTCACAGCCAGCCAGAGAATGCATGCACGAGTTGTAGTCTCTAGACAGGAATTACTCATTTCATACATCATTTAGAATTAATTGTAGTGATTCTGCAAATTCAGTACATACTCTGGATGCAAGAATAGGAGAAACTGTTTTTGTTTCAAAGTCTTTTATGTTTCTGTTTTGAAGTATTTCATTTTTCCTTAGATAGCACCCAGAGCAGTCAATGGTAGCCAGTACACTCTCTTCTCTTTTGGAAAATAAAATGTAGTCAAATAAAATTAAATCTTTGACAGTCTCATGACAATACACACACATGCCTACCCGCTTCATACTGGAAGGCTAAGGAAGTTCAAAGTTTATTGGTTTCATTAAATCAGGCTTATAGAGGAAGGCAAGCATATACCTTTGAACCATGAATATTCAGAATTCTTGGAAATGCAACTGCTATTTATGTTTGGAGAAGTTTTATGTGTATGCATTTATCCTCACAGAGATGTTCTCCTGATCTCCTAGATAATGAGAAATACTGTATGTTCCCTGAGTACAAAACAGTAACTAAAAGGCTTTGCCATGTGTCCTTCTCATGTGGGTGTTCCACATGCCACATAACGCACTGCCATAGCTGGACACTGAATAAGACTAAATCTTGTAGTTTGAAGAACATTTACAAGCTTTTGGGTGAAGCTAAGACAAGCTTGCAGCATGAGTTTGACAACTGTAGGGAAATTATATTGGACAAAGGTCAATTTTTACTAACTGCTTATGATTTTTCAAAATATGAGACATCAAATGTTATTTTCAATATAAATATCAGTATTATGACTCAGAATAATTGTTTAAGATTTCATAATTACATGTTCATAGTCGTGGTATTTCAGTTAAGAGGAAAAGTCTTTAAAATGTCTCATCAGTGTTTAATTGAGCTAAAATAGTCCTGGGCTTTCCATTTGCCTCTCAACACTTTCCAGACTTTAGGTAATTTCGTATCACATTAAACTGTTCATTACAAAGTCTAACACAATTTTGAAAGTTATTATTACAATAATTTTCCAATTGTTTCTGGCATGATCTGGTATCATAATTAGACACGTTAACATATGGATTGCGCCCAAAATATAATTCCTGCTTCATAGTTCATAATTTATTAAGTGTGCCAATCAGAATATTTGGGTAACATTCATTATGTCAATGCTAATGAAACACTGCAGTAGAAAACTTTAGAATTCAGAGAAATCATTGTTTAAATTACACAGTTTTCTGTTTGAGCATAGAGTTTGTTTGCATCTTTGTTATGCATTTAAGTAATCCATCAATTAATACTCTTGCACTTAAAGACACATAATTCCATCCTCTCTTGCAATATTTAGTTAATTAAAACAAAATATGACTAGGTGGCTTTCAGAGCATCTTCTGCTCTTATGGCTATGTATAAGGAACCTTTGAACTGACATACTACTCTCCTCCTATTAGGAATGAGAAAACTGAGTCAATGAGAAATTAAATTGCTTTTTTAGAGACACCAATCAGGCTGTGGGCAGAACTAGGACTGGACACCAGTCATTGTTCTTTTCATTACATCAATGTCACAGCACCAGAAAAGCTTTATCTTTCCAGAAGCATTCCTGGGCAGAACAAGCCTGAAGGGAGACTCAAACACAAGTAGAATTTTGTCAGCAAATCCTCCCTTCCATCTGTCAGATAAAGCTCCTTGTTTTGCCCTGGGCTGTGAGGAGTCAGGCCATACATGCCCAAAGACAGGGCATAAACTCACTCCTGCACCAGAGTTAAAGGAGTCACTTTGCCTACACACTCCTCAAGTTACTCTACCTTCAATGGTACAGGTATCAATGGTGTTGGCACTCAGAAAGAGAGGAATGTCAGTACTTTAATTATTTACCCTTTGTCTCTCCTTCTCTGCACCTTTAGATATGTGAGAGGAAATTATCTTCCAAAGCAAAATCATTCCCTTTTCCTCGCCATCATGCTTTTCAAGCTTCAGAAGATGAACAACATTCAGGAAACAAGCCCCGGGTTTATGATTAGTAAACATATGGGCAAGAACTTCCTTTCATATCATTCAAGTGGGAAGTGAAAGAGCTGATTGAAGATAAGTACAGAACTACAGCAGTTCAATGTGTCTTTTAGAAGCTGTAAGGGTATTTTGGAGGGAAGGAAGGATCCTTTTTTTCCTGCTTCTGAAGCAAAGGGATGATATGTGTGGGTTGCTGGTAGAAGATTTTGAGAAGACTGCCAGGCATGCAGGAAATGTTGAGCTATCTGAGCACAGCACAAAGATACTGGAGACTTCCAGTGCTCACAGCATCTTGTGGCAATCTGAGCACTAGCAAAAGTCAGGCCCAAGCCCCAGGCTCAGCTACCAAGTTTCTAAGACCAGCTATAAGTTAATAAAACATGGGAATAATAAAAAAATTGGCTGTATCCTTCCTATGTCCATTTACTACTATTCCAGCTATGACTTTCCTGCTTTTAAAGCAATCTTAGTATGAGTTCATAACTACTTATGAACAGTAGTTAGTTCATGTGTTTCCACTATCCTTGCCTATGCTATAGAAGATGCAGAACTATTTTCTTTGGTGTGGCTACCGTATTTCTGTAGGGTTTCTCTACATTTACTTCTCTTAGGCTTTCAGACTTCAACATCTTTTTCTAGTAATGTGGGGGAACAAGATCTAAACGGTTGCTATTTGTGTGTGTGAGAGTATATTTGGGCAGGGAGGATGAGTAAAGGTTTGCAGTTAGTTAACAAGGAAAAGGGTTAATGGGACAATTTTTACCAAGTTGTAGTTCTGCACTGCACTTATGGCTTAACACTGCATTTATCCTTCTCATGCTTTGCAATTCTGTATGTGATAACTGCTGGATGGTCTGGACAAAAATACTAAGTATGCTTTTAATGATTGCTAAAGTTGCTATTATCCATATATACCTGAGCCCCAAGCTGTTAGAAACTATGAGCAGATCCTGGTACATATGCTTTGTCTCCTCTTACATGCTTTAGTAATTACTTTTGGCTGCAGTTAAACTAAACTAAACTAAACTAAATGGACTTGTAGACTGATCAAATATGGTTAGTCTTATATTTGCATGTTAAAATAGCTTGAAGTGGCTGTTTAAAAGGTTTGAAAAAGTCCAAGAATTTTGTAAATTGCTCAACAAAAAGCTCCCAACAGGCCCATTGGGAAGTCCGTGATCTGCTCTCACAGACAAGTTGTAGAAATTAAAATAAAGTGTTATCCAGCGTAGAAGTGATTCATTATAAATTATGCTGAGTATATATTTTCTACCTTGAGAAGAGTAGAGCAAATTGCTGAGCTCCTTCAAAACAAAGGATACACTAAAGACCAAGTTGTTTCTCTTTTGTTGTGGTATGTTTCCTGGAGGCTATGAAAGCTATCTTGCGTGTTAATAATTCTAATAATTCTATGATGAATAGCAAAAATAAATTAAGGAAAGAGGAAAAACACTACTTATAATCTGCTTAATTGCATCTATTATCTAATAGAAGATCACCGGAATACTGAAGAATGGAGAGATAATATTGATTTCATTTTATCAAGACAAAACCCTCTTCCAAGACCACACAACAAGTTCATGACAGAGCTGAGACAAAATCTGTGATTGTTGGCTCCTATCTGTGTTGGGACTAAGGTGTGTGACTTCCCCTTACCCTAGCAGTGTCAAGACATCACTGTCCCAGCCACAAAGAGCTATTGCATCTTCTCTACAGGATTCCAGTATATTTTTCTCACCTTTGCCACTACAGTAACAAACAGATTTGTTAAACTGAACACAGCAAAGTTCAAGAGTGACCAGAGTTACTGGCAGGAGATCATAATGTAAGCAAAGCATCTGATTTATAAATAGCTGAGAAAGTTTATCTCTTTGGATTTACAAAAACATGCTGTCATGAAAACAGATTGCTGCTATTGTAAATACCATGGAGCATAACATACGTGGAAAAAAAAACTGAATTTGTCTTGTGATTATCTATCTGCTTGCAGTCTCCCTTCTCCAAATCCTCTGCATCTGAGCAGCACCCAGGGTTTATAAAACAAAATAGCTGAAGGTCCTGAGAACAATTGTGCAGTGATATACTGTAGGCTTTCACTAGACCCAGTGGAGTAACAAATGTCTCTGTAGCATGCTCTACTGGCATGAATCCTTTGGTATCTATTTTCCTTCTCCTCTGGCTGTTGGGTGCAATTAGTTCATCCAAAATGGCATGCCAAAAGACCCTGTTTAATAGCTTGCCATATATAATCTTATATTGTTCTGGTTTTGAAATTTCTCCTTCACTCCTGGAGCATAGAGTAGTGGAGATCATGTTATTCTTTGTCATCTGATAAGTCTCACAATCTGTATATAAGGATTTTTAAGTCATAAACATAATTCTATCTAAGGAAATGCAACCTCAAAGCTGTCTTTTATTTTTCTTGTGCATGAAAGGTACATTTTGTTTCAGCAGCTTTTTGCTACAGCATAACAGGGAGGCTGTTTTCCCAATATCCAACCTTACACCCTTATCTAACAGGACAAATAAGAATTAGAATTTTAACTTCCATTAGCCTTTCAATTTCTGTAATGATGGGGCCAGGATTTGTCAAATAAAACCTAGAAAAAAATTAAAAGGATTATTAAATTTAGTATTCGGAATGTTTTTTCACTCCAGACCAAAAAAAAAAAAAAAAAAAAAAAAAAAAATTGTCCAGACAAAATGAGGATGTGACAAAATTCAAAAGATCAAATGGCACAGGAGAGGAGAACAGTGGTCCTTTACCATGCTCTTCTCTCTTCTTGCTCTCCTTTGTGATTTGCTTTCCTGAAAATTTGCAGTCCTAAATTATGATCTACTGTGTCTCATAGGTAAGAGCTTTATGCCATGTTTTGAAAAGCAGATTCCTTTATTCTTTCAGGACTTGGGAAAACTGACTAATATCTTCTTTCTTTGATCACAGCCATGCCCAGGAAAAAGACAAGACCGGAAGGTTTGTTCTTCCTCATGAGCTCAAGGCAAGAGTAAATATTTCTGCTCTGCTAGTAACAGATATTCTGATTGGAGAGTGATTTCAGGAATTCATGTCCTTTTTTGCTAGTTTATCCGCTGATTAAAGAGTTTTTGAATGTGGTTTTAGTCTCTTTTGTTATCTAACAGGTGTTGGCTAGAATTCAATTTAAATAAAAAGGCAAAAATTACTGAAAGCCTTTGACCAAAATCAGAGCTTAATCAAAACCAGAATTCCTTCTGAGTCCTCCATTGCTGATTCATACAGTAGTAAAGGATACTGCCTTCAATTAACTTCAGTCATCATTTATATCATGCAATTTACAATTGACTTAACTCACTAAAAGTAATAAATTACAGCATGAACTTCACAACAGGAGAAATAACTCGTAAAAATGCAGAGGTGAAGTCAGAGCCTTTGCTTCAATGATGCTGATGCCAAAGAGCCAACTGTGTGTGGAGGAAATGTGCACTGCACAGACCTGTTCATGGTCACTGTGAAATACATTTTTCTATCAGCAGAATGTGGCAATGTTGTAGGGCATTTCTTTTCACAACCACAGCACCTTGTGTGGTTCTGCTTGATATTGCCCAACATAGTCTTACGAAAGGAAATTGCCTGAAATTTTTCGAGTCTGTTGATTGAGCTGTTTATTTCCTAAATATTATCAGATTTTGAAAGATTTGTTTTGGCAAATAATGACTTTTCCTGTTTTCCCGCTGAGTAAAGTTACACTGGCTCAAATTACTTGTCAAAGCTTTATTTTTCTGTAAATGTTAACTATCAATTCCTTTTTTCTTTTTCCTTTCACTGTGCATGCAACAAAATCAGCTGACATTTGAATTTTACACCAGTTCTGCATCGTGCCATATCATGTTTCTAATTTATTTTCAAAACTCCTTTGAGCAGGACATTTTGAAGAATACAGGCAGTCTTCTTTGGAAGCAGTTCCCTGCTACAAGCATCCTGACATACAGCACTATATCCCCTTTCCTGGAGTAAGCCCACCCAAAATCTTGATTCAGTTTTCATCAGCTCTGTTCTCTGCCTCTTTCCATCCCTTTCCTACAGCATATACCTTCCAGGAACAAGGCCTACAAAGGAGTGTCTCATATGGGTTAGATAGGATGCAGTACCACTAACTTCAATTTTGTTAATTTTAGATGCTCAGTTGGCTTCGGATGAACATAGAGAACACCAGACTTTCAGGGTACATGCAAAACTAAGTGGCTTCTCATAAATTTGAGCTGTGGCCTCTTTGCACTGGCTGGTAGAATGCAAAGAACCTCGGAACAGGTACAAAGACAGTGCCAGCTCTTGGGGGCTGCCCTGTCCTGGCAACCTTATTGTGAAGAAACCTTGATGGAGAAAGCTACAACTCCCTTGTACCAGACAATGCTTGCCATAAAGCTCTGGCTTTTCACTGGGGCAGAGAAACATAACTATCAGCCTCTGCTCAGCGTGTGGAGAAGGAAACACAGACTGCTGTCCTGAGCAGCTCTGGGCAGAAGGAAGGCTGAAGTTGTACTTGCCCCAGTACTGGTACATCAGGAGATGCTGGGATGGGTGGAGACTTGAAGCCTTCCACTCTGCAGGTGAGCATGATCTGTAGAGCTGTTCTAAGGGTCTTTCAGCTTAGTCCTCCTTGCCAAACATCCCTGATGCACATCATCTACTGGATGGATACCTATGAGCTTTATGGTCACATTTCAGAATTCTCTCCTAAACCTAGGCCTTCAAAACCAAAATGTTTTGTTTAAGGCTGAATGTGTTTCCTCTTACAGTTTATAGTTCTTACTCTGCCTCACTAAAAAATTATTCCCGTCTTAACTCAGCATCTGTTAGTTTGGCATTTGTATTTCAGGGAATATTAACAGTGAGAATGCAAGTCTGGTTACAAGATTCAAGAAGTTCAAAACACAAGCGTTTTGACAGTGTAAATGGCCATGTTTATCAGTCCTAAACAGGGCTAGAATGCCTGAAGAGACCTGTAAGATTAACACATGCCTTGTTTCCCACATACTTATTAAGTTTACTAAGTGAATTACAACTAGGTTGTGTCTAAGTGCAGTTGCATGAATTCTATCACACAGCCTTAGGCTGTGCTGGGGGTGATAAATGAGTGAGCAAATCACAAGGGTAGGTGCCAGGATGCCTCACTGTAGTTAGTACCTACAGGAAGCACTTTGGAACATCACTGTAGATGATGGGCAAGCACAGGTTGTGTGGGAACTGCTGGATGCAATGAGAGAGTAAATTGAGGAGGCCAGCAGGACAGACACAGTAGATTATTTAACTGAGTCACCTCAGCAGTCAAAAGGTAATCAGAGAAATAAATCTGCCAGCCCCAGCACCTCTCTGTCGTGGCCAAATGGATCTGCAGTTAATTGTCTCCCCTCATGCTATCAAGAGGGTGACAATCACGATGAATCATTATTGTAATAATTCAAATATGTTTCACCTCAGCAAGAGCTATTGTTAAGGTGAGGAAGAAATTTGCTTGTCTTTGCTTCATTTCATCATGTAATAGCATCTTGTTTGAACTCCACACTTTCCCCAAGGAAACATTGCATCAATCTTCATTATCCTGGGGTGTTGCTTGTCGAATTTTTTTTTCACACCTTATTCATCCTAAGAACTACTGAGTTTGCTATCTTTTCCATGAAGTATTGGAAGTACATATTCATTTCTACCTAAGACTGTGTGACAACAGGAGCTCAGAAACAAAATTCTCAACAGCTATAAGATGATATAACTCGCCAAGAGATCCTTTGATCCTAATTTTCTTCCTCCATTTTTTAATTAAATTATCAAAATCTTACTCCTCATTAGTTCCTAAACCATCAGTATGAGATAAGAGGATATGAAAACTTGAGTTTTCTTATCTCATAATTATTAGCCACTTTTAATTTGTGTAACTGAATAAATATCCAGAGGATTTATTCTATAATCTTGTGTCCAGTGATGAGAGTAAAGAAAGAAACACTTTTCTGAAGCCCAGGCAGTTGTATTCAAAAAACAAGACAAGATGGGAAATGAAAAACAGAATAACAGACATATTTTTCCCAGGAAAATGAAGCTAAATTTCTCCAGTTTCAAGAAAAGAATCAACAGGGAAAATATTTATATGACGATATATCAAAAAACTTGTGATTTAGCTTCATTTGTGTGTGTGCATTTGAGTAAATTTGCTTGAGATCTGTAACTGCACACCACCACAAATTACGCACCAACATTATTTTGTTGGATTTGATGTACTGTGTTCTCTATGGCCACTGCTATTGTACAGTGTTACCTGAACCACACTTTGAGTGGTCCACAGTTCATTAATGTGATGACATTAGTCAGCATGTTCCATGGAAGTTGTGTATGGTTAGCATGTCAGTCACCTCTCTACAGTTCAGCCTACCTTTCTAGAAAGGCATTTCCTAATCCCCAAGCTATAATCTCATTAGCATTGCACAATGCTAACCAAATAAATAGAAGTAAAGACTGCCTTGTCAGAGCACTGTACCTCAACTCATGAGCTAAAAGTTTCAATTATTAATTTCCTTTAGTGGAACTGTATTGATATAAATCAGCTAGAAGCAGGTCATGGAAGCTCTTGTAACTCAAGGTCTATATTCCATTACACCAGAGCTGGCTCAAGCACAGGTAGCAGTGGAACATTGCATGGGCTAATTTTTTGCAGGAAAAGCCAGATCTGATAACTAAGGGACAAGAAGTTCTGTTTGTGTACTCTAGCAAGGTCGTTAAAATTGAACCTCTGGTTTTTGGTACAATGCAGTGAAGCATTCAGTCCGGTTTTTTTGGTAAATGAGAATATAGGTCTCTTGAAGTCATGAAATTAATCTCATTGGCAGGAGAACCATGCAATATCCAACCTCTCTACTCCTCCTGTCTGAACCTATCAAGTACACTGAGGTATCTTTGTGCTTCTCCATCCTTGCAGGCCTATGCTAACTTCTACTTGGCAAATCACTAGAGAAGCAGGTAGAGGAACTCTCACATTCTTAATCGTTACAGAAGAAGTTATTCCAAATGCTACAGTGCTACTGCTTTCATGATGTAATAGAGTGGGTTTAAAGCTGTCTCTTTAAACTGAAGGAGAGAGTGTGTCTTGAGTTTTCTCATGCACAACTTATCATAGGGCTCTGGACTGTCTTCTTACAACTGTCAGTCCCACGGGGTATTTCAAATTATGCCAAGAGGGAAATCTGGAGGGTGGTTTTCTTGGCACTAGTGAAGGGAGAGTACAAACTGCTTGAAGCTGTCTTTGTGTCCTGCAGCTGCAATAGCACTGAGCTATAGAGTGATCTGGGCCTCAAATTGGTACTGATATATAATTTACCTAATAGTCTCTAAACCAGACCTGAACATTGTTCTTGAGCTGTATATTGCCGTTTTGGTGAGTCCCCTTCTTTTTTGCCCTTTCACGATTGTGATGGGGTTATCCAGCACATTTATATTTGTAGTCTTTTCAGGACTGGGGTTTGTGTCATCAAAGTCAAATAGCTTTTACATATGCTTGCTGCATGGTTAAATTGTTGGCAAATAACCAAAGAAAATAGGCGAAGGTCAGGAAAATGAGTTAATTTCTTTTGTAATTAATACATACTGCAGTATATCTTGGACTGGATCCTCATGCATGGCTCATCCTTTCATACCAGTCTAGCAATAAAATAATCCTTATGCAGTTTAAATGCCAGTACAGTTGCATTTTGCAAGGGACTCTGTTACAAAATTTTCAACTGAGCTCAAAAACTGAACAAAAATTTTTACTGTGTCACTTCTTTAATTGACCCACGTTCTTCCAAATTTGTGTTACCAGTTCCACTACAATATCCCACTGTAAAAACGAGGGAATATTTGCACAAACCAAGTCTTTCTTTTAATAAGAAGCTAAAACTAAAAGTCAATTTTTTTCCTTGTACTTCCTTTTGATATAGGCATTCCCACAGTCATATACAATACTTTTGCAATAATTACTTAAAATAGGAAGCAGTTAAGTGAATGTAAACCAGCTCTTCCAGTTAACATTGCAGTATTTCATTTATTAAATAGACCATGTTTGCTATATTTATTCACCATTACTACATGGAAGTTGTGGTTTTAACATTTGCACATTTCAGAATATTACTTTTTAATGTTTAAATTTGTCAAGTGATTTTGACCAGACCAAAATACCAAATCCTGTAACAGGTACAGATGTGCATTTCTGGATGTTGAAAATAAGTCTTGAAAAGAGCAAGTACTCAATAGTACAGACTGCTGATGTTGTATACTAACTTTTTATTAGAATTATGTAATAAATCACTCCAAAAATGTGTATTTCTATAACTTAAATTTAACCTGAGGCAAACTATGTCCTGCACGTAACAGGACAATGGAAAGGTTTAAAGGAAAGGTAAAAGATGCCTATTAGTCACCAGTGCATTCTGCACATGACACTGCATTTCTTCTAGGAGAATGTGTATGTCCCCATCACTTCCTCTAGTCCTGCTTCTAAGCAAAAATGATGAAATCTCTGAAAAAAATTCCTAGTAATATCTCAACACAGTGGAAATCAATTGCCATACAGAGGGACTGTACTGCCTATCTTGCAGGTATAGCTGAAGAAAAGCTGCACTGCAGCAAGCAGATGGCAAAGTCAATGAGAGAGAGACTTACCACATCCTCAGGGTGCACCCTTGGTGCCAAAGGAGTGAAGATCTGAACATGAAAACACAGATTGTTTGACTACACCAAGGAGGTTCCACAGATTTCTTTTTCATTCCTTCCTTCCTTCCTTCCTTCCTTCCTTCCTTCCTTCCTGCCTTCCTGCCTTCTCCCCTTCCGGCCTGCCTGCCTGCCTGCCTGCCTGCCTGCCTGCCTTCCTCCCTCCCTCCCTCCCTCCCTTCCTCCCTTTCTCCCCTTTCCCTTCTAAGGGGAATTACTAAGATTTTTTTTTCCAGTTATATATTCAAGGGGAAAGGCAAGTTGACTTTTTGCCACTTTTCCTGTGAGCAATAAAAAGTTTACTCATATGTATGGCCTGAAGGTCTTGGACAGTTTTTATTTACTCATTATTTAATTTCTACATTCAGCCTTACTTTCTCATTAAATATTTTCAGCTTACTTTTTCACCTGTGCTGTCTCACTACTCTTGTGCACTTCCTTCTTTGGGAACACTAAAGGACTTGTGTTATGGCTAAGAATTACAAGATTGCCCATTTTTTCTGCAGTGGGTTGGGATATATTGAAACATTCAGAAAGATGTTATCTCTTCTCATTTGGATTTAAAATAATTTGCTTGAGAAAGGAATCATTGTTTGCACCATGTTCTTGAGATGCACTAATCCACTGGCTCCCTAGCCTTAACAGATATAACCCACATGAAAAAAGAGACTTCAAAAGCAACTGTTTTCTACAAAAAAAAGAGACAATACTAACACCTTGAAGATGATTGTTTGTGACAGGAGGACAGTTTCAGTGGAGCAGTGAATTTAACTGGATGGTGTTGGGCAAAACAATTTCTTTCTTTTATTCAAGCTTTTGCCAACATGAGTTGGCCCATAAGACTATCAAAATGCAAATTGCCTTTTATGATTTTCACTCTAACCATTCTTCCTAAGTGCATTCATGTTCTTCCACCTTATTGAGCAAGGCACAAAGCTTCATGGACCATGCAGGTAATGCTCTTTGAGGCCCCACATCTGTGTGCAGGGCTCCCAGATCTCGGTTATGTTGTCCATGGGTACTCTGCAGTATAGACAATAGGGTTTTTTGAGCTCACATTCATTATCTGTACCACTTATTGAGGCTCTATATGGTGATCTGAGGCAGTGGACCACTGAGTTTCCTGATCAACACATTTTGTCAGTGACCAGATATGATTCAGACCAGGATATGGGAGATGCTCAGAAGTCTCTAGCAGGATTAATTTCTAAAAAGATTTAGGGAAGTTAAGCCTAACTATCTCGTAAACAAGAAGACATTAACACACTTTCAAGTTCAAATTCTAGAAACATACATCAAAAGTTGTTGAAATCCTGAAAAAGTAGACCAAATTTAAAATTGCCTGTTCTGTTGTGCTTCGTTACTTACAAAATCACTAATGGCTTTGTTCATTATGCCGTAAAAGTCCATTATTTTTGCAGTGCAGTAGGCATGCATTCTCTTACCAAAGAACTTATTTTTTAGGCTCAGCATTTCCATTTTGACATTAGAAAAATATACAACCAAAATCTATAAGACTTTGATTAAATGTTGATACAGCTGATTCCAACACAGCCATAGCCAGTGACCATACATGGAATCTAAACAACAGCTAGTAATTACAGTGTCAAAGGCATGTATACACTGTGTGTTATGTTTCATTGTCTGGCATGCAAATATAGACTTGGTTTCCTTTGCACTATTTCCAAAGTATAAAGAAAGCTAACCAGAGAGTTCTGTTTCGTTTACACAAAAGAACAAGGTTCAATCATGTTTGATAAGTTGCAAATTACTGGTAATACCACAAGTGTTGTTACAGCTGCTAAGAGTGGTCAGGAGGATGTACAAAATACAGCAACGGCATGAATCAAAAGAAAAAGTCTAAACAATTTGAATGATAGTGTATAATACTTCTAACTTTAACTTGGTGCAAGCGCTTGTCAGCAGCATCTTGGGCAGTGGTGAGATATGTGGAGCGAGTTGCCACGTATGTATTTGATATTCTGTGCCTTGGCAGAATCCCACTGACTTTGCTCCTAAGTGGACCAGAAGGTGTAAAGGAGAAAGAGAAGGAGAAAGAAAAAGGAGAAAGAAAAGCAGAAAGCAACGGAGAAATAGAAAAGGAAAATGAGAAATAAAAAAGGGGAAGGGGA
>VYXD01004988.1:404245-418398 GCA_013397195.1 Hylia prasina
GAAGGAAGGAATTTAATTACCTGTATTTTTCCAGTCTGGGTGAGTCTGATGAGTGAAAGATTACCTTTTCTTTTTCATGCATTGCATTCACTTATATCCTAAAAAAAGTTAAATCTTAATAATTTCATTCATATGATAAAGAGTGAGTTTTCCAGAGTAGTTAGTAATGTTGTAAAAAAATTAATGGTTATAGCGTTATGATACTAGCTGGCCAGAGAAGCTGACATTGCAGGAGCATTAGAGAGCTACTGAACAACACAGGAATTGGTTAAATTTTGCCAGTCTTGGGGCAGTTACAAATTCTTCTAATCTCATTTAGGAAAATTTAGTTAGTTAACTTTCAGGGTTTCTTTTGAATGTCATTTTTCTCAAGAATCATATCAAAATCCTTGGAGAACTTAAATTCACTTTTTTTTTTTTGGACTTTTTAGATTTCTTCAGATGAACATACAGGTAGGGCGGTGGCTTCTGTTTAATGAGATTAATTCCTGTGACAAAGTAGGATATGAAAGTTGTCTGCCACAAGAACTTGAAAGTTCTTCAGGTAGCAAGCAAAAATTTAACCAGTATGAAAACACTGCATTTTGGTAGAAGGAACAGACTATTGTCAGTGTAATAATGGTGGTAAATCTGTTCATAAATCACTAAGCAAGAACCAGAAAGACAACTCTTTTTGAAGAATGGTGTTAAATTCCAAAACAGTGTTTGCCTAGTACTCTTGGAGAGATATATCTAGCCTCTGGAGCTGACTTTGATGCAGCTGATATTAGCACAGTAATTCTGGATTCAAACCTTCGTGACTGAGAGCAGCACTTGGCCTGATAGAATGTATAGGGAGCACATGAAAAAGTAAAAAGTTTAAATAAACAACCAAAAACACTTCTAAGATATTTCCTTGTGGATAGATTTAATTATACAAAACCAGCTGGGGGTAAAAGGAATCTCAGTAAAACAAGACATTTTTCCTTGGCTGAAACATTTTCATGTTTGAACATGGTCAACTGCTCTTATAGGATTTTATCATTAGGGGAGCAACATAAATAACAGCTGCTGCTATTGTTACTTACATAATAGTTTCCATTATAAACCCCAGTTTTCCGATGAAAATTTGCTAGAAATTCCTTTTTTTGACTCAAAAAAAAGTGTAATGTTCAACTCTGACTTTCTGAAAGTTTGGATGCAAAATATTTGGAGATTTATGTACTAGAAAAGCATTTGTGCAGTGTTTTTCCCCTCCAGACTGACTAGACACTGAATGTCTGTAGATTGTGTTTCGAACTGGAATTACATCTCACTAATTGTCATTGTACAGCTTTGTTCCAGATAAAGAGGAGCTGAGGTTGAGCAAGTTTTAAGTATTCAAATACTTGAAATTTAAATAGATGGTATGAAAGAAAAGATGTTTCCCCTTGACCACTAAGTGGCAAGTGAAAAACCAATTACAGAAAATGTAAAGCTTTTAGCTGGTTTTGGTGGACACTGGTTTGAGGCTTAAATGCTCCACTAAGAAACAATAAGTAATTTGTGAGTTTAACAAAGACCAAGGTAATCCTTACAAAACCTCCAACTTCTTATATAACACTGAGGTGCTGGGAAGAAAAGATCCTGGTTCAAATATTTCTCTCTCCAAAGCTATGAATTCCTGAGTCAAAAATATAGTACAAGAAGCCCTGAGGTCCTCATTTTTCAACATATTTTTTCCACTGATTGTCCTTAGCTACTTTCTCATGACAGTGCTTGAGCCGCTGAAATGGTTGAATTTGGAAAATTGTAATACAAAGTATTTGTTAGTGGTCCAACTCCTTCCCAAAAAGAGGTTCTTACAGAAAAATTAATGGCTTGTTGAGTGAAAGTGAAGTTCAGGATTAAGAGAGGACCACAACGTTGGGGAGTTCCTCACATGCCACAAGGCAGGACATAATTAGGGCTGCCTTTTTCCAGGAGGACCAGCCATCCACAGAACCCCCATACTTGCCTGAGAAAAATTGGTTGAAAGAAGCAACTGCCTGGAACAACTATGCAGCCAGACTCAGGAGATTTCACCTCACTATGTCACTCCAATGCCCTACCCAGCTTCTCACTTTGGACAGTACCTACATGAAATAGACTGTGTTGCATATGGGCATGCAAATGTTTATGGGCATGGCAACCTTCCCAGTGTCCCCAGCTGGCAGAAGTATTGGAAATATTTTGAAACATTTTTGAAATATTTTGAGATCTTAAGAATACTGTAAAATGCTACTTCTGCTGTGAAAGCCTCAGGATTACAGCAGCCTGTACCAAGGAACAGGACCTCCAGATGGTGTCTGGGCAATTAGTTCCAGATTGCAGGACTTGCACGTTTGTATCTGGAAGAGGATCAGTGGGGTGTTTCAGCCCAAAAGAGCTTCAAAGACTAAGCTTCAAAATGAAATAAGACAATTACATGCAAAAATGCTCTCTAATGTGCTCAAGCCCTCAGAAGTGAAGGAATAACCTGATTACAGTTAACATAATTTAATAATCATATACCTGATTTTGAGCTAAATTGCAAGAGTAACTTGCAGCTAGAAATTATATCCTGAGTCATTTAGACACAAGTATCATATTTAGGGCCAAAAGAGACAGATTCCATAAGTGTCATTGGTATGAGTAAAGCCAACAAATCCTCTTCTTGGGCAACATGCTCAGACAGAGGAAGGAGAAATAATAAAAATGCATTGGTTTAGAAAAGAATTTTAAAAGGTTTTATTCAATAACTGCTAATGTACCATTTAAGCTTAATCTGAAGCTTTATTTAAGCTTCAATTTTTTCTAAGAATATACTTTACTAGCTAATATAGTTGAAATTGTCACTTGTACACATACAGAACCTTGAATCAGCATATGGCAAGCACCAATTTTCAATGAGTTCATGTTGTAAAAAATTAGGGATATAGACAATATGTTATTAAATTACCTTATTACACGGCAGAGAACTTCTATAAACCTTTTAATGAAACAGGGCAAATGAAATGTATCTATCATTACCTAACCACCTACAAAGTATATCATAATAGAAACGAAAAATAAAAGACATAAGGTAAATCTTTTATCCTGCCCAAAAGGCTTGACTGTTCTGTGTTTTACATGTTTGGCAACTGTGTATTTAGGTACATAAAATAAGAATATAAAGCTTGATTATTCAAGATGCTGGCAAAAAAAAAAAGATCCTGGAAAAAGTAATTAAGCACATACTTGAGTGACATGTTTGAGGTAAACTTGGAGACTTATTTTTAAACAGTTTTGGCTACATTTTTGAATAGTTCAAGCCAAATTATTCAACACTTCATTCAGTCCAGGTTTTACTGAGCAAAACTACATCACACAGTTATTTTTTGGATTTTATTCTGAATCGTTGCTTTTTGCCCCCCGGCGTTTGCATTCAAACACCTCTGTGGAATGTGCACAATTTAATTCTCCCAGAAAAAACATAGCTGTTGGTGGGAAGCCCTGTTCTCAAGGGAAGTGTTTAGTCGTCATCTAACTGCAGCCAGTTTCATACTGGGCTTTGAGTATCAGAATAGTAACATTGATCTGGATGTTGTATTCCACAGGGAAACAAGTGAATGGATCATGGGGGTAAGCCGTCCATGTAACTGAGTTCTTGGTGTACTGTATTTTAAAATGTCTCAAGCTCTTTCAATGTGACTGAGTTTCTCAATATATTGAGCAGCTGTAGTAAAAATAAAGTGCTGAAGAGTGTATGAAGGTGCTCAGATCAGACCCATGTCCATTAAAAAGGAACAGAGTATTCTGATTCACCATAGAAAGAGGTTAAGATTTTTATCCCAAGTGCTGCTTAGGCTGAAGAGACTGGAGTTACAGTTCCAATTAAATTGTCCCCCACAGCAGAAATATGTTGGATGATGAAGATAACACCACAAAGTATTTTAGTCCTTCTGCTGTCCACATTCATCTTTGCTCATTCATGCTTCTTCTACGGGATGAGTTGATGATTCAGACAGAACACAAAGGAAGTCTAGACTAAGGTATGTGAACACTACTGTCTCTTCAGCTTTTGTGTGTTCAACAGTTTGCCCTAAATAGATATGGGCTAAAAGCTGTGGACAAATAATTACTGTAGGCTTTTGGGATTTTTTTTTTTTTTTTAAGCTCTGTGACACTTTTTTTACTCTAGATGGATGCTTGAAATCTAGGAGTGCAAGATACGTACCCTGGTTGTCAGCAAAGTCAGCTGAATACCTATAGCATTTGTTAAAAAAGAATCTAGGAAGTAGCTTCTGTAAATCTAAAGAAAGGATGGAGGAGCCTGTGTTTACTTTGCAGACTTTCCATCTCTGCCTGTTTACTCCACTGTGTTAAGAGGTGAAGGCCAAAGGTTCCTAGAAAATTGAATGTTAAATTTGTGTATAGTGATGGTTTTGGAACTCCCTGAAATCTGGACCAAAGTACTTTACATCTCTCAATACTGAAAAGAAATGGTTAAAAGGCTTTATTTCTTACCCTCAAATAAATCAAGAGTTACTCA
Source organism: Hylia prasina (assembly GCA_013397195.1). Classification (NCBI taxonomy): domain Eukaryota; kingdom Metazoa; phylum Chordata; class Aves; order Passeriformes; family Sylviidae; genus Hylia; species Hylia prasina. The sequence continues at coordinate 408,756 of VYXD01004988.1, forward strand.
AGTAAAATCTTCTGAGCTACAGCAGCCACAGCTAGTATAAATATGAAAAGAACTGTTTTTTCAGAATGAAAAAGGAAAATGAATGTAGTGCATCTGGCTTAATCATTGGGTCTGGTATGGAAAATGATACTATCAGTGCCAAGGATCATAGAAAAGTGTGTTTCTCTGAAAGATTTGTGAATGATCCATTGAAAAATCTGGCTCTGTAAGGGTTCTGTATGAAGCATTTGTTGGACTTCCATCTGTCTGAATGATAGGACAACTCATCTATGTGAATGCAATCAGTAAAACAATAAACTGTTTTCTCTGTTTTGTCTGGTTTTATTACACTTTTTTAATATACTTTTTCTCTCTGCCCCCTTTATCTATTGAATTCAGCTTAGATTCAGAAGTGTGCCAGACTAGGATAGTTTTTTTGGTTTGGTTTTTGTTGTTTGTTTTTTTTGGTTTTTTTTAATAACCAACTTTGCTGGTCTGGCAGCTCTTCTCAGACTTTATTCCTTCCACTGTTTTTGGTTCTGTCTTTCAGCAAATCAAAGAGTTGACATGAAAGGCCATCAATCAGAGCTATTCCTTGAGATGTATAAAATATGTACATTCTAAGCCTTTTGAGCAGCACTAAGCAGCTGTGGTTAACATTCAAACTACAAATATGTTAAATATATTTTGAATTTTGCAACATTTGCCATTCCAGTTGTTAAATGAACTTTGCAGGTGTTCAAATACACTGCTAATCCTGAGGTTTTTACTAAGACTGTTAGCGATATTAAACTGAAACTCTAAAAACAAGGTACACTAAATAAGCTAAAAAAAATAAGTGTCGATAAGTGAGGTATGTTACAACTGGAATATTTAGAGAAGAGGAAAAAAATAAAATTGCTTTAAAAAATCTCAGCAGCATGATTTTAAGTGTAGTACCAGATTCAACCACTTTATGGATTTTCCTGTTTCCCTTTCATATAAACATATTTCCTAAAGAAACATAAATCTCTAAGCATTTTTCTCATCACTATGTTTTTCATTAAAGCTCTTTTTTAAATTATAATATCTAATATTTTCATTGTCACAAGCTATATGCAATGCAAAAATAAGAGAGAAAAATACTGGCTCCTGGAAGAGAAATGCCAAGGTTTCCTTCACTTTAGGAATGGGCCATAGAGTTATTGTCAAAGTTAAAATTATTCCACTTGCATGGCCTTTTCCCTTATAATTTGCCTTTGTAGACTCTTACCCGAAAAAAGGGAGATCCATAAACAGCAACAAAGAATCCCTAAACTGAATGATGTTTATTTGAATGGGGATAATTAATTTTGTAAACTGTGATTCCTAAACAACCAAAAAACTCTAAGGGGATAGTTTAGTAACTTTGAAATATTACCATTTCTGGTAGAAAGCTTACAGGACCAGCATCCTACCGAATAGAGAAAAAAATGTCCACCTTGGTAAGCATGGTTTTATGGTAGAGGAGATAAAGAGTGAAAGGTGCCTGCTGTTATTCCCCCGAGGTGTAGCACACTCTGCAGTGCAAGCACTGGTCAGGGAGCTGAGGTCTTAGGTACAATTTTTCTTCTCCCATGGAGTTCCCTTGTGTCTGCTCTGTTTGCTGTGGCGGGTGCTGCAGGCTCTGTCTGTGCCATTGCAGGAGAAGAGGTGACAGGCCAGGAGGGTTGCACCTGGCTGCACGAGGGACAGCCACCCACAGGGCAGCAGAAGCAGGCAGAGAGCATCAGCAGGCTGAGATGAGAAATTCTGCTTCCAATTCTGCACCAGTCCAGCCCTGCCAAGGCTCAAACCTCCTTGTCCAGTTACCCCAGTCAGTAACCCCCTCTTGGAGTTATTTGTTTATATTACATGATTTGCAGAGTCTTTGCTAGATATGTTTAGCATGGCAGCACAGCTTGGCATTAGACCACAAGTGAGAATGAAAGTTTTATGAAGAACAATGATTAGGGTGTCTTTAGGCACAAATTTACTCCTGAAAGAGAAGGCAGAGTGTTGCTCAAGGAGCACTCCTTATCATAGGATTTTGCTCCTTCCTTGCACCATTTGACATTGCTTAGGTTGTGAATACATGTTAAGTCATTTCAAGAAAACGTTAGAGGACACATGGAGCTATATATTTTTAAACCAATTGGTCACTAAAGGCATAATTTCATGTTCAGGGTGGCTTTCCTAGTTTTTTGTCTTTTTAAGCACAAATAACAGAACAGTACTACAATAAATTTAGGATTTATAGCTGCTGCTTTAAAGTCAGCCTTTAAGTACCATTTTGTTTATGGTTTTAATAAGGTCATTTAGTTGAAAAAGGAGTTCAAACTTGTATGCAGTAGCCATGTGACTTGTTTAGTCAATCACAGCTCAGGATATTTTAAACCCATTTTACAATGGTGTGTAAAAGCTTGTCTCAATAACCATCTGGAGAATATTGAATTTCATAACTGGTAGGAATTATTCAATATCCTCCTCCCCATAGGAATAACAATTTCAAAATCTTCAAAGACTGATATCTAACTGGAGAAAAGGCATTTAATGTTGTTAAAACTGGAAATTGTGTAGAGCTAAACAAATCTCTTTGATCTACCTGAAAAACTACTTTGTAGGCCAGGGAAATAGTTTCCCCAACTGTCAAGTTTTATATATAACCAACATTTCTTTCTCTTTTCATCATTGAATTGCTTACTCCATAGCAGCCTAAAAAATTCTGACTGGGGTTTAGGATACCAAGTTGACTAAATTAATAAAAAAGCTTTTGTTTTTCTTTTCAAAACTCATAAAAAGACGTTGCCTTTTTATTGTCCCATTTGGGACTACCTTCCTGGCAGTCCTATGCATTTTCACAGGGTCATGATGGTGAAAAAGAAACTTTCTTCCTAATGCTATGGCTCACTTCTGAGTAAGGAGGCAGAATTCATGTTTTTCAAGGCATGAGGTGCAGCTGAGGTCAGCAGAGACTCTGTGTCCCACAGAAGGACACTACAGGCAGCTGGAATCTGGAGCAGTAATCACTGACACCCTGGTGATGGTGGGGTCAGCATAGGGGACAGCTATAAATTTCAGACTGCTGAATCCCACGCTGTTCTTCAAGGGCTGCTGAAATCACTATATCTATATATGAAAGATGCCTTTTCTACCTACCAGTGCATACCTGTACCTCCCACATGCAAACCTACCCATACTCTACTCCTTTGCAAGCATGCTTGGACCTCAACAGCTACAAAGTCCTGTCCTGCTGAATTCTACCAGCAAAGCATCTTTGCAACTTCTGTTTCTGAAGCAAAGAACCCCTCACAATGGACACTGTGTTAGAGAGGTGAACTGCATTCTCCCCATCTATGGAGGTGACTAGGGAAGGGGGATGAATTCAACACAAAATTTTTGAAAAGAACAACCTGAAGCATAATATCATGGAAAGATTACACTTGGGGAGGGATTGAAAAATCCAATGACGTGTTAATAACTGGGCCACACGCACAAAGTGCTTCAGATTTACACATCTCAGTGATATCTCTTCTCTTTTCCAAACCAATTACCAATGCTCTCTTGGAGTCTAGAGCAAACACCATCTCACTGAAAACACCCTAGTGCATGAACTTTTTTTCTTTTTTAATTTGAGAGAAGACTTTTTATCAATATAAAAGGATAGTAACCCCCAGAGTAAACACTTATCTGTAAAATAGAGATTATGTGCTTAATAAAATTTAATATTTTGGCATCTCAAACCTCCTGTGTAGATCAGTCTGGAAGAGTGGCGTTTATTTTCTTGCTACATGTGAAAGTTCATTCTCAGTATCAAGTTTGTTTGGTCCACTAACTTTGTTAACCTTTGCATTTACTTCTGTATTTGATGGCCTTTCATGAGCAGCCACTTTAGTAGCTAGGATAGAAACAGTTACATCAGGGTTAGAGGTCATAGCCATTATGGGATTTCAACTTAAAACAGTCGCTGCTTTAGGGGGATCACAGTATGTTTATGATTAATTATTTTCTTTGTGAGAGTTTCTATGAACAAGATTATTATAGTAATATATAAACCATCTGGGTAACCTTTAATATCTACCTACTTTCTTGATGAAATAATAATCAAGACTTTGTGAAAAATCACTCCCTACCTAACAGGATGCTACCAGAGCAACAGTACTTTTGTTTGCCGCTTCCAAGGAATTCCAAGGAAGAAAAACTGGCTAAAATCTACACCAACTGCAAGTACATTTTTAACAGAACACAGTTTGATGCAAATTAAGGAACTGTATAATTTTTTAATTACATACTTCTAGCTTTTAAAAATTTTTAAAAACACACATCCAAATTAAATTCTCTGCAAAAGTTGATTTTATACACTACTCCAGAATACATTTTATTGAAATCAAAATACCAAATAACATTTTAAAAAAACCTAATAACATTATATTTACATCTTTAAGAAATACATTCCAATTGCATGGTTCAGATTCACAACGCTCAAGAGACACTGAAATCATTGCTTAGAAACAGTATTTGCTGACTTCACCAGGGTAACAGTTTAATCCTTAAAGTAATCAACTTTCACCCTCTTCTTGGGTCTTTTGACTTTTAAGTTCTCACTAGTCTTTTTGAGAAAAACAGCCCTGGGAGACAGCTATTATTCTCCTCCATGGGATAGTCCATTTCATTCAGACAAGTAATATCATCTTCTGTTTACACTCATCTGAAACAAGTGCACAGGGTCACCCTCTACACTCTGATGTTTTACCAAAGCAAAAGGAAAGATTCTGCAGCAGGACACAACAGAGCTCCGAAACCCAAATAACCTGGGAAGCAGACTTTGCATGCCTATTTATTTCTTGCATTTGATCCTCTTGAAAAAAAAATCCCAATATCATGTCCTCAAAGCATTTCATTTAGGCTGAAACACTGTAATAGAGAAGTCAGCTTTGGACGGTATTTCCTTTTGTCTGTTTTTAAGTCGTGGGCCAGATCCTCATTTGGTGCAAGCTCTACTGATCTCAGCTTGTCCTTTGAATTGAGGAACTGAATATCACATTCAGTAAGTACATATTAATGTTTTCAGGAGGAAAAATTGTTGACGCTGTTTAGAAGAAAAAAGAGCAAAAAAAGCCTCACAAACAACAAAACAAAACAAAAATCCCCACAACGATTTTCTTAGCATAGTCAAAGCAGGATGGCAACCAAATAATATGAATAAACCACAATGTGGATGCAAAGCAAAAGCTCTCCATAATTAAATCCCTAGCCCTAAAATCTACTGGCTAAACAGTAAGGAAGCCAAGAGAGCTAAACAAATTACCCTGACCAAGAATATGAAGAAAGACTCTTCCTGAAGCCTGTATCTCAGAAAAACCTACAAAAACTCTGCATAATGCCCTGCTGTTTTCAAAAGCCTGGCTTTGGCTTCTGTAAAAAAAGTATCTATGAAAAGAATTTCTTGAGCTCTGGGATCAGGGCAACCACCATTTTGTGACAAATAAAACCCTCTGCCTTCCCAGAAGAAATGCACATTTTCTTTCCTTGTGACCCACTCATTTACTGACTTCTCTGCTCTGTTCAGCCTCTGCTGAGTGCTGTGGTCATCTGAAATAAGCAGGAAGCAGGCTGTGGGTGCCAGCAGCCTGTAATGAGACCTCTGAAAGCATGAAAGAGAATCACAGCTTGGTTACAAACCCCTTGGCACATGGCTAGCCCTGAAAGATATATTGAGGAGAACATACTTAAAAAACAAAAGCCTCAGTAACTTAATCACTGGCCCTAAATCTGCTGGCTGCATGGCAGTTGACCAAAAAGTTTCCAAAATATGTGTCCAGAGGATCATCTTACAACTCACTCACCCCAGCAACATACAATGAGTCTGTTAAAAGAAAACATTTTAGCTGTGCACTATCACATCATCTGACACCTTCCCTTTTACTGATCCAGTACAGAAAGCCTTGAAAATACATGGAGAGAGTGTTTCTTTTTGATCAGTCTACATGTCCATTGGACACCAATATAGCATTTTGGGGAGTATTTACACCAGAGCAGCTATTCAGGTACTTTGTTTTCCTGAAGAGAGAACATAACTTTTTCACCCAACTAGGCAGGTGCCCTTTGCTACCCAAATGAAATATCTGCTGTCCCTCACTAAAGAGCACAGAGTGCAGAGCTACTTGTATAAATGCTTCTTGACTCATGCCTGGGGTATGTGTGACAGCTCTAGGGATGATTTCTAGGACCACACCCAGAGGGAAAACATTTTTTTTCCTCTAGAGCCATGCTTGAATTAGGATTGCTGCTTAGAACTGTCTCTCTTAGTTGGTATTAGCCATTTGAATTCATTCAGAGGTTGGCAGCAGGTCCCCAACAACCTGTTTCCTCTATGAGATTTGACAATATTTTCTCTTTGATATTGCAGCCATAGGAACACTCTGCCTATTGATTTTGGTGCTATTGGTAACCCACTGAAGTCCAGCTACTCCGTCAAAACTAGTCATTTGGTAGCTCTGCTTTTACTTATAGGGGTGTATACTACATCACTGATTAAGCATTAGGGATCAGTCTCTTTTTCCTCTGAGATTATCTTTTCATACATTTATAGCCAATAAAGTCCCAGGCAGGGCTGCAGTGTTAGCAGCAAGCTACCCACCCTGAGCCTGCACTTCACAGTCTCAGCCCAAACACTGTCACAGCAGCAAATGAATGCTTCACTTGCTTCTCTTTAAGCCTGCTCTAGTGTAACCAGCATCACCTCTGCTATCACTCCTGGATGCCAAAGCTGAGGGCAGAGTAGCTCTCCTGTACAATAATTTCAGCCAAAAACTGGTGGTGATCTTTGAGATGTAGTTGTGTAAAATAGGAGTGAGATTCTTATCTTGGGGACATGAGTTACAAATCTGTTTTCACCTATTACTCTATTTTTTTTTTTTTTCTGGCTAAATTACTACAGCCTATCTGCAGTCAGTGAGAGTTTGACTACTTGCACCAGCTGAGCATCTGATCTTGCTTGTGAAGCTGCTCCAGCCCCTTTCCCCAACTGTTTCTAAATTAATCAAATCAGGATTAAACCAGGAAGCTTTTTTTCTGTCAATAAAAAAGATTTGCTAGGGACAGGGGACAGAGTGTTTCTCTTTCCTGGGAGACATCCTCCCTCTTGTAGAAAGCCCTGGTACAGGGGCTGCACAGAGCTGCATGCAGGACTCATGTGCAGCACAGTGTGTGGCGAGGAGTCCTCACAGTCCTCTGAGCATGTCCGAAATCCGCGACACATCTTGCTGTTTGGCACAGAAACCAAATTTGCTTCTTTGCATTACCGGGGATTGGGCGCATTACAGGGAATTAAAACATAATCCATTTCTGTGATAATACATTAATACACATCCAGCAGCTGCCTCAGCATACCTCATAAACCACAAACGTCCCGTGAAGTGGTACTGTAAATGCTTTACTACGTACCAAGCACTCGTGGTTTTTCTCTTCCTACTCCTCCTCAGGGCTTTCCATCACACAGTCGTGCCCCCTCAGATCACATCCACCCTCTTGCTCATATCCTGGTTGTGTTGCCTACCTTCTGCAAAGCTTATTTTAGAAATCCTGTCACATCCTGCCCACTCTATTTTTTATCCAGGAAAGGAAGACTTGACACTCCAGTTTCTAGTAAAGCAGCGGGGGAGACCATTTGTTTCTTACCACTATATTTATTATGTTCAGTCTGCTGAGGCAGGTAGGCGGAGTGAGCAAGAGCAACGTTTGCTCCTGTTCCCAACTCCTTCTACTTGGCAGCTGCTATGCCATCCTCTCTGATGAATATTAAAAGATCCTGCCACTTTTCGTCCGTCTTACAAACCCTGATGAAGACTTAAAAGGTGAACGTGCTCCTACTCTGAAATCAGACAGAGTTTCTTCTGGTTGTAGCATTAAAATGAACCTCAAAGAAACTCTCCCAACACTGAAGAGGGCTGTGCTCAGAGGTCTCTCTAGGGTTGAGCCAGTCACCTTCTAACACAAAGCAGGCTCAGCCTCGCAGGGCTGTCGCTGGAGAAACAGCTTCTCAGGCAGTGCAAATCTGACAGCTCTCTGCTGACTGCTGCAGCAAGGCTGACAATGCACACCAGATGAGAATTGCCCTGGAGCCTCCAAAGGAACGGCCCAAGAACATACCCTGGAAAACCTCAGCTGCTGTGATTGTTCTCTCCTTGCTGGCTGACAGTGAGGTCACCACCTTCCTACGCTACCAACTGAAAGCAGAGGAGCAAATCTGTGAGCCCACCTGCAGAACAGCCTCAGGAGCACACAGGGAGGGCTGGGGGAAGTCGGGCCCTGTGCCCAGAGAGGTACGAAGTCAGCTGGGGAATAGACCCCTGTGGTGCCAAGAGATGAGGACACGGCAGTCTGGCTCGCACTGGGCACAGGCTGTTCTGCAAAGTGGGGTACCAGGTTCAGTGTCATCTCCCCAGTTTTTCAGCCCTCCCACAGCTCAGGAAGAAGCTGCTGCCTTTTTGGCTCAGGTGACTACAGACCAAGGTCTTGCTGTGCTTGTTAACAGAACAAACCTATGAGGTGAGCCAAGTATTTATTTGGTGCGTCTCTTTTCTGCTGTGGAAAATGGGCAATTCTTTACTTGTTTGCACTCCACAGAAGCTAATAGGAGCAACCAACTTTCTCACCCTGAAATCTACCTCTGACTTGACAACAAACACAGTGCTCAAAAGGAGTTTTTTGTCCTGACTTTTCTCCATTTAAATGCCCACTGCCACTTCCCTTGCTGGTGTCTTCTTCTCTGCACCTTGTAGCCATGCTCCTATTAGGTGCAGTTTACAACCAGGCACAGGTCTGGGGTGTGCCTCAGCTTCTGGTTAGCCTGGCCTTGGGCCCTTTGGGCGCTTTTTAGCCCTCATTGCTTTTTTCTAAAACTGGAGCAAATAGGAGAGGCTGCTTCTGCTTTTTTCTCTTCATGGGAGCTTAGTGCAAATTAAACACAACCATTAAGAAAGAAAAAGAGTAGATGAGGAGAAGGAAATTTCCCAGATCTTCACTGACCATGGAGGGGAGAATATTTTGAATGTTGATGCTGATGTGACAGCATTGTCACAACAGAAATACAAGATATACATTTTTCGGTTTTAATCAGTATATTTCCTACATACTGAAAAATGCTTATTTTAATTTTGAAATCCATTTGTCATTATTCAATAACATCTGCTACAGAAAAAGGGATTGTTACATATTTTCACGGGGACATATCGGGCTCGCAGTGGTACAATTACACTGATTTTACTATGAACGTGAACATCCTGAACTTTCTTCTGTTACAAATTCTTGCACTACTGATTTTTCCATCATATTAAGAGTGATCATGGTGATTCCATGGCTGTTTGTCTAATATTTTTTAGTTCTCTGTTCTCTTTTTAACTTCTATATTTAGGTAATAATTAATAGAGCCATAGGAAGACATTTGATTCAAGTTCAGCAAAAGCATTTTGATTAGTCATTATGGGGGCAAACAGTCTTACTGTTGATAATCTGAACTGTTTAAGGGCTCCAAGGCCTGAGATGGTGCAGTAACTGTCTCAAGATGGGAAAGATATTTGTATCATAACAAGTTCCAGGCAGGAAATCTCAGAGATCACCATGGATTAAATAATAAAATTAATTATCTATTAGAAAAACATAATCA
>VYXD01004992.1:2747-81658 GCA_013397195.1 Hylia prasina
AAGGCGGAGGTGGGTGTCAGAGCAGAGGTGGGTGGGAAGGCAGAGACAGATGTGAAGGTGGAGGTCAATGCAAAGTTGGAGATCAGGTAGGAAGGAGGACGTGGCCGTGGCCACTTGGGCAGGTGTGTGCGGGGCTGCATCCTGCGATGCTTAAACTTCCCTGCAAAGTTTGTCAGGGGGATGCGTGCAGCGAGCGGGAGCTGCTGCGTGAGCCGTGCCAGCACAGGGGATGCTCGGCAGACCGAGTGGATCGTTCGTCGCCGCAGCCGGCACGTGCCGTTGCCCCGGGCTCTGAGCTGAGCGCGGCCTCCGCTCTGGGCCAGGCTGAGCGCTTGCATCGTGTCCTGCCAAAGATGGTGACAGCAAGGCCTGCGGAGAGGCAGAGGAATTGGTATTCAGGACTGGTCCCAGGCTCAAACCTCGCTCCTTCCTGAGCAGGGGGGAGAAAGGAGCTGGAGCTGAGTCACCCTGTGGCTTTGGGCATGGGTTTAACAACTTTACCACACCAAAACCCCAAGGCCCAGCCCATCTTGTTGATGTAAACCAGTTTAAAAATATGGGTATTTGGGGAGAAATATCAATCTCTATTTAACAGCACTTTGGCTTATTAAAATGGAAATAGCTTTGCGAATGTAAATCTCCTTATGCTCCCTAATGCCTTTGTTCCGGCTCCCTCACAGTGGGTGGAGGGACTGGGATAACTGGCTGCTTTTGGATTCCTATGGGCTCCTGGCCGGCCCGGATGTGGCTTTGCCTACAAACTTGGAGCCGCTGCGCCATGGTTACCCCAAAAGCCTCCCCCAGTGATGAAGTGCTCTGTGACACTCCATGAAAACATTTTTAGTCAATCATTACAGGCCAAAATACTCCCCAGCACAGCTCGGGCTGTGTCTGGTGCCTCCATCAGTCCCTGGTTCTCTCCTGACACTAGTTCACATGGTCCCTGCCACTGGATGAAGTCCTGAGTGATAGAACAACAGGAAACAGCCTCAAGTGGTGCCAGGGGAGGGTTAGACTGGATACCAGAGAACAGTGTCTTCACTGAGTGGGTTGTCAAGCCCTGGCACAGGCTGCCCAGGCAATGGTGGAGTCACCACCCCTGGGAGGATTTAAAAGACTGTTGGAGGCAAGGCAGGCAGTTCTGGCTCATCTCTCATGGCAGCATTTGAAGTTGGATGGATCCTCCTGGGCTGTTGTGTCTCCTGTCTTGGCGTTGGGATGGGGAGAAAGTCGGCAGTGCTGGGCATGGAGGTGCTGGGCACCCAGCTGGGTTCAGCACTGGGGACCAGGTGGCTGCACCAGGGCCCCACAGGAGCAACATGGAATGGGGTGCTGGGCTTTGCCCTTCATCAGGGATTTTCCAGAGTAAGGTCTCCAGTCCATTCTAGGAACTGTACACAATAAGACAAAGCTTGATGAGAAAGGTCTGAGGGCCGAAAGTTTGGACAGGAAACACAGTGGCAGATCAGGGCCCTGATCTGGGGCTGGCTTGCCTCCTCTTCTGCCCAGGTCTGTGGCTTCTCCTGTCAGGTGCAAGGGCAGGAGATTCCTGTGCCGAGACATGGAAAAAAAGACATTAAGAATTAACCAGAGCATGACTGCAAAGTGCTTTAGCTAAAGCGCATTAAAACTAATTAAGCTGAATTAACCGTGGCCCCTTTGTCTCTGTATGGGCTCGTGGACCAGGGATTAACTGCCTGAAACTAATGCTCACCTTGAGCTAATCCCACCAGACTTCCTGGGTGCTCTTATGGGAGCAGGACCCAGCTGCTTGGAGGCTGCTCCTCTTCCCCACTTGCCTATGGGGTCCTCTTAACAGCTGTGCCAGACTCATCCCCACGCTGCCTGGAGCACAGCCCGGGCATCACGGGAGCTGTGGGATGGCTTCTCTCCATGTACCAGGCGTGCCACACAGCCCACAGTTCCTGCAGCACTGAGAGAATGAACTGGGAACTGCTGGTTCACAGGTGGCACAGACCCAAGTGTCCTCACCCTACTCTGGGGCAGCGCAGGGGGATGCAACACTGCAGAACGCTTCCCAGAAAATACAGGAATAATTTCGAGTTTGGCGAATTCAGCAATGAGTCTGGACCAAAACACCCTATCCATCTTCAGATGTTTGTCCTTGCTCCCATCTGCTGCATTCCTGCAATGAGCTGCGGAGCCCGGCACAGCCCCACGATCTGTCTGGTCTGACTCCGCTTAACCCCTCGGCTGCTGCGGCTCCTCCGCCTCCACATGGCTGGCGGCCGAGCAAGGCGGCTGCTGCCGCGGGGCTTATCCCAGGCTCCTCAACCACAGTCCGGCGCTGGGAACCGGACCCGCCGTGCCGCACGCCCCGCCTGCACCGTGCTTGCTCTGCTCCACTCCCGGTTCCAGCCCAGGAGGGTTTGGAGCCCCTGAGCTCAGCAGCATTGCCAGCGTGGGTGTTCCAGGGCCCCGACAGTGGCACAATGCTGCGTGGGATGGTGGGCAGAGGCACCGGGTCAGGGACAACGGTGTCCCGGCTGCGGGGCCACTCTCCCACCAGTGACACTTGCCTCCCTCCCGCAGGATGCCGGGTCGCTGGATGCGGCGGTGCAAAGTGCTCTCCAGGCTCTCTACCCGCCCTTCGAAGCCACTGCTCCCACCGTCCTGGGCCAGGTGTTTCGGCTGCTGGAGACCAGCTACCAGGGGGATGGGCTCTCCTGCCTGCTCCAGTTCCTCATCCCGGCCAAGCGCCTCTTCGAGCGCCTACGGCAGGCGGCCTGCGTAAGACCCCGTGTCCCACGGCGGTGCCCCCATGAGCCACGCCCAGATACAGACCTAAGGAGTCCTGCCCACATGGGCATGCTGACCTGCGGGCTCCCCACCTGCACGTCCACTCCTTGTCCCAAACGCTCTCTGCAGAGGGGCACACCCAGCTCCCTGGGATTTGTCCAGCATATATGGTCCCTGCAATAAGAGCAGGGGTTATCTTGTCTTGATCCTAGAGAGGCTAAAACAGGGTTTTCCCTCTGTAAGCACGTGGGTAGACTCTGCACCTTGCCATGGCTCAGGGTGGGCTTGCAGGGCTGTGCTGCAGGGGCTTGACTCAGGGACATGCACTGGGTCGCCAGGCTCTTTCATCCTCATCATGGGAAGCACAGGGCCGGGCAGCAAGAGCATGTAGGGATGGCTGGGAGGCACAGAGCTGGCAGGGCTCTCTCATGTGCTGTGTTCTTCCTCCCTCCCAGGCTCCCTACTTTAACCGCATCTTTCTCCACGAAGGCTGGCCCTTATGTCTGCACGAGAAGGTGGTTGTGCACCTCGCGCCGCTCAACCCCCTCCTGCTGCGCCCTGGGGACTTCTACCTGCAGGCAGAGCCCTGTGAGGAGCACACAGCGCGTGTCACCATCAAGCACCTCTCCCTGGACCTGCACTCAGTGGAGGAGACACCTGTCCCCGAGGCCACCCACGCACTGCTCTTCACCAACGCATGGCTGGAGGAGGTGAACAGCAGCTGGGCCGGAGCTCCCCTGCACACCTGCCTGGTGGCCACCGAGAACGGCGTCACCCCACTGCCGTGGAGCCGGATTGCCACGCCAGAGTTCACCGACAAGCCCAGGACTGGAGCTGACAGTGTGCCCGCTGGTGCCCCACATGAACTTGCTCCTGACACTGCACCTGAGCCAGCAGCACCCGGCACACCTGTGCCCCATGGCACAGCAAATGTCCCCACACCCCACAGCAACATTGTGGGCACCATCCCAGGCTGCAAGGCCACCTCTTGGAAGTCAAGCCAGGGACGATACCCAGGACTGATCAAGGTGGAGCAGGCAGGTCTGCGGAAGAAGCCGGCCATGCTGGCTGTGCCCAGCCTCAGTGAAATCATCAGCCAGAACCTGGAGGGGGAGTATGTGGACCTGCTGGAACAATCCCAGGAGGACATGGACGTCCTGATGAGATCCCTGTTGCCCACCTGTGCTCCAGGGAGAAGAAGGGCTGGCACCGAGGAGGTGCTCCTCTGGGCGAATGGGGGACCAGAAGCAGATGCCTGGCCCTGTGGGGGAGCACTGAGCTCAGAGGAGAGTCCTTGCAGCCCGTGCATGGGGAGGAAGCTGAGCCAGGAGCCAGGGCCACATGGCCCAAAATGCCGCCAACGTGACTCCTACATGGCCGCACTGCAGAACCCGGTGAGCTTCGGCTCTGGGCTGATGGCAGCCATCCTGGAGGAGCCGGACAGCCCTGGCTCCGAGCTGCCCCCTGCCACCCCCCGTGAGACCCCCACACAGCACAGGAAGGGGGATGGCAGCCCCATGTTCCTCACCCGCCAGTCCCGCCGAGCAACTCCTGGGCTGCCGGGGCAAGGGGGGTTGGTGCAGCGGGGCAGGCCCCGGCTCCCCCCAGGTTCCAGACACAAGTTCTCCTTCCTGAAGGGCACACGGCTCGGGGCAACCCCCGAGGATGAAAGAGTCACCAGCCAGCACGAGGGGGCCTGGAAGAAGATGTCAGCCATTTACTCACCCAGGATGGGCAGAGCCAGGGCAGCAGGGAAAGGTACCATCCTGTGGAACTTCAGCACCTGACCGGGCACTGGTGGGGCTTTGCTATTCTTCTGCTTTGTTGAGTGTCGCCAGCTTCTCTCTCCTCTATCCCTTTGTGCAGGTACAAATGCAGCCACTGCTGCTCCCATGGAGGAACGGTCCCTGGAAAGTGCCAGCTGCAAGAATGGCTCCTCTGTGCCCAGCACTGGTGGTCGGGAGCCTCCAGCCTGGCAGGACCTGCATGCTGGCCTGCTGCGCTCAGGCATCATCTGCCTGCCAGGTACTGCTGGCACTGTGAGCCCGGGGAGTGAGCGGGAGAGGCCTCTGGATGGAAACACAGACTGCTGGAAAGGGTGTTTTGGAGGAAGGTTTTAGGGCTTTACTGGAGGCCAGAAATACTCCAAGCGGAAAATTTCCTTTCAGCTGGGCAAAAACATTAAAAACATAAATGCAGGCAGGCTGTGCAGAGCAGCTGCCCTGGTCCCAGCCGCCCCAAGCCCTCCCACACCATTCCTCTCCAGTGAAGCTGTTCAGCTTTAGCTGCCAAACACTAAACATTTGGCTCCTTCTTTTTCCCAAGAACCAAAAAGCAGTAACAAAACCCATCTTTTTCTCAGGAAAATTGTCCCCAGCAGCTCTGGAATTCCAGACGTTCATGCCAAGAGCCCCCCTGGGCTGGCTCTCCCCCTCCAGAAGGGCCAGAGGGGCTGCACCATGGTGGGCCCTGAGCTGAGGCAGCTCTGATGGTTACCTTAGGCCATTGCAATGTGCTCAGGTCTGGCATCTGGCTGCCAGAGGGGTCACTCACCCTTTCCCCACAGGGAGCTCAGACAGGCTGGGCAGGGCCCTCCTCCTGGTGACCACCAGTGGCAGCGCCTGGCGGGCTGCGTGGTGCTCAGCTGCCGAGCTGGCGAGGCTCATCCTCTACCTCTGCTCCCTCCCCAGGTAAGGGCCAGCAGGACCTGCCAGTGACCCCCAGCTGCTGCCTAGCTCAGGGCTCCCAGGCAGCTCCCAGGTTAAGCTGGGCTGGATGCCCAGCATCCCACACACTCTGGTTTGGGCACATCCCTGAGGTCCTTGGACCATGCCCCTACCAGAGGCTCTGAGCCCTTGGCAGGGGGATCCCACAGGGATGTGGCTGTGGGTTCCTGCCTCCCTGGGGAGTGCAGAATGTGGGAGGGGGCTTTGAGAGGGTCTTACCCCAGGGAAGGACCCCCACTTCTGCTGTGTTTCCCCTCACTAGGCAAGAAGTGAAGAATGGTGAGAGGCGAGAAGTGAAGGATGTTGGGCTGACGGTTGTGGTGGATGCCAGGAAGCAGCCGCCCTCTCCTGTCCTGTTCTCAGCCCTCCGCTCTGTCCAGGTATGCCAGGCTCCGTGTGCCTGTGCCATAGACATGCCAGGGGTGTTCCTGTCTGGCAGGGAGTGCTGCCACCATTTGGGGTCCCTCAGAGTCTCCTCTGTGCCCGCTCTCCATGCAATCCCAAAAGGTCCCTTCTGAGCTCTGCCATCACCTGGCAGGCATCACCAAGAGCCCTCCAGCATTCTGCTGTGTGAATTCACCAGGCAATGGGCTCTGCAGTGACAATCCACTGTTGTGGCAGAGTCCTTGTGCCAGTGCCCAGGTGGTGCCACAGTAGTGTCCAGGGTCTCTGGACATCCCCCACCACAGCACCCTTTGCATGCCCAATAAAACCCACGTTGGCCCTGATGCTCCTCACGTGGAGAAATGTCACTAGCGTGAGACAAGGGGTTCACTCTTAAGGCTCTTCACACAGCTCTTTGCCAGGGAGGTGGTGACTGGGACAAGGTCATGGCCTGAGAGACATGTTTCCATCTCCCACACCAGTGAAACTGGGAGCCTTTTTCTTTCCAATGAGCTCACCAGCCTCAGCCAGCCCAGGAAACCCCAGCACTGCCTTGGGTGACCTGAGGGCTGCATGTGGGGTTTGCCCTGGTGATCCTCCCCTGCCTCCCACAGAGTGTCTCTCCAGGCTGCATCCACAGCATGCTGCTCCTGGCCGAGAAGGAGCTGATCTCCCACCGTGAGAAGCTGTCCGGGGTGCAGGTGAGCCTGTCCCTGTCCCCTGGGCTGGGATGGCTGGGGGTTATTCCCTGCCCCAGGCAGCCTTACAAGCCCTGTGCCCTGCAGGTGGAGACCCTGACATCGCTGAAGGCTCTGGGCCGCCACGTCGACAGCTCCCAGCTGCCCCCAGAGCTGGATGGTGCCTTCCCCTACTGCCACGGCGAGTGGGTTCAATTCTTCCAGGTGTCTGTTACCACACCATGAGCCATTGCCTCACCTCCCCCATGTCCCTCTGTCCCCGCCGCATCTTACACGTCCCACACACATCCCTGGAAAAGCAACAGGAAGGGCTGGGAGAGGGGAATGAAAAGGAGAGCTCTGAGCACAGGAGGGTCAAGCTCCTTCCTACCTGCTCCTGCCTGCAGCTGCCCATCCACCTTCACACTCCCTTCCTCATCAGCTTTAACCCAACGCCTCACAGTTTTTCCTGGTCTGTCCTGGCACTGCTGCTGCTCCTCCTTATGGGCAGGCTGCCCCACTGACCCACCGTGTGTATCCCCCACAGAAGCTGCAGCCCTTCACAGCCAGCCTCAAGCGGGCATCAGAGCTGCTGCAGCGCTGCATCCAGGCAATGCGGAACACCGACGCACTGGCAGGGACACAGGTAACAGGGGCGGCAGCACCACAGCTTGGGGACATTCCCAAAGTGCCCATCTGCAGTGCAGCCACAGCAGCATTTCACTCCAGTTGCCCAAAACTTGGCATAACCACTCCCAGACTGACTGCTCCTGGCCATGGGTTAGGGTTACCTGTCCCCTCTGCTTCTGCCTGGGGTGCAGCCCCAGGTACCCATCCTGTGCTGGCTGAGACCCCAGGTAAGACACTTGTGTGACCTTCCCTTCCTCCACAGGATGCAGCCGTGGGCATCACGAGGCACCAGGAGCTGATGCAGAAGGTGCTGAGTGACCCTCAGCTGGTGCGGGTGCAGCGCGAGGGTGGGTTTGTGCTGGCCAGGCTGCGCAGGGAGGCCGCTCGTCTCTGCGCCTCCGACCACATCAGGTAGGATGGGGCAGTTCCGCTGGTCAAGGGGTGCCAGTGCCAGGGACCCCTGGCCCCTGCTGGCTGACAGAGGCACCTCGCCATGGACAGCCTGTCCCCATGAGCCCAAGCTCTCGCCATGCTCGGTCCTGCTCTGGAAGCATGGACCACATGTCTGGGACAGCCCATTGCAGGAGTCCCGTCATCCTCACTTGGTGCCAGATCCCTGAGAGGGTCTCCTGCCCCAGGCCAGGCCAGATCTGTCAGTGCTCTGCAATGCCGGCAGCAATGCCTTGGGCTGGGCTCAGGAAAAGCCACTAGATGGGGCCACGTCCCGGCCGTGCCGCACCCGGCCAGCTGTGCTGCACTCACCGGGCCGTGCCGTGCCGTGATCGTCCAGTGATGTCGCGCTTGTCTGGCCATGCCACACTCATCCAGTGATGCCGTAATCCGGCCGTGCATGGCCCCTCTGGCCATACTGCAGTCACCCAGTAATGTCACCCCACCTGGACATGCCATACCCATCCAGTGATGCTGTAATCTGGCCATGCTGTTACTCATCCAGCCATGCTGTAATCGGGCCATTCCACACTCACCCGGTGATGTTGCTCTGGGCCAGTAATGCTGCACCCTTCTGGTGATGCTGCACTGGTCCAGCCATGCCACGCTGCTCCATGGTCCATGCATTCAGGCAGCACTGATCCACTGCTCTCTCCTGCTCCCTTCTCTCAGTGGGGCTTGGCTGCACTTTCCCATCCTGTGGTCCCTGCCATCCATTTGCTCCATGAGCTGGGGAGATGTCCAGGTGCCTGCAGGGCTGGGGTCAGGAGCTGAGCAATAGACTTGCTCCCTCCACCTTGTGCATCCGTGAGCTCACCTGGCAGCACCTGGCACTGATGGCCCTTCTCCTCCCAACCCCCAGGACTGGTATGGAGTTGGCTGAGGGGCTGTATAGTCAGCTGGAGGAAGAACTTCACAACCTCGTGTCCCAATCCAACAGCTGCCTGGAGCACCTGGAGTTCCTCCGCAAGGTCCGGGAGCTTGAGACTGAGTTTGGCAAGGTGAGCTGGGTGTCCCTGGATGCCACGAGTTGAAGTTGCCCTCCGTGGTGTTCCACGGTTGAGTGTTTTGGTCACGTTTCCTTTGGTTTTGATGATGACAGAAGCCTGGAGAGTGGCAGGATTGCCTGAGCTTTGATTTTCATTACGAGCAACTGCCTGTGACCGAGCCAGGGCTGGGATGCCTGGCAGGAGCAGGAAGGGGAGGTGCTGTGGACACGCTGCTGCTGTGGCCGGCCCCACCTGATCCCTGTTCTGCTCTCTCACAGCTGGGGTCCTGGCTGGATGGGGAGGCAGCAGCTCGGCTGCAGGAGATGGGCGCTGAGGATTGGAGTCCCAACAGCTGCCAGGGCTCCACTGAACACTTCAAGGAGTTCCTCACCCAGGCCACGGTATGTCTGGAGGGGCTTTTCTGTAACAGACATCCCCTGGGTTTGGAAAGAGGCTTCTGGGCAGAGCTGAGTCACATTGCAGTTGTCAGGCTCAGCACTGTGGGGACTCTGGGCAGTCCTGCTCCAGTGAGGGGGTGGCTGCACTGTTCCTTGATGTGTGCTGGGCTGGGACTGCTGTTCCCAATCCCTGCTGCACTCTGTCCATGCAGCTCCTTTTTCCTACAAATTCTGGGCATCCATCAGACAACAAATTACATTGTGATGAAGATCTTCTGGTTCTCCTGGATGTGTAGGCCCTTTAGGCACACACACTGCAGGGAGGGTGAGGCATGGTGACCCCACTCGGGACAGGAGGTGCATTTGGTGCATTTTGAACCAGCCCAGGGCAGAGCAGAGGTTTGGAGAATCCCATTGCTTTGTTCTTCTCACTTGCCCAGAAATGTTTCCCATCCATCTGTCATGGCGATGTCAAGTGCTACCTGCGGCACATCACCCTGCACACATATCCCAGGTCAGCACCATTCCCAAGTGTGGAGCTGTTCCTTCCTCTTGTCCCTGCAGGCTCGGTACCAGCATGGCCTGACCCTGTGCCAGGAGGCAGCTGAGGTCCGAGACGCGACGTTCCCTGAGGCCGATGCCTTCCAAGCGGCTGCAGCCCTTTTCCAGACAAAGCTGATGAGCTTCTCCAAGCAGCTGGAGCGGCGGCAGGCAGAACGGGAGCTGCTGCAGGAGCTCGTCAGGTTCTCCAGCAAGGTGGGTGAAGGGGATCTTCCCCTGCAGGACACGGTGCTGCTGGTGGCCACGAAACCAGCCACTCTCACCTCTTTTGTAGGTGGCAGGGCTGAAGCTGGACTGCCGGCAGTGCTCGGCCCGGGCGCAGTGCAGGGAGGGCCAGGCACTGCGCTGCCTGCAGAGATCCTTCCAGAAGCTCTCCGTGGAGTTCGCCCTGGAGAAGCTGCGGGAGATGAAGGCTCAGGTGCGCAGGATGCAGAGCAGCCAAGGGTTGGCAGCCTGGACAGAGGCACAGCACAGGTACCAGGAGACCCGGCAGATCCTGGAGGAGATGCTGGCAGAACTGCAGGAGGCCTGGGGAGCACAAGCTGACGGGCAGGGAGATTCCTCCAGCCCCCCCAGCCCAGGGTCTGCAGCCCCTCACATGGAAGTCCCGGTGTGCAGAGCAGCCCCCAGCCCTGAGACAGCAGTGTTGGGGGGCAGGGAGTTGGCAGAGCAGCCAGAGACCAGCACTGAGGGGCCAGGACAGTCCCAGGGGCCAGGACAGTCCCAGCCCAGCACCACTCCTGGCTCCACTCTGGGTGTGGAGCAGAGTTCTCTGCAGCCCCACTGCCAGCTGGGGCCTCAGGGTGCCCACACATCTCACCACCACATCTCTGCTGACACCCCCCATCCCAAAGCCAAGAGCAAAGCCAGCCTGGGAGCACCAGGACGCCTCTCCCAGGAGCGCAGCCAGCCCCCTCGGAGGCGTCCCTTCACCCTGCCTCCCTGGACACGCTTTCCAGGTACTGACCCACCACGTCCTACTGCTGTGCCCCATGGGACTGCCTCAGATCCCAGCATACCTGGTGCACCAGCAGGGCCACGGGCAGAAGCTGCCCAGTACTTCCAGATTTCCAGCCAGAGCAGTTTCTCCTCTGAAGACTCAGATTCACAGAACTCCATGGAAGAAGCCCCAGCAGCAAGCCTGGCTTTGCCCAGGGACCTCCAGAATCCCAGACCACCCTGCCCATCTGAAAAGGCCCACCAGATCATTTACCTGGAGAACCACCACACTGAAAATTCAGCTAAAGCAAATGACAAGTAACCAGTTCCTCCAGCTGGGGCTGTTTCTGTCCAGCTGCATAAGTCTCAATCATGGACTGGATGAGACTTCCTATACTTAGAGGTGGGATGCTGGAACTTCTTACCCCACCCTCAGTCCCAGAATCTTTGGTTCCCTATCCTTAGCGCTCTCCCTGCTGTGGATCAGCAGTAATTCCATCACCAGCTCACAGGGCATTCACAATCTACCAGATGTGTAGCAATCCTCCCATAAAGTGTCTTTATCCCTACCAGCACCAGCCTTGTCTCAGGCACTGGGGAGGGTTCCCACATTAGAAGCTGTGCCTGGAGCATCCCAGGGGGTGCAGACCTCTGAGATGTTCCTGTCACTGACTGTGCTCCCTGTTCCACTGGATGGTTTTACCATTCTTGTGCTGCTGCTGCTGCAGCCCTGGCAGAGCCCCCAGCCGTGGGCCCTGGGTTTGTGTGTGCTCATTAACATGGAACTAACTCCAATAACATTAATAAACCTGAAGAGAAACACCTGGATGGTCCTCATGGAAGAGAATGAGAAGCTGTGTCCTACTGAGAGCCAGGTGCTGGGGTTCTGACCCTACTCCCCATCCCCATGCCCTAGAGCTGAGTGTGCCCAGCTGCTCCCACCACCCCAGCACAGTTCCCACAGGCAGCTGGTGCCACCAAGAATGCCCCCTGTGCCCCCTACATGGGCTGTGCCCACAGCCTGGCTCTCCTACTTGTTGCCAGCACCTGGGTCGTGCTCAGAGGACCTTTTTGTAAGGGTTAAGTGCCTCGGTCTCCTGTTCTCCCTCCCAGTACATGAGCAGAGTGGTGTCATCCTGCCCAACCTCCCCACTCTGTTTTGGGAACGCACTGTCCTGAAGCCTTTGGGACCCATTTGGCCTGGGTGTGACCTTGCTGATCCCCGTCCAAAGAAACCCAAGGTCCCCAGAGACCCCATCCCCACACTGCCTGTTTGGGCATCTGGGAGCGGGTGATGGCAGGCAGGACCCCGGCTGTCTGTCGGGGCCAGGCACTGGCCGGCCGCCCCCCTGGGCAGCCACAGCATGAGCTAATCAAGAGACATCCGAGGAGAAGCAATCTCTGCCTTGGAGGCCGTTCCAGAAAAACACACTCCTCCTCCCAGCCCAGCACGGTCATGGCTCGCACCCTGCAGGATGCTGCGCCTCGGCAAAGGGCACTCGCCCATCCCAGTCTGGCTGAGCATCACTCATACCCCCCTCAGCCTTGTTTTTGCCAGATCCCAAAGCCAAGCCCCGCTGAGCTCCTTACGGCCCCAGCTGCCCCCTGCGGGTGCCACGCTCCTCCTGTCTGGGTCATTACTGAAGCATTAACGGGACCGACCCTGGCCCTGCCCTGTCACAGGAGCTCTGCCTGTCACCACTCCTAATCCTACCCTATTGTCTGCTCTTTACTTCTCCCTACATTTTTTTTTTAGACTCCACTTCACCCAGTTGAACACTGATTTTCCTATTGACAATTCTGTCCCGGCTCCACTGAAATCCTGGTCACTGAGTCTATCCCATTCCTTTTGGTTTAAAAGTCGTCCTAGAGAACCCAGACAGGTCAGCATAGCCTGTCCTGTGCGAGCCTAGAATTCGTTCCATTCTCCAATAATGTCACATCCTGAATGGCACCAAGGTCACCGAGCCAGGACATTTCTACCTCTTCATGATATGTCCCTACTCCCCATCCCCATGCCCTAGAGCTGAGTGTGCCCATTCCCTATCCCACGTGCCTACCTGGATACAGCCCACCTCTTTGTGACAGCCAAAAATTTTTTCTCCTTCCAGCATCATTCCAAGCCAAGCCTGACTGTTCCCTTGCTCAATTTTCCGCTCTGTTGAGAGCTGATCTGCTGTATCCCCCCCATTACAGCTTTTAAGTTGGAGAAATTGTGCTTTCCAGTGAAAACGAGAGTCATTTTTCAAACAGATGGAATTATGATTCTTCTGAATAAAGCAAACAATGACTTTCCTGTTGTTTTCTTTTTCCATAGTAAAATAAAAAAGGATATTTTGCAAATCCTGAGTTTAACTGATAACAGAAAGGGGAATTTCCGGCCTGTGGCTGGAGGGTGAATCGTTTCCCTGGAAGAATCCTGAGCACTGAAGAGCCATCAGCCCCCACAGCTGGGTGGGCATACCCAGATCCCTCCTTCCCTCCTACCAAAAAGTGTTTTGCAACATTCTGCAAAAATTTTCTTATCTTGGCTGATCCTTCAGCGCATGATTTATGACTCCCAAGTTTCACCAATTAAGCCATAACCTTTCCAGAAAGGCAAGTACAGGAGTTAATCAATGTCTCCTTTCCCTTGTGAAATGGCAAAATCATTTGTCAGGGGCTGGCAGGGATCCAGCAGTGTGGGCTGGTTGGGGTCTGGCAGTGCCAGGGCACAGAGCACCCTCCAGGCTTGGAGGGAAGCTCCCACAAGACCCCAGGAAATGCTTTTTTCCAAAGGAAAAATGGTCAAAAATGTTGGATGCAGCAGACAACAAAACCTGCTCAGAGAAGTGGAGGGCCCTTGGATCAGGCACAGATCCCAGACCCAGGGAATGAACTTTTCTCCCCTGTGGCAGCTCCTGGGTCAGCCATTCCCCCTGTGGTTCCTGAGCCCTGCTCCAGCAGAGCAGACAGTCCGTGGGTTGGCACAGAGCAGGGACCAGAGACAGCCACAGCACCCTTCTTCCTCCTCCTCCTCCTCTTCACCACCAGATTCCCATCAAGCTCTGCCCTACAAATTGCGGGGGCTGGAGGGTCACTGGGTTCAATTGTGACAAGACAGAGGGAAGAGGAATAAAAGAAGAGGAAGAGCAAGAGGCACTGGGGCTCCCAGGCTTCCAGCCACTGCCACAGCCCTGTCCCAGTCAAGGAGGAAGTGTGGGAAATGGGTGACAAGGCAGAGATGCACTGACAACAGCACATGGGAGAATTCAGAGCCCCCCAGTGGGCCCCCCAGCACTTCTGGTGCCAGCAGACCCACCACAGGCCCATTCCCGTCCTGGCAGCCCCTGGAACTGGGGTTCAGCCACAAACAGCCATGGGAGTTCAGAAGCAAGTTGGGTGTTTGGTCCAAGCCACAGAGGGAACCCTGTCTTGCCTGGATTTGTCCTTCTGGGTGACAGCCAGGGCAGTGGGTCTGGTTTCAGCAGGTAAACACAGATGCAGCTCTGGGTGCAAGAGGGAGCTGAGCTGTGGGACAAAGACACCAGCTCAGTCCTGGCTTTGAGATGTGGCTGCGAGCAAAGGTATCCCAGAGAAGCTTCATTATCACCACATGCATTAACTCTCTGCTCTGGCAGAGCAAACAGAGGTCTTGCTTGTCACTGAGCTGGGGTTGCTGGTGCTCTGGGGAACTGCAGGATAGCCATAAGAAATGGAAAACCAAAGAAACCAGTGATACCAGAGGAAAACAGGAAGGGTGAAGGGTAACGCCAAAGGGTAGAGCTCCAAGGGCTGGACGTAACTCAGTCTGATCTGAGGCGGCCAGGGAAAGGCCAACCCAGCTGCTTTCCAAAATCCCAGCTGTGCTGCATCCCGAGGGATGGATGGATGGAAACGCCTTTGCCAGTGCTTGCTCAGGGGCCCAGCACACACCCACCCTGGGAAGATGATGACAGGACAGTCGGACACAGGTGACCTGCATGGGGGACACACACGGCTCATGTGTTAGCCCTGGGTGAACCACCCAGCTTCAGGCATGAAATCTGGACATGTGAACTCACAAACACTCTATGCACCAACTGGGGAGCACAGACCCTTCTTGTTTCCCCCTGCAGACCCGCTGGAGCCTGCAAACTATGGAAGGTGGTGAGGGATTACCGGGGAGTGGCTCCCTGGGGCAACAGGCGCCCTGGGGAGGGAGGGCTGGGGGGGTTCCAACAAACTGCTGGGAAATGACGGCCAGAGGCTGGAATTCAGTTTGCACCAGGTACAGCCAGATCAGTTTGCAAAACATTGTGTTTGGCTCGTGACTATCCTGGCAGTGGACATCAGCCCATCCTGCAGCACTGCAGCTTGAGTGCTGTGGGACTCTGCCACAGTGGGACTGGCCTTGTCACCATCTTGGGGCCACCAGCAAGGAAAGGTTCGGCACAGCGGGAGAATCCACCTCCCCTGCATGCATTTCTGCTGTCCAACACAGGATCCACTTCCCAGGAGCTTGCTTGGGAGCTTTGCCAAGGAGGCCTCCAGCTTTCCTACCCCCACCGTGCTTGCAGACCCAATAAACCTGGAGGCTTTCGAGAGGGGTTTTTTCTCTCATTTCTTTTAAATAAACATACAGACTCCACCTAAAACCAAAGACAGTTACATAATGAATTCCTCCTGATCCCTCCCTAGGAGCAGGAGGGGGTGCCTTGCACCAGGACTCCCAAGAGAAGCTGCTTATCAGCTGCTGGCTGATCCCTCCAGACCATGCTGGTTCAGGCTCCGCATTTTTTGGGAACAGCCTCTGGCTCAGCCTGTGCCGGGAGCCGGGAGCCAGAGCCCCGGACTGCACCCGACACCACCAAGCATCCCTCGCCCTGCCCTGTGAGCAGCAGACGCCTCAACCCCACGGGCTGCATCTGCCCTGCGGCACCACAGCCCACCACGCCTGCCTGGGGGGCCAGGTGGAAAAACAATCCGTTTTTCCTTAAAAAGCCGCTTCTCCTCCCAAAGGAAAGGCTGCAGTGCTTGGCCTGGCAGGCAGCCGCCCACAGCTGGGAACAAGCCCCTCTTGATTCCGGCTCTAAACCCACCACCTCGGGAGCCCCGTGCTGCTCTGACCCGCCTGGCTCAGCTGTTGGCCCAGCGCCAGAGCAGCCTGTGGTGACCAAAGCCCCCAAACAAGCGTGATGCTGTCACCAACCCCATCCTCCCTGGCCCCAGCCAGAGTGCCCCTATGGACCCTTCTCTGCGGCTGTTGCTGAGCCCCTTGGCTCTGCCAACCACATGTGGAGCAGCTACAGGTCTTTCATCCCAGCTTTGGAAAGTGCTTTCACAGGTCAGAGATGTGAGAGGGGTAGTTGCTGCATCTTGCATGCCAGGATGCCCACAGAGCCCCCAGAGCTCCCTGCTGGCCCTGTCATGGGCATAAATCACTTTGTCCCCAAGTCACCTCCCTGCAGGAGCCTTTACACACTCTCACCCCCGGACGATGCCGGCCTCCTCACCGAGGAGCACACAGGTGCCCCGGCTTCGGGGGCTGCAGGAGCAGCAGCTCGGCTGAGGGCTGGGTTTGGGGAATACCCAGGGCGGGAAGCACCTCAGGAGATGGGCAGAGCTCCTGAAGTCGGTTGACGACTTAACAGGGCGACTCAGAGCAGACACTGCCCTTTTTCACGGGTTGTTTATCTGCCTGCACAAGGAACTGAGTCAGGATGTGCGGGCTCTGGAGGGGCTGCAGCCGCCCCGGCACACACCCAGCAGAGCAAACAGCGGCTCTGTCTGTGCGGGACACACGGCAGGGACCGGCACTGCAGGGACCGGCACGCTTTGAAGCAGCTCCAGGAGTGGGGTGGGGGCGAGGAAAGTCGCAGTCCTGCACTGAATACCTTGAGCAAATGAGGAGTTATTCTGGGCTTCAGCCGTGCAAACACCCTCTTAATGGAACCTTGTCTGAGTAAGGAGAGTAAAAATAACACCGGCAATGTGGCTGGCCTACCGTGGGCAGCATTTTCCAGTGCCTGGGCAGACAGATGCCTCCATGATACAAGGTGGTGAGTGAAGTGGGCAGTAAAGCTGGAAACAAGGGAGGTTTCCTCTCGGTGAGGTGCTGGGACCAAGCCCAGAGCTCCCTGGATAGCCCCTGAGGGACAGTCCTGACTGGAAAGAGCCAGAGGGAAGGCCCTGGGAGACAGCCCCAGGGGACAGCCAGGCACTTGTCTCCTGCCACTTCTGCCCGAGGTGCCAGAGCAGGGACAGGTACTGTGAGTCGTTCCTGCTGTGTGCTCGGCCAGGAAACCAGACAGAAGATAATCCCAACAGCCTGCCCAGCACCGGACACCCAAGCTTGCCCAGTCCCACACATCCCACACACCCCTACACCCCTCACAGCTACAAACTGCTCATGCTTCAGAGCCGAGTGAGAAATGGCCATTCCCAATTCCTCCATGGCCAAGGTGCTCTTCTGGCTGTTTGTCACACATTAACTCAAGCAAACAACACTTCACAAGTGTGCCCCTTCGCTGCAGAGTGCATCCAGAGTTCACACTGGGTACAGGAGGAAGAGCGGGCTTGTGCAGGCAGAGCCAGACCCAGCACCCTGCAGCACGAGCCCAGGCAGACTGGCACTTGTCAACACCAGTGCCAGAGGTTCCTGTGCCCAGGAAGCAGCCTTGGGAGCAAGGCCACCTCAGGGTGGGTGACACCAGCTGTGAGCTCCCATGGCCACCAGCCCTCCCCAGATGTCACAGCAGCCTGGCAGTGCACAGCAATTCCTGTGGCCCTGACGCTCAGAGAGAGGGGCAGCCCGTGGGACCCTCGCCCCCACTGACCCCTCCCTGCATCCATGGGAACAACTCGACCCAGTGCTGCCCACAGGGACCAAGGGGTCTGGGAAGAGGAAGTCATTTTCAGTTTCTCTTCTCAAATCTGAGCAAGGAGAGCAAGACCTCAGCATGAGAGTGGCACACTGACAGGGCAGCACTGTCAGGCTGTTCCTGTGTGGATCTTTCTGTGGTGAGGTGACACTGCTGGGGTAAAGAGGGCCCTCCTGGCACTGGTGGTGCACTTGGCAAAGGCCTCCCTTTGTACTCCACTACTATGGTGGAGTAGTGCATGAATTGCATTAAAATCACTCCTCCATTAAAACCAGCTGTCCCAAGCTTTCTCTCAGCAAGGATTTGCTGCTTCTGCTCCAATGTCCCTCCCCACCTCCCTTAAAGGTGATGGAGGATGGGACTCCCCCAGCCACAGCTGCATTGCAGGGCAGTGCTTCTGTAAAACCAGCCACGTGCCCCCAGAGCAGGACACACCAGGAGCCCCCCACACATGGGACTTCTGGTCTCTGCCCCTGGCATGCCTAGACCTTATCAACTCTGTCAGTACCAAAAATCCCTTTGCAGAGCTGGAGGAGGAGTCTGACTCACTGCAGACCCTCCCAGTGCTGTGCCCTGATGTGCCTGAGCATTGCCCACAGTTGGGGACCCCTGGCCAGGACCACCCCAAGTGTGGGGAGGGCAGATCCAGATGCTGCACACACTTGGGCAATGGCACACACCAGGACAGTGCACAGGGCACCAGGACAGTCACTGTGAGGTAACCCTGAGTACACCAGGTGATGAACCCCAACCATCTTACACGACAGCACCATCCACAAGGTCCCACAACAGCCCTGGAGTGAGGCACCAAACACCAAACCTGGGACAGGTAGGGGCTGAGGGGTCTGGGGGAGCAGGAGGGGATGTGTCAGGTAAGGAGCATTCCCAGTGCCCAGGCTGCAGCATTCTGCATCCATCCAAGGGCCAGATGAGGAGAGCCAGTTCAGGGCTCCACCAGGAATAACCCTCATCCTGGGTCCTGGTCCTGGGCAGCTTAACTCACAGGAAGAAAAAACAGTAGCTGAACAAAGTTATTCCAGAAACTTCTCAAGACTTTGTTCATAATAAGCCGTGCTGCTGCTAAGGTACCGGTGTGCTCCCAAACCCCAAGAGCCCATGGAGGTGTGGGGTCTCAGCCCTCTGTCCCTGATGAGTGGTCTCTAGTGTGTTGGGTGACCTTTGGGACGCACAGGGAGGGCTGGGACAGGCCAGGCAGCCCCAGGTGGTACCTTTAGCAAGACCCTGATGCAGGGATCCCCAGGCAGGAGAGGGATTGCCTGTGCATGGGGCAGGAACTTCCAGGAAATGTGGTGGTCACTGCTGCGTGCACACTTCCATGTTCCAGGGCAACCAGCGCTGATTACAACACGTCAGCTGTCCAGCAGCAAAGTTTTCATCACATTTTCTCTCCAGACTCCATCTCTCAGGGATGTAGCTACGGGAAGGGGGTGCAATTCCCGACAAGCGCATCCCACCAGGACTGGCCAGGATGGGGACGCAGCCAGAGGCGGGAGAGAACTTTATAAGGAGAAAACAGTCCCGAGTCCTGGCACTTCGCTGAAAGCCGCGCAGCCCCTCTCCGCCCCCTTGTTCTCCCCTCCTCTTGATCGGCAGCGGGGCCATCTCCTGCCCGGGAGCTGTGGGGTCCCAGGAGACTCCGGTGGGGCCAACCCGGGGGGCTCCGGGGCTTGCTGCTTTTCCTTTTTNGACGGGCGGTGGGGCCGGACAGAGGGTGGTGAGGGGAAGCTCCCCCGGCATCCGGACCGCCTCAGGGACCGGCATCGGCACCGGCAGCACTGCCAGCGGCACCGGGACAGGTACCGGGACGTGCACCGGCGGCGGCACCATGGCCGAAGGTAGGACCGCGGCGCGAACCCCGCAGGTGCCGCGCTCGGTCCCGCTCCGCGGGAAGTCCCGACCGGCCGCACGCCCGCCCCAGCCGGCGCTCGGTGCCGCTCCCCGCTCGCTTGGGGCTACAGCCCGTCCCTCACCCTCAACCGAAGTCAAGGGCGATGGGGAACAGGAAAGACTAAAGCAGAACGGCGATAACAAGCCTAGCAGGGTCCGTGCGGGGTCCAGGCAGGTCTGGTTCTTCCCTGCCTCCCGACTCTCCTCCGGCCCGGGTGTTCTGTGGAATGAAGTTCGGTGTTATTTAAAGCTTTCCCGGTAGAGGAGGGTGGACAGCTGGGCCGGGACCGTGTGCCCCCGTCCTGACAGGGTGAGGGGATTTCAGGAGGCTCCGGCAGAAAAAGAGCTTCTGGGCTTCGGGAATCCTGCACGCTTGGCTCTTCAGGGTAGAGACACCCCCACCTCCCACACAGCTGCCCCCAAAGTCCCAGGAAATGGGTCTGTGTGATTCCCACGGGCACACAGCCCTCTGGGTGAGACGGCATCAGTCTGCTCTGCTGTGCCACAGTGCCGCAGGCTGTCCTGGCTCCCAGCACTGCTGTAGCAATACCAGCGCAGGTCCCTCGGGTCAGACACACAGACACATAGCTGAGCTGCTACAGAATCACAGAATTAACTAGGTTGGAAAGGACTTTGAAAGCATCAAGTCCAACCTCTGACCTAACACCACGTTATCAGCTAGACCCTGGCACTAAGTGCCACATGCAGTCTTTTTTTAAATACCTCCAAGGATGGTAGCTCCACCATCTCCCTGAGCAGCACATTCTAGAACCCAATCACTCATTCTGTGAAGAATTTTTTCCTAACCTCCAGCCTAAATTTCCCCTGGCACAGCTAACACTGTGTCCTCTTGTCCCGAACACACTGGGCAGCTCCTGCTCCTGAGTGCTCAGGATGCTGCTACTGCTTGCAGCACCACAGCCCATTCCCACCCATCTCTTGGCACCCACTGGTTTGGATAGAGGCGCCCGTGCTTTGAGAAATCTGCTTTTTGCTAAATCTGCTGAGGATGAAAACCCCAGGGTGACTGGGACAAGGAGGAGCCCTCATCCTGGTTTCTGAACACATTTATTGTCAGCAAGTTTGGCTCCATGTCAACCATGAGATTCCACTTGTACAGTCCGTGTTCCGTAGCACGGGGCTGTGCTGCTCACAGAGGGGGAGGCAGGGAGGGAAAGGGCTTGTCTGTGCTCTGTCCCCACTTCACAGTTCCCATGGCCCTTATGAACCATTCAAGCAGCTGTCACATTGTGGTGGGGACAGTGACAAGCCCACTGCCCTCCACTGGCCCATACAGCAGAGTCACCTTGCCCCGAGAGCCAGGAACAATATTTTCATTTAGCTCTGGGAATGGTGACCTCATGGGCTGCTGTTGCCATTTGGCACTGGTCCAAGGAGGGGTTGGTGACTACCAGAGCTGGTACTAGGAGGGGCATGGCCGAGGAGAGCCATGGCATGGGGCAGCAAGCTGAGTATTGCCCATTGATCTAATCAGTCCCTCGCTGGCACTGAGCTTGCAGTGTGCTGTCCTGCACAGAATGCTTTTGCTTATTCTGGTGATTAATACGTCACTGCAGAGCAGTTAGGGATCAGAGGCCTCAAGTGATGATGAACGATGTCTCGTTGCTCCAGCACAGTGTCCAGGGTGGCAGGGACACGGCTGCTGGCATTCCAGCACACAGCCCTGCCTGGGCTGTGAGCAGAACAGAGCAGAGCAGAGCAGCCTGCCTATGTCTGGGGCATCAGACACCCTCTGTCACTGAATCTACACTTGCTCTCACCAGTTTGTCAGAGGCACAGCACAGTAAAGTTGCTGGAGGCCTGTCTGAGGCACAGAAACATCCTGGACATCCCTGGGCTCACTCAGCAGCACGTGTTGGGATGGGGGCACACAGCAGTGCCAGTGAAAGGCCCCCTGAGAGCAGAGCTGAGCACTGGGCTTTGCTCTGCTGCTGGGTACTGTGAGACACAGGCCTGGCACAGCTCTGGCAGCACATGGAGGCAGCTCCACGGCACAACACAGCGTAGAGCTGGATCAGGAAGGCAGAAAGTCACTGTGAGCTTGGCTGCCAAAGCTGTGCTGGTCTCACAACACACAAAGGGATCCCAGCCCTCAGTGCACTCCTGGAAGGATGCTCAGGGTCTGGCACGGTCACTGTGCCCTCCTAGAGAAGTGCTCAGCCCAGCACATGTGGGAGCACAGGGCAGTGTGGGTGGGGGAGGCTCAGACCCCTCACCACGGTCCCAACCCAGGGGATGGGCCACAGCCACCCCTCCTTCCCACGGGCCGGGACGGCGTGACGTGGTGCCAGGGCCAGAGCTGTACCTGCCACTGCCTTTGCAGACCTGGTGCTGGAGACGTGGGACCTGCACTGCGACCGCAATGGGCGGGAGCACCGGACGGCGGACATGGGCTGCAAGCAGCTGGTGCTGCGGCGGGGGCAGCCCTTCACCATCACCCTGCGCTTCTCGGGCCGCGGCTACCACGAGGGCGTGGACAAACTCTCCTTCAACGTCGAGACGGGTGAGTGCCGCCGCATTTGTGTCAGGAGGGAGGGCTGTGTAGGTGTCACCACCCTCTGCCCCTGCCCCAGGGCTCACCTGTGCTCCCACGGGGGTGCCACAGCACCTGTCCCATGTCACAGTCCCTGTTCCTCACCTGGCAGAGGCTGGTGCTGTGCAAAGCTTTTAAATCACGGGAAAAAAAAGGTAGAAACTCATCTCCCTAATGAGAGCGGAAGGGAAGTGATACAGAAATAAAACAAAAAGCCACCAGCGTCATCACCTCCTCCCCCTCCTCCTCCTCCCAGGCCCGAGCCAGAGCTGCCAGCTCACCAGCAAATACCTTGGCTGCCCCCAGGATCCTGCCCAACTCTCCTGACCCTCTGAGAAACATCAGCACAGTGTATCTTCTTAGCCAGAGGTATCCCAGCATTTCTGCTGATGGGCTTTACACCCAGTCCTGCTGCCTCTCAGACCACCCAGAGTGGGGTTTGCTCGGGAAACACAAACACTGGAGAAAGGAAATGTTCCCACGGAGCCCCCCCAGCGCAGCCCCCCAGGCCAGGCCAGGGCTGGGCTGTTCCTGTCACAGCCAGGGCTGGGTGCAGCCACGGGGCAGGGGCTCAGCCCCGCCAGCTCACAGCAAAGGGAGAGGAAACTATTTCTCAGGCAGGAGTTATTTTGGGGCTGAAGCACCATGCTGAGTCAACCCGGCCAGAATTCAAAGTAAAACTGCGCCCAAGTTTCCTTGCAGAGTAAAACTCTCCTTTTTCCGTCTCAAAAGCTCTGGTGACAGAACAAAACCCAGCACCTCCCACCTTCACCCTAATCCAGCAGCTCCCTCGGTGCCCTACCAGCCCCATGGGGGCTGTCCACACACTCCCACCCCTGCATTTCTCCGGACCATGCTACAGCCAGGCAGTCCCGGGCTGGTTTTGCAGGGGCAGTAGCCACAGGCACAGCCTCCCAGGCCAAGGCACATGTTGGCAGAGGCTCCTCGGGGCTGGAGCCCGGCCCCAGCGTTGCAGAAAGAGGGCAAAGGTGCTTTGGTGCTCGCAGAGGCACGTGGCAGTGCCACCCCACCGGCAGCGGCCCCAGCACATTCCTCACTGGGGCCGGACCGGTCAAGGCAAGGACTGGCAGACCTGTCCCTCCATCCTGGGACAGCAAAGCCACCGAGGCCACCTGCCGCCTCCCACAGGAAAGAGGGAAGGAAGAATAAAGTGAAAATAGAGCTGTGTTTTCGCAGTAGCCGTGTTGGCAGAGCCCCGTTCAGGTGCCGCAGTCCAGGGGGATGATGTGGGATGGAGGAGGAGGAGGAGGAGGAGGAGGCAGGCTCCCGTGTCTGCCCAGCCCACAGCAGCGCCGGGTTGGCTCTTGCCCAAAGGACGCCGTGAGCTCAGCCCGGCCTGCCCGAGAGGAGAAACTGTGTCACTTCCATGAGTTCACGAGTATTTTTGGTGACTGGCCTGTAGGCGAGGGCTGGCAGGGGACCAGCTGGGGCTGTGCTCCAGCGGGAAGAGGGGACAGCAGTGGCACCACTGCCTCGGCTGCTGGCCAGGTACTGCACGGCCAGGGAGCTGCAGGGCCGGGCTGGGCGTCACCGCTCCGGGGAGCGGGTCTGGAGCTGGCTCAGTGCAGGTGGCTTGGCCATGGCTGCAGCTTGGAGGGGCCAGCAAGGATCACGCTGTCCCAGGCTCGGCGCTTTGGCCACTGAGGTCATCCCTAATCCTGGGATATTTGCAGCAACGCCTGAGGCTGCACACACGTCCTGGGGCACCGGTGACGGGGGGTCTGGGCTCCATGGCCGAGCTCTGCCAGCCCCCGTGCCGGGCTGCAGGGACTCAACGGGACTGCCTGGGGGAGAGGCAGGAGCAGGTGCATCTGAGAACAGAGATCTGGCCCTGGGGTGAGCACCTGGGCAAGCACTCCTCGGCTCTGCTGGCACCCCACAGGGTGAGTCTGCCCCTTCACAGTGAGAGATGTACCTGAGCTCCCCTCAGCTGAGCTACCCTGTGCCCTCAGTACCTGACAAACTACATGGTGAATGTTCCCAGACTGTGACGGCCAAGATCCAGGCAGCTGCCGCAGGGCAGGGGGGCTTGGAGCAGCTCCCCTTGGTGCAGCCCCCTTGGCATGGGGCTCCCAGGGGCTCTGGAGCACTGGGAGAACTGACCTACTCCTTCTTGACAGGGCCCTGCCCCAGTGAGACATCAGGAACCAGCTCCCACTTTGTGATGACTGACTGCCCAGAGGAATCGTGCTGGAGCGCCGTGATCCAGCAGCAGGATGGGGAGTCCCTCTCTGTCTCGCTCTGCTCCCCGCCCAACGCTCGCATCGGCCGCTACAGCATCACCCTGGAGACCTGCACTGACTACCAGGGCTCCAGCTACCAAATCGGGGACTTTGTCCTGCTCTTCAACCCCTGGCACCCAGGTGAGGCTTTCACCTCTCTGAGCCCAGGGATTCCAAGGTTCAGGCAAACACAAGATGCTCCCCAAGCACCTCCCCACAAGTCTCATCCCGGTGCAGATCCCACCTGTCCCAAGCCCTGGGCTGAACGCAGTTTTAAGCATTTTGCTTCCTTCGATCTCCACACAATCCCTGCAGTAGGTCAGGGCCAAAAGCACCATCCCCACCCTACAACACACACAGCCCCTTTGCCACCACCCCAAACACCCAAGGCTGCCCCCACCACATGGTGCCCACAGGAGCTCACCACAGTGGTGTTGGTGTGGAGCCCTGGGCAGTCCCTGGCACCAGCTCCTGGCCAGGCAGGAGACAGGGGAAAAGCCTCTAAATGTCCCTAATTGCCCCCCATTGTCCCCACTTGCCCCCAGTTATCCCTAATTGCCCTCACGAGGCCCATTCTCACCCATCCTCACCCAGGCACCCAGCTGTGGACTCAGTGACATGGATATCACTGTCCTGGTGAAAATTGGGCAGCCAGACCCAGAGGGGAGGTTCAATTCAGTGCTGTAAGGTTCAACAGCCCTGGGATTTTCCTCTCTCCATGTCTTTCCCCTGCTGCTGGACTGGCTGGTTTCCTGGATCTCAAAGGTCCCACGCTGGATCTGCAGAGATAAGGGGCCATAGGAAGCTCTGCTCAACCAGGGCTGTGCTGAGCACTGGGGGTGGATGTGTGGGGTTTCCTTCTGCAAACATTTCCAGTAAATGTTGAGTTCCACAGCAGTAGCTGCTGTGTGTGAAATGGCTTTGGCTGTGCTGAGCCAGCACACCCACTCCCACTGCTCACTGCACCCCCAGGGAGGTCTCCCCTCCGAAGATCCATCTCCATTAAATAAAAGGGAGGAAAGACAGAGACATGAGAAAGAATGAAAAGCAAACCACAAACCCGCTGACATTTTCCCATCATTTTAAATCAACCTGGGCTGAAATTCCCCAGCAGCTCGTTTCAGGCATGAGCAGTTCCTCATGCCTCATTTCCCACCGGATCCATCCACAGGGAGGGGGTCAGGAAGCTGGGGAAGCCAGTTGTGCAGGGCAGAGCCCTGTCCCCATCACTTGCTGTCCCCACAGAGGACACGGTTTTCATGCGTGACGAGAATGAGCGACATGAGTACGTCCTGTCCCAGAACGGGCTGATCTACCAGGGCACCTGTGATTACATCTTCTCCATCCCCTGGAACTTTGGCCAGGTGAGTGGGAAAGGCCCCCTGGGACCCTTGGGACCCCTGGCCATGCAGCTCTGGTGCTGCAGGACACAGGGACTGGTGTCATTTGTGTGCCCCTCACATGCACCCCAAATGCTGTCAGCACCTTGGAGTCCAGCCATGGGTCAAAGAAACTGGAATCTCATTTCCAAGAGGGAATGCGCTGACTTAAAAGCAGGGCAAGGCAAGGGGAGTGTCTCCCCATGGCTCTGGGGGCCCCATGGCCATGTGTCCCTAATCTGGGTGGCCCTGCTGGGCCAGGAGGCGGTGCCTGATAAGGCATTCCTGGGCACTGTGCCAGGGGTGCCGATAAGGCAGTGCCCACACCCCCAGCTGCACCCTTGGGGCACAAGGGTTGCTCAGCCACCCTCCCTGAGCAAAGGGCTGGGGGCCCGCAGCAGTGGGGGTGCCCATGACCTCCACAGGATCCGTGTCTCAATTCAAGGAAGGGCTGTGACTCAGCCGTGATGGGAAATAGATTTTCCTGGAGGTCAGGTCCATGCCCTGACCCCTGTACGGGTTGCAGGAAATCAGATCCAGCCCCAGTACGTAGGCAGGAGGTCACCAACAGACTTCACAGGCTGAGTGGGAGCAGTGGGGACGTCACTCAGCGGATGCTGGCCGGGGAGGGGACCCTGAGGAGGTGTGACCCCTGTACCCAGCAGTTCTGCTGGCAGGGGCATCATAGTGAGCCAGAGAGGGAGGACAGAGGTGGCAGAGCCCCTGTGGGGACCTCACACAACCTTTTCTCCCTGCTCTCCACCAGTTCGAGGATGACATCTTGGCCATCTGCCTCAACATGCTGGACATAAACCCCAAACACCTGAGGGACAAGGACCGGGACTGCTCCCGCCGCAATGACCCCGTGTACATTGGCAGGGTGGTGAGCGCCATGGTGAGTCCGGGGTGCTGCCAGGGTGTCCCCAGCACCCCACATTCCCTGGGGTGCAAACCCAGCTACAGCTGTGGCAGGCAGCATCTGCCATCCCCCCCCAGTTACACCATCTTCCTTCTCTGGGGAGTTTCCTCTCTCTTTTACATCCTTTCCCTGTTACTGCTCGTATATGTATAAGAGCTTTTACAGAGGAAACAAATAGCAGGGAAAGGTACAGACCATTCCAGGAGCAGCTTTGGGATAATCACTCCCAAATTCCCAGGCAGGAGGATGTGTTTCTAAAATTCATCCCTAATTAGCACCGTGTCCACCCCCATCCCAGTGAGTTCTTGCATGGATGCAGGATATTAACATGGGTGACAGCACAGATGAATGGGGCAAAGGCTCTTTCCCTTCCTCCCCAGCCTGTTCCTGCCCCTCCATCCTTCCCCTTTTCTCCTGCCACAGGTAAACTGTAATGATGAAGATCGAGGGGTGCTGTTTGGGCGGTGGGACGACCGCTACGAGGATGGGATGAGCCCCATGGCCTGGATTGGGAGCGTGGATATTCTCAAGAGGTGGAAGAAGTTTGGGTGCCAGCCAGTCAAGTACGGCCAGTGCTGGGTCTTTGCTGCTGTGGCGTGCACTGGTGAGAGCAGATGCCTCTGGCTCCCCTTCTCCACAGGACAGGGTCACCCATCTCCCCCCATCTCCCAGCCCCACTCCTGCATCCACTCCAGGTGCTGCATCCAGAGGGAAGAGCTGCAATCAGCCTCCAATGATTCCTTTGCAATTAGAGCTCTCTATTACTCTAGTTTGTCAGGAAATAGAGGGAAAAAATTATAGAAAAGGGCTCTGGTTTTTTAATCAGCACTGCCTCCCCAGCCAGGCAGCAAGGGAGGGACTGAGGCAGGCCGGGGTGAGGGAAGTGGCTTTAAGGCCAAGTTTGCAATAAAGTCATGAATCCACCAGGATCAAAATAATGTCATGGCCACCAGGGCAATCAGCCTGGGGAAAAAGAAGAGAACAATTCCAGACTTGCTGCTGCTGGGAAACACTCACATATGCTCGTGCAGCTTCGCCCCAAGAAAAACACTGCCTGTGAGAGCATTGATGTGTCACAGACAGACGAGACCCTTTTTAGAGGAGAGAAATAGCAGAAAACTAAAGTGGATTTTCAGCGACTTGCAGAGGTTTATAGCCTTCCTTTGAAGCACTGTAACTGCCTCCCTGCTCCCTGGGGAGCTTCCTGCACAGTGAAAGACAGCTGGGAGACGAAATCCGGGGTTCAGCACGGCTGCCCACACTCTACCTCCAAATCTCTCGCTTTTTGTGCCTTTTTTTTCTGCAATATGAAACGTGTCAGGCTGTCAGAGCCTGGTGCCACCCAGCTTGCCTGTGTGCTGTGGATGGGGGATCCCAGAAGTCCCCAGGCACCCTTTTTACAGGCAAAGGGAAGGGCAGGAGTTGTTCAAACCTGGGGCTCTGTGGGATGGAAGTGATGCAAATCTGGGCCCCATCTCACCCTGCCCTGCTGCCTGCAGTCATGCGGTGCCTGGGAATCCCCAGCCGGGTGGTGACCAACTACAACTCAGCCCATGACACAAATGCCAACCTGACCATTGACCGCTACGTCAACGAGAAGGGGGAGCAGGAGAGGTACTCCTGGGACAAGATCTGGTGAGCAGCACAGCAGGACCTCCGCCTGACCACCCCTGGGCTACTTCTGCCCCTTCCCCAGAGCCTGGCAGGTGCTGGGGGAGGCTGAGAATTCTACATGCTGCTTTCCCTTGCAGGAACTTCCACTGCTGGGTGGAGTCGTGGATGGCCCGTCCGGACCTGGCAGCTGGCTATGATGGGTGGCAGGTGCTGGACCCGACGCCCCAGGAGAAGAGTGAAGGTACAACGTGCTCCACACGGAAATTCCACCCACCTCACACCCTGACACGGCTGGGTGGCCCCACCACAGCCACCCCTTGGAGTGGTGACAGTGGCTCTACTCCGTGCAGGAGTTTACTGCTGCGGGCCAGCCCCCGTCAAAGCCATCAAAGAGGGTGACATGCTGCTCAAGTATGACATCCCCTTCATCTTCGCGGAGGTGAACGCCGACGTGGTGTACTGGGTGGTGCAGGGCGACGGGATGCAGAAGCAGAGCATCCGATCCTCAGACGTGGGGAAGCACATCAGCACCAAGAGCGTAGGCAGGGACAGCCGGGAGGACATCACCCACAACTACAAATACCCGGAGGGTATGGGGGGGTTCCAGGGATGTCCGGGGGGGGATGTTGCTCCTGGGAAACGACTGCAGCAGGAGGGCTCCAGGGCTCGGGGCAGAACAGCCCAGACCAGGCCCTCCCCCTACTCCAGGGAATCACAGGAATTTTGTGCACCGCAGGGTCTGAGGAGGAGCGGGCAGTGTTTGAGAAGGCAGAGCACCAGAAGAAGTCCATTGGGGAGGAGGATGAGGGGCTGCACCTCAGGATCAAGGTGTCAGAGGGTGCAAACAAGGGCAGCGACTTCGATGTCTTTGCCGTCGTCAACAACAACACAGACGAGGAGCGTGTCTGCAGGGTGACACTGTGCGCCCGTGCCACCAGCCACAACGGCACCCTCGGGCCCCAGTGTGGCCTCACGGACCCAGTCGACATCGACATTGAGCCCAGGGCAGGTAAGAGACCCGCTGGTGTTGAAGGAGATGCTTCACCAGGGCTGGGGTCAGGTCAGCCTGTGTTCAGCTGCTCGGTAGGCAATGCCACTTGAGGGCATCCTCCTTAGTTAACTACCACTGTGGATTTTTAATCTTTGTGAGAGGATGAGGAAATTGCTCAGGCAGAGGATGGAAATGCATTTGGAGCTGGACAAGTCACTGCTGCTGTAGCTGTTATGCCAAGG
The DNA here is from genome assembly GCA_013397195.1 of Hylia prasina. Lineage (NCBI taxonomy): Eukaryota > Metazoa > Chordata > Aves > Passeriformes > Sylviidae > Hylia > Hylia prasina. The sequence continues at coordinate 31,954 of VYXD01004992.1, forward strand.
GAGTGAGATGGGCACACCCGGGCTGCCATCCCAGGCATTCCAGGCGTTCTGTGGCACTTGTCTGCCTCCCTCCTGCTTTCCCTCAGTCTTTGGGGTAGGCTGGGCTCTCTGGTGGGATCCTCCCACACCAGGGAGAGCAGAAGTGGTCCAGCTCATCCCTGAATTCGTGGTCCCAGGCTGGAGGAAGCGAGAAGCCCTGGGTTTCCTGGCCAGCAGCGCTGAAGCTCTCGGTGTCTCCTTGGGTGGGCGTTCGGCTGCAGAGCTGTCCTGGCACGGCCCCCAAACCTCGCCCTTGTCACACGTGAACATCACCATCTGGTCGTTAAACACGAGTTTGGGTTGAGTTTGCAGAGACCCTTCAGGGTTTGGAAAGGCCACACATCTGCTGTCCTGGAACAGCCAAATGTTTACCCTATGCCGAGCCCTGCTCCTCAGCAGCCCTCTTGCAAACGCAGCGCTTGGCGCTCTGCCAGGTGTTGAGCTGCTTTACAGGAATGAGGAATGTGCTGGCTCTTGCCACCATGGAGGGGAGATGGATGTGCCTCTTCTCATGCTGGCAGAAGCACCAGCAGGTACTTGGAGCCTTTTGCAGGGCTGGATGAGGGAGCGGGGACATGTACTCATCCTGCTAGAGGAGCCCTGTGGCCTTTGGGGTACTTAACATTTCTGTGCAAAAGTTAATCCAACACCTTTTTTTCTGAAACATTAATTACCAGCTCCTGAAATTTTTACCCTCAGCTTCTGCCTCAAAATATAGACCCCAGGAATTCCCAGACTGCACTCTTTAGGGCACCCCAGCACTTTGCGCCAGTGTGGGAAGCCAGGCTTGCTACTCTCCCCACAGTCTCACGGCACTTCAATTCTTGCCTCATGAACATCAGGCTCCATTTCTCATGGTCACAGCTACTCTGGGCTCCTTGTTCCAGGCGGTTCTGCAGCTGGGTGCTTTCAGCCTCCTTCACTGTCCTTCCCCCAGGACAGCCCCATCCCTGAAGGACTTTCAGATAAACAATACTGAGGGCTGAGTGAGGGCAGCTGCCAGGGACCAGGCTGCCTCCCAGTGCCCACATTGGCTGCAAAGGGCTGCCACCCAGGGCCCCTGGTGCAGCCATGACCCAGAAGTCTTGCCCTAGGACATGGCTCCTTCCCGTCCCCACACCCTGAACATCCCTCCTGGCACTCAATATTGGAACCCCAGCCCTGCAGGAGCCCCAGTTCCCCTTGCAAGGCACCTGGAGAAGCTCCTGGGGAACCCAAACCATGCCAGCAGCAGCTGGGTGTCAGTCCAGGACTGTGGGTTTTGGGCTGGACATGCCATGGGTGCTGACCCCTCTCTGCTTCCCCTTCCAGAGAAGAGGGTGCCCCTGCGCATCCTGTACGAAGAGTACAGGGACAAACTGACCCAGGATAACCTCATCAAGGTGGTGGCTCTCCTGAACGACCACCAGACTGGCGACATCATCGTAGCTGTCAGGGACATTTATGTTGAGAATCCACCAATCAAAATCAGGGTAAGAATCCAATGTCCCATCTCAGGCAGGTTTGAGGGAAGTGAGTTGCTGTGATCATCTGGGGGGTTACCCCTGGGGCTTGGGCAGCAGGTCCTGCTTCACTCAGCAGGGCTGCATCCCCTGGGACCTGCATCCCTAAGGTCCTGCCTCAGCCCCAGGGCAGGGGGAGCACCATAGCCCCAGGATCGGTGGTGCTTGGGGTCCAACCTCTCCTACTTGCAGATTTTAGGAGAGCCAATGCAGAATCGGAAGCTGGTGGCAGAGATCAGCCTGGTGAACCCCCTTGCAGTGCCTCTGAATGGCTGCGTGTTCGTGGTGGAGGGCACCGGCCTCACCGAGGGGCAGCTGGTGAAGGAGCTGTAAGAGCTTTTCCTCCTTCACTTGGCTGGGATGTTGGGAGTGGTGTGGGGGTGGATTTCTGTGTGGGGAGCCCTCAGGGAGGGCAGTGATGGGGCACAGCAGGAGCCAGGGCTATGCTGGTCCCTGTGGACTCAGAGTATCCCTACCCTACATCTTGCTGGGGAAGGGGTTTGGCCATCCTACAACGGTCTTTGCCTGCCAAAGTCCCAGCACTGTCCCAGAGGTCCCTGGGAGGGTGACAGGGAGCTCTGAGGGTGACATGCCACAATGATTCCTTGCCCTCCCATAGTGAGGACCCGGTGGAGCCACAGGCAGAGGCCAAATTCCGGATGGATCTGATGCCGCGGCTGTCAGGGCTACAGAAGCTGATGGTGGACTTTGAGAGTGACCAGCTGACGGGGGTCAAGGGCTACCGCAACGTCATCATTGCACCCCAGCCCATGTGAGCAGCTGCCATGGCCCCCCAGCTGCAGAAACCCTGCCTCGCTGGCCCCCCACCTGCTTTAGCCCAAGATGGTCCCAGAAGGTGATGCCAGAGCCCAGCCTGACCCTGACACAGCAGCAGTGATGCCACGCTCCTCCCCAGGAGCACAGACAGGATAAAGGGGCTGGGGAGCTCTGGGGTCTGCTGTGGCACTGCTCACTTCACTGCTGTTCTCTCACCCTGTGGGGTGGAAACATCCCTGTCCTGCCTGTCCCTCAGCACTGGGCACAGCAGGAGCCCCGTGCCAACCCCCTCCCCTGCAGTGCTGGCAGCCCCAGCCTGCAGAGCCCATTTCCATAGAGGCAGCAGCAGAACGACCCCTCCAGCCCCTGCTGTCACCATCTTCTGACTGCAGCTCCATAGAGAGAGGTTTTATACTGTGAGCACAAAGCTGTCTATGTACCATATACCTATAAAACAAATCTATAAATACATACTGCAAATAACCTGCTTGGTTACAGCCAGGCATTGGCTTCGATAACCGTCCTGGCACTGCAGGGAGGGATGGGACGTTACCTTGACATGAATCAACTATGCAAACACTGAATAAAAACTCTATTTTTCACTTTAAAAGCCAGACCTGTCTCTTCTTGCCCTTCCTCTCCCCACAGCAGGATCCAGCAACTCCTTCCCCAGCATCCATGGGGGGGGTGGGGGGCGTGAGTCCTCCCAGCCCAGCACTCAGGTACGATGTCATTGCCGTGATTGGCACTGCAGCCACACTGGCCTCATATTGGCCACCCCCTCCGCCCCAAATCACCCTGGTCTGGTGTTCTAAGGGTGCTCTACCCTCAGCCCCCAAGACACCTTCCCAGGTAATTTCTGCCCTATTAGTAATGGTTCCATGCTGTGCTCACAACTGGAAAGAGAACACTACAAGTAATCAAACCAACAGGTCTTGCACACCCAGGCTCTGGGCAGGGCTGTCCACCCAGGCTGGGGCAGGTGAAGGGCAACTGGATCCTGCACAGGGATAGGGGAGGAGAGTGGGGATTTGCCTCACACCTGGAACCAGGGTCAAGGCTCAGCTGAAGATAAACACTTTCCATGCCAGAATGGCCCTCCCACATGCTCCCCACAAACAGGGTGGGAGCCTCCCTGGTCCCATAAACAAACACTACAAAAACCATTAGAGAGCTGGTGGTTTCTGACTGAGTGTCTCACAGTCACCACAGCCCCAGCAGAGGCCCAGGGGGACAGTCTGTGGGGCAGGAGGATCTCACTCACACACCGGCTGGTCCCAGTCACCCTGACATCGTGGTGTCCCCCATCCCAGCCGTGACTCAGGCTGGATGGGCAGCTGGGAATGTTTCCCATTAAGGACAGCCCGTTCTCCAACTTCCCTGTTTATCTTTAGGATGAGATAAAATCTCCAGACACAGCTGCTGCTTCCCCGAGCCATGTTGGGGTTCATGGCCAGAACTCCCCAAACCCTGGCTCTGCTCCCCCATGGGAGGCCAAGGACCCATCTCAGCTTCAGGCCCAGCTCCTGCTCCCAGCATGGAACTGGAGTGGGCACAGCAGAGCCCAGGCCTCATGTGCAGCAGCAGATTGTTTGGCCAATAAAGCCTTTCAAGAAATCCCCCCAGGAGAACCACACAATCCCCTTTTCCTTCGGAACTTTAACACCACACCTCCCTGTCCTGCTTTGCTCAAACATAACCCAAAAAGGCAGCTGGAGGCTGGGACCTCTGTGGGGTAAAGTGGGGACAGAGGTGGGGCCTGGCACAGGGAGGGATAAGAGTTGCTCAAGCTGCTCCTCCCAGGGACAGAGAGTGCCCACCCTGTGGCATGGGGACAGAGCAAGAGCTCCAGGAGGGAGAGGGATAGGAGTTCTTGCCTGCATTCAGGGGAAGGGCTGGGAGCCATGCCAGCTCCTGACTCTGGCAGCACCAACCCCCCAGACGCCAGTGCCGAGAGCACATGGAGCCCCAAAGAATCCTGAAGGAGTTAATGGCACAAACCAGCGCTGCCTTCCCTGTCAGGAACATTCCTCAGCCCAGCAATGATGCACGGCCCCTCTTTAGAGCATTTGTTACTGGGCTCCGCTGAGCCAGGCCTCCAGCTGCTCAGTGCCTGGGTTAAAAATAACCAGCAGCTCTGCTGCTTCAGAGCTGGGTCCTGATAAAATAAACATTAGAACAGCTATTCCTGAAGGTCACTCCCATCCATCTGAGCCTCGGCAGAGCAAGGCTGCTCCGATGAGAAGGGAACAGACTCCAAACGTTGCAGTTGCAGTTTAGAGGCAGGGGTTGGCTCTCAGGGCTGGTTTTTCCTCCACTATCCACAGAGCTGAGGTCGACTTCCCCATGCCCAATCCAGATCACTGATGTGATATCACACTGCATCCATCTCCCTGTGCCCATCCTGGATCACTGGCACAGTTCTGGGCTGCATCCATCAGACCCTTTGGCACACTCACCATGCTAGCAATAAATTATAAATTAAATATTTCCAGTATCCATTGTGCAGGAGGGTTTGTAATTCAGTGCTAGTCCAAGTGCCAAAGCCAGGTGGGAGCATTCTTGGGGAGGAGAGGTTCTGGATATACCTCAGCTCGCTGGAGATGCTGACTTGCCAAGAACTGACTGCAAACTCATTTTAGACTTGATGACCTTTAACTTACCTTCATTGATGGATCGAAACTAGAACAAACTCCCATAAATCAGAGCTTTCACAAGAACAAACCTGTGGGATTTCCAAATGCTACTGCTTCTCCAAAGGTCTCCCTCCTCCTCCACAAACATGGAACATTTTTGCTCTCCTTGGTCCAACGAGACAACTGAAGCACCATCAAACAGCGAAAGAGACAATAAACCCCCAATGGCAGGAGGTCCTGCTGCACCCTCACAGGAAACCATTCCTTCTTCCACAGCCACACAAGGTGCAGGAGACACTTTGGAGAGATGCCTCTTCCAGCATGGCCATCCCATGGATAACTCCATCAGCCTCTCTGTGCCTGCCCGATCCCTGATGCAGCTTCCCAGGGGAACACCTCTGTCCATCCCATGAGGTCCCTGTCCTGCCCCTCATGGTGGGCTGTGCTGACACACAAACCAGCAAGGACTGGTCAGCTGGGCATTGGCAGCAGAGGGATGTCCTTTGCTGTCAGCTGCTTGGCCCTTCCCAGAGCAAGACAAGCCTTGTCTTTTCCCAGAAAGACAAAACAAGATTTGCCTTTTCCCAGAAAGAAGTGACAAGACCCTAAATCTGTAAATGATTTACTATTAGTTGTCACACATCAGCAGCAGTGCAATGCTTGGCCACCATGCACCAGCCAAGCTGAAACCCATCACATCCTTGTGCCAAGGGAAAACACTGGGACATGGATTTGCAACCCCTGTCCAAAATCCAATCTTGATGGGCTGTAGAACACTGGTCCCTCAGGCTGCTCTGCACCCAGGGGACATTTCTGTAGCCAAAGTGTTTGTTTTCCTTAAACATCCCCCTCCCACGTTGGCTGGTACTGGGGTTTACTGGGTTTGGCCTCAAAACCTGTACATGACCAGCATGACCATGATTCCCTCAGCTCCAGCACACATAACGCCTGTGAGGCCCTTGGCCTTTATTAAACGTCTTCCTAAATGTCGTGAAGCCACTACTGCAAATAAAAATAAAGAGCACATTTTCTACTTACTGTTGCCTTCCAGCAGGAGAAAAGAGGCAAAAAGGATGCCTGTGGCACATCCCTAAAGCCAGGGAAATCACTGGCAAAGGTGCCCCAGCCTTGCTCCAACAGACTGGCACCGTGTCTGCTGTGACATTTCATCCAAGTGTTTTACCAGGTCATTTTTTTTTTTCCAGAGCATTAGGGACAGGTTATACTTTTTCTAACTAATCCTAGAGATAAATACACATAAAATTTGGAACTGACCAGGGAACGTATCAAAACTTGGCCCAAAAAAATCAAAGTCCACAGCAGCCTGCCCTGGGTCAAAACTCTGGCAGCACAACTACTCACCCTCCCCACATGGGATGCCTCCACCACTCCAAGGCCCTGCCAGGCCCTTCCTCATCACCTTGTCACTCATCTTCCTCATCACTCAGTCAGGAGTGAGTTCCTCACCTTGTATAGGTGCATAAGCCACCATTCCTTGGTTACACAGTAGGGAATGCACACCAGTGCACTGAGGTACTGAACTGCAAAGGCAGCTGCCTAACAGTCAAATATTTCTGGAGGTGTTTGTTCCTAAAAAAACAACAAAAACCCGATTTGCAAAGGCAAGGAAGGACAGCCAGTACCTTGTCACATTTATGTCTTTGAAAACCTCACCTTAGTTCCTGCAACACCACACAAAGGTGGTTTTCACTTGGAGGAACCACACCTGCTCCCACAACACAGCCCAGCCTCTGCAAGGCTTTGTGAAAGCAGTGCTAAATATAATCCCTGTAAGGGAAGATTTGTAAATCAGTATAAAACATAATCCGCTTTGCGGATACTCTCCAGGGCATATGAAATAATCACTGTTTGCCCACAGAGGCTGTTGCAGACTGGTTAATTGAAGAACCCCTAAGCCTCCCCAAAACCTCCAGAATTAACTCCCAGGGCAATGTGGAGACCCCCAAAGCTGAGAGCCTTTGGCCACACTGACCCTTGCTGGAACAGCAGCCCCTGGTGCTCATGCAGGGAGGCACCTTCCTCCCATTTCAGGTTTGGCTTTTATTTGTATTTTTTTCCAGAGTAACAACTGACATGTCCTATGGAAAGCCCCCATTTTCACTCTGTATGGAAAACTGACACAAGGATCTCCCCAAGTCACTGCCTGGACGTTAGAAGGGTAAAATATCCAAACAAAACCCACAGGGTGCCAGAGTATTGAGGAAAGAAGTAAGGACACTACTGTTCAATGACACCCTCTTTATTCAAAAATAGATATCTATGAGACATTTCAGAATATACTGCTGTCAAATGGCAGCCTATATGTCTAAATTAATTCCTAAGTCAATTAATATACAGATTTAAGCTTTTGTTAAAAAAGACACACTGTGGGGAAATCTGTTTAACCTTCAGAAAATACCACCCAGTTCACCAGATGCCCTTTGCCCAAAAAGTAAAACAAATAAAATTAAAAACCACAAGACTTCATTTAAATTAAGCAAAATAAAACACACGCATATATTCGGAAAAAAAAATCAAAACATTTCAATTAAAAAATAAAAAAATCAGACAGACAACTCTCTCACAGATCTGCCCAAAACACAAATGTGAGATGCCAACACATTTGTCTACATCAGTTTTTGACAGTTTTTGTCCTATAATGGATACACATTCAATCAATGCTCAAAACAACTTGGTTTAACAGCCTCAGGGTAACGCTGTGAGCTGAATCAAGATGGAAAGGAGTCTTTTGGTTTGGGTTCTTGAAGTTTGATGTTGGGGGTTTTTTTGTTTGTTTTTCATTTTTGGCAAAAGCAGAGAGAATGTACAGTGCTTAATCTAAAGTCTGGACCATAAAAGGCTGCACAGTCAAAGTGACTCAGGGAACGCACAGTTCTGCCACTGGAAAAATTCCTGTAAACTAAAGAGAAAAAAACATCTGTTGGCTGGGCAGTGAGGGTGCAAGGAGCGTTAAAAAAAAGACAAAAGGAAGTGTCAGTAGGAAAAGGACGTGAGCTTCTGAACAACTGAATGATCAAAAGATGCTGTGTTGTTGTTTGCTGTAACTGAATGCTGACCGGGCTATTGAACAGCCTGCAAAATAAATTAATGTGGAGCAGAATGAGCTTTGCATTTCTGTATTTTCTTCTCCTGCCTTTGACACCAGCTCAAGAACACAGGGAGGCACAAAGAGAGCATCTCAGCTTACTTTAGCCTCTGTCTTACAAAACCTGTGTTACTCGATCAAGTGTCTCCAGAAACAGAACCTGTTTTATAGTGAGAGGTGCTAAATTTAAACAGAATTGTATCCAGATTGGAATGGTTCAGTGATCAGAGTCCAGCTTGTCACACCTAACACACAAACTGAAATGTAACTACAACCCTGGCAGCTAAAACACTAGCCAGCAACATAATGGAATTAAGAGCTTTTTAAATTTACCTTGTTTTTTACACTTTTCCTGATTATAAAAATCAACTCACAATCTGTGACACAAAATTAAGTACATCCTTCTAATATCTACATGCACGGACAGGGTACATGTGCATACAAGGATATATGCATATATATGGGTCTATTTTCTATATAAATAAATATTTATACCACATTTAACTTCTGTGCATTAGACAATTTCACTAAAGCTACGGAGAGAGTTTATATCATTGTATTTTCAATGTAACCATCCTGAGAGCAGACCTAACAATGCCTGTCACAGGGACACCAGCAGCTGCCACACACCATTCTAGCCTCTCAGGTCATTGAATCAAAGCTTCCATCACCATCTAATTTCATATAATGAAGAGGAAAAATGTGGTATAAATCTAAGGTAGCTAGAACAAAATTTACTTGCACTCCCACTTAGGTAACATCCAGTTCTGCTTTGCTCAGCACAGTGTAACTTATGAGTCTACTTCTAATTCACAAAGAAAAGCTGCTTATTTTTATTGCCTGTGACTTCAATTTACATCCATGCCAAATGGAAACTACCTTCACATCAGGCCACAGCATTATGAGGAACTGCAGGTTTAGGAAAAATCTTTCCCTGTACCACTGCTGAGCAGATGCCTTCCCCTGACGCCGCCGTGGCACAGGACTAGCATGCACACACATCCCATTCCACTGCTCCCAGAGATGGGGCTCATAAACCCAACTAAAACAGATGAGACTTACTCAAAAATAATACAATCTTTGCACAGAGGGAAGATGCTGCACGGTCAACCTTCCCCTGGAAGCTTCCCAGGCATGTGTGCACATGATTCGTGATCTTTGTGGGGTAACAAGTGCTAAGAGCAAACAGCAACTAAAGAGTACAGGAAAAGATGAGAGAAGTTTGCCTAAACAGACCACCCCCACTCCCTTTAGAGCTCACAAAACTCACTCCTCTTCCTCCCCTCACGTGAGCCAGTGTACACAGAGAGGGTGAGTACGAGCAGCCAAGAGGTTCAAAGCAAGGTCTGCAAGTTCCTTCCTACTGCAGATCTTGGAAGACCGGACTTCCAGCCAACACCAGAATCTTCTCACTTCTGCTGGTAATAATGAAAACTGGGGCACACGTTTTGGTCTAGTCTGTTGAAAACAGGTCCCCAGCAGATGGCAGAGGTGCCAGACCTCCTGTGACATTGGGCAGCAGTGACAGGTCTGGAAGGCTCTGGATGTGAGATTTCAGCTCCTTGCGCACTTGGGTTACTCGAGCAAGCTTCTGTTTATATTCCTGAGGGAAAGAGACAAGAGAACAAAGATTAAGCACAGGTTAATTAACTGTGCTGTTACTTAAGCCAGGAGTATCTTCCAGGTGAGGACTCACAGAAGGTGGCCAGGGCCTGAGCAACTGCTGGCATGACTGCAGACCCTGCCATCTGCCCCAAATTCACAGCCTGTCCACAGGCTCTGGCATCCCTAAACTAGTAACTCTGCCCTGCCATACTAATTTTACATGTAAAATGCCCCCAAACCAGCACACACTGGAGCCTAACAGAGCAAGAGAGTTGCTTTATCCTTGTGTTCTTCCCCAAATACTGCCTCCCAGCTGCTGCCAGAATGTTCCTCTGACACCCCTCTACTGCCAGAAGCCACAGGCTGAGGCACACCAGAACTGTACCCTATGCTGCCATTGCTGCTCATTGCTTTCAAACCTGATCAGTTTTGAACACTTAATTAATCAAATTTCCCCTTTCAAGGCATTAAATCAAACGCAAGTTTGGTTGTCAAAGAGGGCCTCCTTTATGAGCTCACATCACAACCCCAGCAGCTGTGCCACGAGACTGGCATGGCGGGGACACCATGGAAACACACTTTGGACCACTGAATGTAAACCAGGGAAAGGCACATCCACACTGGATACAGACACTAAAATCTGCAGGATTTTATTACAGAGGGGAAAAAAGAGCAAGCTAAAAATCTCCAAAGAGGAAACTTGCAAGTGTTTTTTCCACAACTAAGGTCTGGATTGAGTAGTAAAAATGCAGTAAGAAATCCCTGTCCATGTGCAGAAATTCCCCCAGGTCTCAGACACCAGTGACTTGTATTCATAATGAGGAGAGAGAGGAGTTTGGACCCTGAAAATGGAAGAAAGAACGAACTGTACCTTGGTCAGTTGCAGTGAGAGGCCACTTAAGAGCAGCCCAGCACACATCCAAGTTACCCAATACAGAAGATTAAATAAAGACTGTTTATGCAATTTTCAAAGTTTTGTGATTCTATACATTCAACATAACAGTCACAGAAGACAGCAACTGAAGGAATAAAACTCCAGTAGCACGAAATTTTTTTGGAATGTGCCAGTCTTTACTCAACTACATGTGGCCTACTTTTCATGGCACCTCCAGAATGCAGGAAACAATGAGCTTAAGGAAAAAAACCATACACAGAACAGACTGCCACACAGCCAGCTAGAATATCAATTTACTTTTCATTTCTTAATTACTTGGCAAAGAGAACAGAAGTTTATATCTCTGAAGATCAAATGAAACTAGGCACATGTTTAATCAAAACATCTTTCTGAAGAGTTTACAACTTTAATCCAGACTTTCTAACCTTCTCAGTGATGGAAATTCTCTTCACCTTCTCCAAACATCAAAGCACAGCAGTTCCTGTGGGGTTACAAGCAAGGAGTTTACACTCTCTGTGTTTCATTATTTTGAATTAGAACAGCGAGAGCAGCCATCAATCGCAACTCCCGATACCCCTGCAATGGTTATGTAAGTGTATCCCATAAACTTCCTGCCAGCACCAAGCAGGAATGTCTTTTAACAGCCTATTTCAAACTTAAATCTTTTATGAGGCTCAGCGAGTTAATATAACCAAACACTTCTGTTAACATACACAGGATATACAGTGAAATGACCAAGTCCAAACAAAGCCCTCCCAGCTCCAGGAACTGCAGGATGTTGCTCTCATGCCTAGAGAACAGTAACCGCAAAAAAAAAAAAAAAAAACACCTCAAGGTGCACACATGAATTTTGTGAGGATTTGTCTTGTTTTAATGAAAGACAGAGAATCAGGAACTAAAAAAGAATACGGCCATATCCCTAATCACACTCTTTGGGAATTCTTAAAGAGAGAAATTCTTAAAGTTGAGAAAGTCATGAGATGAAGAGAGAGAACAAAAACAAACCCCCCGGATTCTTTAGCATTGCAGCAGCAGATAAAGAGGGATGCCATGGAGGCACAGCATTCCAACACTTGGGATTCTTCTCCAAAAGAACGTGAGAGCCAACCCTGGGGAAAGGGAGAGTGCCCAGAGTGCTCAGCTCAGGGCTGGCACATCCCCAGTGCTGGAGGCAGGAGACAGCAACACACCAGGTCCTGCACACACAGCAGAGACAGCAGGAACAGCTATGAGCTCTTGTACTCCAAATGCTGGCAGAGAAAAGGTGGAAAAGGCTGGACTTGGAGATCTACAGAAGACCATCTTAAAAATACTTTAAAATCCATAATTCAGGCCACTGTCAGGGAGTGATGGATATCGAGCCAGGAAAGAACGAGCAGCATTTTCTCCTCAGGAATGCCAAACTGTCAAGAGTATCAGCAGGTGTTTCTTTTTTCTGTAGTAATTCCCACTAAAGATAGGAACAAAAAAAAGAAGGGCAAGGCAGCTGGCAAGTCCTCCAGGTCTGATAAATGGGCAGTGAAGATGAAAAGAAGTTGCAAATTCCAGGCACAAGCCACGAAAATACCTCAAATATGGTTCGAATTGCCAAGATCCACACAAAACAATTATGGGCTTATGGATCCAATTATGGATCCACATAAAACAATTATGTAAAACCAAGTACAACCTCCATAGAAAGATGGATGTCCTGCCATTTTCAGGGCCAAACTGACGGGGTGACCAGGATCCACCACTTCTCACAGACAGTCAAGACTGGAATGTGATGGCTTTTGAGCTGAAGATGATTTGCGTGACCATTAGAGTCACTTTAGATGCAAACAACATTCCTTCCCCAACAGAGCTACTTAGGGGAGGGAGAATCTTGCCAGTGCCTTGCCTGACAGCCCAGTTCTCATAAAACACACTGACAAATGAAGAACCACCAAGATGTGTCCAAGCCACACTGCTGTTGGCAAACATACAGACTTAGGAGCAACTCTTCTGCATATTAACAGCACCAACCTGCTTCCAGATTCATAGTTAACAGCTTCAAGTGTTTAGGAAAATATTGCTCTTAGCATGTCCTTATTTTCAGGGATACTCTACATTAAGGGCTACATGGAACACTGAGTTATCAGAAATATCCTCCCAATTTGGAGAGAGAATTTTGAATGCACATGATGGCCAAAAATAAACATCACATAACCTTGAGAACCATATTCCTTTCAATTCTAAGTAATTCCACCTTACTAATAAGTAAATCCCAGCATTATCTAGTCAACACCAAAGGCCTCCTACCTGTTAAAAAACAAACTGAAAAAATAAGAGAGAAAAAATTCTCACAAGGAAAAGGCAGCAACAGCCCCCAAACCATTAAAAACTGGCTCAGAAAAACATCAGTAAATTCAGGAATGGAAACAAAGAGAGTAATCCAGAAACGAAGATTTCCTAGAATAGATGAATACTTACTGAACATATTGGACATACATCACAGAGCATGGTAGAAAACTGTCTGCTCCATGCTTAAACCCTCTCCATCCCTCTGAGCCTGAGATGCTGTGCTGAATCCTGGCAGAGGTGTCAAGGAGTAGAAAAACCACGTGCCAGAGCTGGGACAGGGAATGCTGGCTGCTCCCCTCAAGAATACACAACAGGAGAGACATGGAACCCCCTTCCAGCTTGAGGGCTTTGCTTTTTCCACAAGTTGTGGCCATATACTGCAACACAGAACTCTGGAAGCAGGCTTTATGGGAAGCCATGTTTTTTATGTAGCCCATGACATGCCTGGAAACTGCACCTTGCAGATTTTTCCACAAGGTCCTTCCATTCCATGAAACTGAACAACACAAAGTCCAGTTAAAAGAAGCTGCTGCTTTCTGAAGCCTTGATTTGTACTCTGTGTCGAGGTAATTGTCTCACTGCTCTGTAGGCTTATATTAAGATTAATAGTATTTGGATGCTATTTGCTTTTTAAAGACAAAATAATGAGATCTCTGCTGTAAGCAGGAGTTTCAGGATGATACAGGAAAAAACTGGCGCTGTGCCACACGAATGCTTTTGCTAATCAACACTTCCTTTCAGTGCGTGGCGTTCTACATCCTCAGTGGCCAAGAGAATTAGATATCAGTCCTTGAAACAAATGCAAAATCAGAATTAACCACTGCTGAACGAAGCTGACAGAGTGTTTCATTCCAAAGCAGCCGTGCTTGAACATTATAGAACTGACTGTAATCAACATGACAGGAAATTCATCCTGAGCACTGCTGTGTGGCCTGGTTCACCTTGTCGTGTTCCACAGCACAGATTTCAGCTTATTTTGGCTCAGAGTGTGCACTGGACACGTCCTCTCCTGCACAGGGTCGAGCAGGAACATGCTGTAAGTCATCACAGCAATTGCATCTACTGAAAAAACAACTAGCTAAGCATTAATGAGAATTTGGAAAGTGAATAGGAAGAGCAGCTGGTCAGGCACAATTTTGATATGATGCAGCTTGAGCCATCTGTAGGAAAGCAGAAGACCACAAGCCAGGGGAAAAGTGCATCAGAGGCTCAGCAGAAATCTGGAGAGTACGTAGTGAAGTGAGAGGTCTGACAGCCACATGGTTGTATATTCAGGTAAAACCTCTCTTCAAAAACATTAAATACACCAACTGCAGTAGGTTGATTAGGTATTCCTTAGCTTCTGCTCCTTGCCACTGAACCTACGTAAAGTACTTTTAAAACACAGTCACTAGAAAAAGAACAGAAAGGAAAACTTCTGCCATTCCACAAGCTCATTGCATCAGAACCCACCTCAAAAGCAAAGTGAAACCAAATGCCAGGGTGAAGCTGGGTTTCCCCATTCTGCAGCAGCACTAAACCAGCAAATCTGAGGTTTTATCTGAAAGATGCAGTCCAGGAATCAGAGCTTGAATGATGTATTTCCTTACAGAGTCTTCAGTTCATTTTCAGACCTTAAATTTGTTCAGTCTTGCCCTTTTGACTAGACTTCGTTCTTCTACAGCATCATTCATCACACTTCAGCAGAGATGGTGTTTCAGCTCATGGCAGAATTAAACACTCTCAAACCATAACTCGTTTCCTTGCTCTCCTCTTTGTTTAGGACAACAGGAGAGGCAGCAGTACAAGCTTCCACAGAGCATTTTTCCAGCTGCTTCTCGACCTCTGCAATGTTCAAAAGCTCTCAGAAAAAGCCCAGGTTGTTACCACTGTATGATAGACACAAATCATCATTCATTTGCCAAACACCCTTCCAGAAATAAACACTGGGGGGTGCATTTGATGTTTACCACAAAATTCAACATCCAGGGCACAAGCCAAAGCTACATATTCACTTCTCCAAGCATCTTAATGCTTTTCTAGCTAAGCAAGAGAGTGGTCACACACTCATTCACTTCAATAAAATGCATAAAAACATAGCATGTTAATATTGTATTATTTTTATTTGCTTTTATTGTTTAATATTATTCTATTTGCAGCACGACTGCAATTATAAACATCTACAAGCACCTACAAAGTGAAGGAAGTGTATCTTTGCATTGTGCAAACAAACACAGCTGTTGCCTCAAGCCATGCATGGCCCAACAGACCCACATTCCCTGCAGTTGTCAGCTCACATCCCTACAGAGCAGCCTGTGCTCTCATCCCACACTCAGAGGCACCAGTGGCTCACAGCTGGCAGGACTGGTGCACAGCCTGGCATTTCTTGCCCCATTAGACACCAGTTTGGTCCTACAGACTCAGATCTGACCCTGTGTCTGGATGCTCCAAGCTCAGGATCACCCTGCCACGGTTGCAGAGCCCACCCCACTCTGCTGCTGCTTCCCAAAGCTGCTCCTGCTATTTCACACGTGTCAAATACTGACAATTTTGTTTCCTGGCAGAAACCCTAAAATTTAATCTCCTATTTCACTGTCTAAACCACTGAAATGAATATACCACACAACCCAAGAATTCCTCTCTGAGGGAAGCAGCAGCCACAAAGCCGTGCCAACAGTGACACACTGCAGAGACCCAGGCAGTGGAAGCAGCACAGTAATAAATTGCCTATTAACCCACTGAACTAAATTGTATTTCAAGAAAATGTGTAGTGCTGGGCAGTCCAGAAAACCTCAAGTGAGAATGCACTTCATTCCTCAGAGATGCATTATCAAAGAGGGTTTGCAAATGTGTGTGGGCATGGCATTAACACCTTATTAAAGGTGCCTTGAAACCATGAATATTAAAACCCACAAACATCTAAAAACCCCCAGAGCTCTCAGCAGGACTCTAAGTGACAATTTTTCAGCTGTAGCCAAGAGTCAAAGTATTTCCCCTAAACTGGATCTTAAATACAGTATGTTCTTTATATTTATAGCTGCAGACATGTAAATACACACTTATTTGAGTACATAGAACTCTCCATAAACACTGCCTATGCTCCAGTGTTCCTCATGTCATTTTTCACCAATACACACACAAAAGGTACGTGGAAAAATTGCCTTCACCGACTGCACATCAAACCAAAAATTCTGAATGCACAATTTTCTCTCCATTTTTTCTGCCTCTTCTCCCCATCAGATTAAAACAATCCTCCCTCCACTCACTCTAGGTTTCCTACTGTCAGTAGTTATTGCAGGTAGCCATGAAGTTTCTGTACAATTTGCCATTTCCTTGATTCTTCCAGTCTCATCTGTTTATCTGACTTCATTTTACAGCTGCCTGGTACACCAACATGGGATGTTGGTGTACCCCACTACATTTCCATTTTACACACACTAATTCCCTGGATTTTTTTCTCCTTGCCTGCCATACATTTCAGAAGAGTGCTCTGACTTCAAAAGACAATTCTCCTTGAAGATCTGCAGGCTCAGGTGCTGGAGGACAAAAAACCTCAGCTGATTGTGCTCAGTAATTGTAATGGGGCAGCAATAGCCAAAAATAACACAAATCAGGAAACTTCCATTGGAAATTCAATACTACTGTGAGATACAAGGACACATCTCATTCTTACAGAAACAACAGTTCCTGGTTCTACGCCTGTCTGAAAGTGGATTTTATTTCCTGTCATCTTCTATTGTGAATGTCCAGGCCACCTCTGATCTATCCCAGCCACGGAAGATCAAACAGCACCAGCAGTATCAGGCTCACAATTGCTGAGCAAGATGAAGCACCATTTTAAAAGAAATTCAGAGTTCAGCTGTTGAATGACAGTATCCTCCATATCTTTCAGGAAGTTAACACGAGGAATACTTACCTTTGAAAATAAATGCCCTGTTACAGGCTCTTTAGTATCAGTTTGGGGCCAGCTGATTTTACTGACTGATATAATTAAAGAAAATCTGTCTTCTTAAGTGCTTTTAAACTAAAGTCAAAATACCACAATACCACTCCCTGGATAAAGAAATCCTAATTGTTACACTTTGATTTTTTCCACTGCTACCCTAAAACCAGAATTTGTCCATATGTTATGATCTTCAGCCTCTGTTCCAGCTTCCTCCCTTCAAACCACCAGTGCTTCTTTGCCCGTCTCTGTTTCAATCCTTACTCATGCCAGCTGTATCCATGCTGAAGTGTAATTCCTTTCCAAAGCCACGCTCCTCAGCAGTGTCTCTCAGTTAAACAGCCTCACTGCAACTGATGACAAGAGCTGTCTCACAGGGGTTTGACATGTAGAATAGTCTGAGCATTAGCCCACAAGACACAAACACACTGAGTTTATGCATGTTTTGATAATTTGCCGTTTCATGAGGGACAGCATTAACTGGATTAGTAAACAACTGCAGCTCTTTAGACCACAAAAGCTGCTTTTCAAATAGACACAGATAAACTACTTTCATTGCTATCACAGTGAAAGACTTTGTGAGTACATAAAATACAAAACCCATCCAGAGTAAATTCCAAATTAGGTATTTCCATCTCTTAAAATACAGTGCTTTTATTTCTGTCAGAAGCCTCTCTCCCCAACCAACAGCCTTGGCTAGATGAGGATGGTGAAGTAAACAACCCATCTTCTACCCAAACACACCCTCTCATCTAAGTCAGAAAACTTACAGCACAAGAGGGAAAACTCAAAGTACCAAAGAATGTGGAAAAGATACCTCAAGAGAGCAAAGCCTACAATGAGCAGATATGTAAAATTAGATGTTTTAAGTTATTTTCTCATTTCAGACCTTGCCTGAGTAAGTGTTTTGCTTTTTTAATACATTTTTAATTGCTACAAGTTCTAGTCCTTCTAGTAAAATGCTTATTAGCACTACAGAGAAAAATCCAGGCTTATCAATACTGTGAAAACATCAAAGACTCAAACAAAACTGATAAGCAGATCTGGCCTGCCTTATCTGTAACCAGCATCTTCCACTGTTTATTAACCCTCTACAAGGGCAGAACAATGGAACACTGTAATCAGGCAACATCCCTCACTGAGGTTTGAGAGCTGACACGAATATCAATTGTGCCTCATGTTCACTGCTGGAGTGGCATCTCCTGCAACTCTGTTTAGACTGCTACAGCACTGAGGCCAGAATGACAAAGATGCCAACCTAAACAGATATTTAATAAGATCCTAATATTTAAATAGGATCATTCTTTACTTTCTAATGTAGTGAAGAACTCTGTTTACACCTAACAGTGAGCAAGCAGCCTGTCCCACCACCATCAGCAGGATTACTATCATTAACAAAGCAACTCAGCCAGCAAAACACTTCATTTTCAGGGCTACATTTCTGCCTCTGCCAGAGTTACAATTTTCAAGTAACATTCTTTACAAAAAGGACATTTTCCAAACAAAAAACCTCCACGATTGTCACAACATTTCAGCTAATGCATTAGAAATTCTAATTTCATGTTGTCACTATGGATTTCTCAGCCTCACAGTCTCATACTGACTCAAAATTACGAATTGTTCTGGGCCCTTTAAAATATTAGCGTACAGCATTTTGCTAGCTATTTACTGCAAACAGCAGTATGTCTATCATTTATGTATTTTTTTTTTTACATACACATAGCTGTCCTTCTTTAAGCAAGTAAAAACCCCAAAACCTGACCCAAGACTTCCACAGAAAATAAATCAGTTGACAAACAAGATTTGGTTTCATGACATCATCTGTATCCATGTCTAAAAGTGTTTTTTCTGACTCAGTCATAAGACTGACACTATGCTTGAAGAAATTCAGTCACAAGGCATTGAGAAGCTCCAATATAAACACAGGCAAAGAAAACACTCAGAATGAATTTTATCTGGGAACAATGTTGCCGAGCTGTCAGACGAGGAGGTTTGCCATGAGAGTAAACAGAGGCTGCAATTGCTGCAGCTCAGTCTCCTTCCAAGAGATTCTGTCCTCCACATCCCCTCCCATCCCACCTCAGAGCAGCTGCTCATCACCAGCACTTCGGTGCAGAGAAGCCCTTAATGTGCCACCAAGGGGCAGTTTAGCAGATGGCAGTGACATACAAGCACAGTCATTAATTAAACTCCTCGCTAGTCTAGTCCCACACCGTGCTGCAGAAAGAACTTCCATGGAGAAGGCACGTTTTGGATAAACAGCTGTAAACAGCTGGCTTCACAGCCTGGAATGCTGGGCTGAGCAGGGGGAGCTCAGGTCAGCCCCAGGCTGTTTTAGGGTCCTGCCCGCTCTGTTCAAAGGAACTGCACAGGAAACACAAATCACTGTCTTTCACTACCAGCCCCATTTACACTGCACCACAGAAGCTGTGGGTAAGTGGCTGTTAAAGGATGGAGAGCAGAAGATCGGGCTTAAACTGCTTCCCCTAAACAAGAGGCTCAGGAGGCAGATGAAGGACACCTAACCACCAGGAAAATAACAAAAATCCCAAGCAGTATAAAAAAACCTCAGCTAATTATGGCAAAGGGAGGTTAATTTTTTTTAAAAGGGCATGTCATAACAAAATAATGTATGTCAGGCAAATCTCTTTTTCTTTGAGTATAGAGTTCTAGGCTTTCCAGGTGCATTGAAACATCTAGACTGAACATCAAAACGGATTTTCACTCTCCAGATATGACACGGCTTTCTCACCCATCTTACTCCAAGTGTAAAGACACCTACAACCTAGATAACCTAGAACCAAAAGCAAAGATAACACCTGGAATGACGGAAAGGCAACACCTGGAGTGACGTCCCTCAGGAGAAACCCACAGATGAGGAGTCCAGGGCGAGCGTTTGGCGAGCCAGTTGTTTTGCCAGCCCCAGTAACAGGCACTCACCTCCAGCTTCTTCTCCTTCTCCGTGAGCACATCCTTCTGGTTCTGGGTGTACTCGATGAGCATCCGTGCCAGCTGGCGCCGGTCCTCCAGCTCGGCCGCCAGCCGCCCGTTGTACTCGGCCAGCAGCAGACACGCCTCGTCCACCGTCTTCGACAGCCGCTCCGCAGCCTCTTTGTCTGCGTGCAAAAGCGTTGGGTGATTTAGAGGACAAAGTTTAGAATTTCCAATTGTTGACAGAAGGGCTGCAATTCGTGAGCCGCAGGCACAATAACGTCTTGTTCGTAAATATACTTCTGGCTTGACAGGAAAATAAGGGCTGTTATCACAGGGATATACAGGAAAGAGGACAGACACCCTTTGTGGGCTGTATTTTAGACACTGACATAACTCACTGCATTTAATCCTTGCAAAGATGTCACTGAAAGTGGGGATATAAATCTATCAATAGCAAGCCTCTGTGAACAGGTTAATTAAAATGCTAGGAAGTACCTTCAGGTAAACAAATTAGGTGGTTTCTACATTCAAACACAGTGTGCACTTGTTAATTCCTCTTATATATGAGTAATTTCAAATTTATTGACACAAATCTAAGAATTGCACACAGTCCATTTGGACACTGTAAGACTATACTATGAACGGCCAAATAAGTGATAATTCATAATGAGTTCTAAATTAAAACTACCTCCAGGAACAAGAGTCAAATCAGTTCAACCTCTAAATGCTTCCATTAAAATTACTTTTCAAATGCAGTCACAAAAGTTAATTTAAACAAAGACTGACAGATTAATGGGGGGAGCAATTTGCCTTCCCCATGGCAATCAAGGAGTATGTGTGTACTCAGCAGTCTGGGAGAACTCAAAAATACATCAATCAAAGACTATGTATGTATTCAGCACAGTCTGATAAAACTTCAAGCTATCTTAACATTTGAGGTGTTCAAAAGCAAACACATCCACTTCAGAACTCTGGCCCAATTTCCTTCACATTCTTGCAAAATCCTGATGATGCTGTCAAAGTAAAAAAGCTTCAGTCCAAGCCAAAAAAAAGGAAGCAGCCATGTAAGTTTAATCTTCAGTGTTACTTCACAGGATTGCTACCTGTTAATTACCCCAGAACTATAAAGCAAGGACACAAAAGCAGGAATTCACTCCACCATACATTGTGATTATTAAAAAAAACCCTCCACACTTTGATTTCCAAGTTACTCTTTGGACTCATGTTCATTCATCTTCCAGTCTCATACCTGTAATTTTCTCCAGTAATGAAACATCTTGAACTTCCTGAGGCAGGGAAGCAATTTTTTGCCGCACTGTCGCATCTCCGGACGCTGCATTTTCCAGGTCTTGTAGGGCTTTGATCAAATCCTCAGTCTACAAATGAGCCAAGAGCAAAACCAGGTAACCTTAACCACATCCATACCCAGGGAGGTGGTCACTGCAGAGGAGCTCACCCACCTCTGAAAGGCACCATTTGGGGAATATTTCCTTAAAGTAATTTTTAAACCTAACACAAGAAGCATTCATTGAGTTTACACTAATCCTAGTGTTTAGGTCCTCCTGCATAATTACAACAGGGTTATCCTTTTCAAGACTCTGCAGTGGGAAACTTCTCAAGTCCATTTAAGAAAAGTGATCATTTAAGACATCTCTGAGGAGGACATGACCACACCAGTCTGAGAGAACCACCAGCCCTGTGTGCTGCCTCAAGCTGGGACTGAATCTTCTACCCAAGCATCCCTGATGGTCTCTTTGCCTCCCTGGAGTGCACAGGCACCTCTCTGTTCTGTTCAAAGCTGCATTCTGACAGAGCAAAAACACCCAACACCAGATTTCCATCAGTCCAAACAAAACTGTACTAATTTCCATCATGAAAATTCAGGTTTAGAATTCTGTAACTTGTTACTGACTGTAAACTCCAATGATTATAAAAGCTCTTTCTATAAAGCAAACTTTGTAATCTCCTGATTTTGCAAAGCCATGGCTGTCTTCACCCAGCTCCTTGCAAGCACACAGCTTTCTGCAACTGAACTGGGCTTCTTAGTGTGCCCCCAGCTCATCTCTCAGCCAGCTTTAGTGCACTGAGGAAAGATGTGCCAGTTGGAATTAATTCACTCAGAATGCATCCAAACTATAAAAGAACATGGATAAAGACAGCTCTAGGAGGACCATCCCTGACCTGCTGTATTTCCTCATTCAAAAATATTTAAACAGAGAAACTCCCTGAACAAGAACAAAGTGTTGCTTTTTTGTTTTAAAAATCCTGAAGCAGGGGAGGTTTTGAAACAGAACACTAGGCCATAAACACAAGCACTGATTAGAGTTCAATAGTTTGAAAGCTAATGAAAACACTAACAAATTTTAAATAAATATTTACTTAATCTGAAAACCAAAGAGGTCCATTACCTAATGTTTACTACTTCCTTGCAAACTGCAAATGATTTCCAACAGTGAAAATGTTTATAATCAAGAGAAACCATAAGCTGCAAGGCATCTGGAGGTAAAAACAACAACAAAATTTTCACTTATTTCCTTGACAACTGTTATTTATTTTCATTTTTCAATGTTTACAGTTTACCAGATGGATGGTGTAATTTTTTATCCCCTTCAAATAGACTCTGGGTTAACATATGTTCATTATGTAGCCTCAAATGGCCACAATGATTTTCTATTTCATTCCAAATATTTCCACACCAGTAACATGGAGCCTCTAAAGTTTTCAATGCTGCTTTTTCTACCAGCTCCATACAAATATAAGAAATGTTGTGCTTTTTAATAACTTATGGAAAGATATGGCCTACAAAATAAAATTGTATATTAACTGTTCACAGCTTTAGGTTTTAGAGATTACACGTTAATTTTAAAAAGAATTTAAAATATGGCCTGTTTTTCTAGCAGCCCTTTGAGATTCTATCAAATCTACTTCTCAGACCTTGGGTCAGACTACCTGGAATTGCTCAGCAGTGACACACTATTGCAGTAGCAAAAAGGAATCTGGTGCATTTCACACGGACTACTCAACCCCAAATTGCATCTCACCACTAAACCCATTTCACTTGTTGTCAGCTCCACCTTGTGGCTGTGACACAGGGGAGGTGGCCGTGACCCAGGGGAGGTGGCCATATGGTGTCCAGGGCTCAAACCATTCCACATACCAGCAGTGGCCCAGCACTGGGGTCTTGGGGTGAGTAGCTCCCAGGGTAATCATCATCTTCCTCCTCTTGTATTTGCTGAAAAGTTCGCTTTAAAGACTTCTTCTCCTCTGCAACTGAAGGCACAGAAACAACTCATTTGGATGCTAAATCTGCCCACTAACTATCTCTACTTCAAAAAATTACACCAGATGGATGCTCTGATGATTAAGCCCTCTAGGGAATGACCACAGCTGGACTTTAATGTTTGCATCATATTCCAAACACTCAAATGCAAAACAGTAATAAAAGATTGATTTTTTTCCCCCCATATATCTCTGTACATGCCAGCCTGAGGATACAGGAGCAGTGTGGACTTCATATGTGTTTGTGTCTCCTACAATGAAAGCAGGAAAAGCTAATAAATGTGCTATTTGTCAATAAATGAGATTTCAACCCCGCTCAGATGCTCTGGCTAACATCGAGTGTACAGGTGAGGATTTCTACAGACATGAAGTGCTGATGTGAAGGCACACAAGGACAGAAGAATTTCAAGTTGCCTTTCTGCATTAAATGTATGCTCACTGTGGACCCACAATCAACACAGTAATTGCTGGTTATTCAACCTTCTGCACTTTCATCACAAAACATCAGGAAAGTTCTGTGAAACTACAACTCCAAGATGTGACAGCAACAACAGAAATGGGCAAAGCATGAACTGATCTCCAGCAGGTAATCTGCAACACTTCAGAAACAGGGATGTCATAAAGCAAGACAGCATTGGTTAAATGAACCTCAGCATGGCAAACATTAGGTTGAAAGGGAAGAGAGAGTTTATTGAAATGAGTCAGAAGTCTTAATGAAGCCTTTGATCCAACCACAGAATCTTCAAAGTGCAGATCATTTTTCAGACTTGCCACCAAAGATAACAAGATATGGGGTAAATTGCAAGAAATCTTTGGACAGTCTTAAGAACATCTATTCACTGGAATCAAGTCTTGCCAAGATAATCATGGAGTTCAAGAACAGACTCTGTATATACTTTAATTCATGGGAAAATCCAAGATTACTCAACTTAAAACAAAACCAGACTGTCTCATTCTAATGCAGAACCAAACAGAAAGGTCTGCACTTAAATGCAGAATTTTGTCTGCCTTGTCAGGTGGGACATAGGAAAAAACTCTATTCTAATAGAGAGAAATCAGAGGAGCTGTTACATCCTGCTTACTGGGGAAAGAGCTGAACGACCTTCCCAAGGCAGACACAAACACATCTGTCAGAGAACACTCACTCAATGGCAAAACAGCACACAAAAGCTACCCTAAACCAAAGCAATTGTTTGTTTGATAGAACAAAGCTACCTAGGCTAGAAAAAGGACAGCTAATTATTGTATGTATCCAACTGATGTATGAGTGCTTGACAATCTGACTGACAAGCCAGTGAGGCACCAGATCAACAAGGAAAACAGCTGCTGCCCACTGAGATCTGCGAGAAACATGAGCTGGGTTGAACAGGAGACGAGCAGATGATAAAGTGGCCAAAGAGAGCATTTAAAATTACCCAGCCCAACACAACAGGTCATCAGTATTTATCACTTGTATGTACTTATCATAAAATAATTAACCAACAGAGGATAAACATGAGCCAACCAACAGAAGAATGCATGACCACAGCGATCACACAAGTGAAATTAAATTGAGAGCTGGGACTCAAATTGCTGAAGAGTTATTCCTGCTGTGTTGCCAACTGGTCTACCACAAGACACAACATTACACTTGCTCATTTGCTCATTACACTCCTCTGACACAGAGGATTCAAAATTCATTGAATATTCCATCTGAACAAGGCCAATGAGTCTGACTGGAACAGCTCTGAAGTTGGTGGTGCTGAGCACCTGCAAACCTAAGCACCAGTCATTGGAGAATTCTAGAAACACTGTCTCAATTTCATCAAAATAGAAAAAAACCCCTCTGCTTATTTGCAAACCCAAGAGCATCTGGAGCAAAAGGACCCCTGCAAGAGAACAGAAGCACCGCACACCCTGCTTGGGTAACTTACAAAATCTGCCAGCCAGGAGTAATTTAACCATCACAGTCTACACTAGCAGAAAAGCATGTCAAATCCGGCCAGAGAAGGGGAAAACAAGCACCGAGAACATCCAGAACTGATCAGAATGTAATACACATCCAAAATAATCAAGATATCCTTGTAGAATACAGACTGCTTCTTCCATGAAAATCAAGAGCTCTGCATGGACATAAAGAAGACAGAGAAACCTCAGTGAAGGCAGGTCTCCTGCATTGCTGTGCTCTTCACAGAAACTGAACTACTCCCTAAAAGCCTCCAAAGGGCAAAGCATTCTCCACTTCTCCAAAACGACAGACAACTGCTCTCCTAACAGCTTTGCAGTGACACTCTAGGATGTTGTTACCTTGCTGCTGCAGAGTCCACAAACACCTGCAAAAGTATTTCTGCACCAACTTTTATGCTACAAACCATCTCCACTGGCTTGAGGAAGGTTACAGTGTCAAAGGCCTTGCTGAAAAGTATGAGCTTTTCCTGTCAGCTGGACACACCTGAGGGATCTTCCCAGTTCAGGTGCTCACTTTTCTGTTCTCAGCTCTTAATGCCTGTTCAGAGGTAAACAGGTTTCTAATGAGCCAGCATCCCCTCCAACTGGTTGCTGAAGTTCTCACTACAATATATATTTGTTGGCAGCCTCTCCTAGGGTGAGCACAACCAGAGCTGAGCTGTTCCAAAATCATACCTAGCCCTGCATCCAGTTGCTTTTATTTCAGCTACCCTCAGAAGCCTCCCTGCCTGCTCTCCTCTCTGTTCTTCTCCATATTTTAATACAGGTCTGACTTTCTGTGCCAGAATTTGCAACATAAACACAATGAAAGCAATTAGGGAACAGCTCAGTTCTGTGTTAAGAGTGACACACTGCTACATCACAGCACATTCAAGGACCTTCTTCAACTGCTTGTTACAAAAACAACAAAAACTAAACACATCAGCTGTATCAGTTGTATTGCCTAAAGGGTTTCGCATCAAACCTTTAAGACCTAGTTTTTCCAGTCTTTGAGAGAAATGGGTGGCTCTTCTCTTCCCTATTGCTTGTGAAAAGAAACATTCTAATAAAAATGAGATTAATGAGAAAGCAAATGCAAGCTTAATGAATACATTTAGAGATAAAACAATGTATCAATATTCAAAAGCTCATTTCCATATGCATATCTCCTTAAGGAATCCAAAAGACTAAAATCTGGTAGTCAGCTGCACCACTGAGCAGTCAAACCAGGGAATACAATGCTTGGGAAGGGCTGGTTGCCTTTCCCCTCTGTCTCTCTGAAGGGAAATCAGCTCTGCTCCACAGCAGGAACTCAGCATGTGCAGACAACTGAATTGCTGTGTGTTACCCAAGGCCTTGCTACTCACCAAACAAGAAACAAACTGTATCACTAAAACACTCACTGATGAGCTTTAAAAACATATTTCCTCACTGATACAGGACTCCATTGCATTTTGGCAAGTCTCACAACTCTACTTGGTGCTCTCAAGACAAGCAGAGCCATCCTTCTCAGAGAGAAGCACCCACCAGCCCAGGAACTTAAGACACTGATGTATGAAAAATAACAGAGAACTCCTGCACTGACCTGTTGCCATGTCTCAGGCTGAGGAAGAGTTGTTATCACAGCACCAGCTGTTATCAACAGCACCAGGTGCCCTTAAGGAGCTCCAACATTTTAACAGCACAGCTTGCACCAATCTAACATTGGCAGATATTAACATTGCCTATTTCTCAGCTGTGCCTGCCTTGGCAGTCCACAAACCCAAAAAGCCAGAATGGCTTTGGAGAAGCACTGGACTATGGTTTTCCACAATTATGACAACTGTTCTATCTGTAAACCAGGACACCTTAATCTCCATATTGCTTATGTTCACCTGTTTGAAAATGGAATAGAATAACCACAAAAAAAGCCTTCTGCAACTCACCAGAAACTCAAACACCAATTTATCTCAGAAATCTGTAAAAACCCCAGGTGAAACTAGCTCTTACATCAAGAAGCTAATTTACAGGCATGCCAGTCAAAGCAAGGAAAAAACCCACAGAATAACTCTCCTGAATTTTTCAAATTTATTTTTGACCATGAATTGACAAGGCAGTAACATGTACACCCATGAAAAGGCCTGAATTTTCCTTCAAATAAAAGATATTACATTAGCATCTCTAATTACCCAGGCAAAAACTAAGTTTCTGGCCAAGTGAAGCTGTGCACACAGCAGTTTTTGAGGGATATGTATTCCTTCACTTTGCTTCCCACAGACAAAGATCTGTTACTCTTAGGAAGTTTGATTTTGTACAAATGTTTTTAAGTTGGGAAGACAACAGCAGCAGAAGTGGTTGATAACATCAGCCTAAAGGAAACGACACGGAGTGACAGCTGCTTGCCAAATGACCAGGAAATAACACATGATATCAATTATCAATGCCTTTAGATTCAAAGTTAAACACTTGTGAAACACTTACCCAGGTACACTAAATTAAAGTTTCAAATCAGGTCAGGGTTATCACGAGTGTAAATTCTGGCCTTTGATAACACACAGGTGCCTCATTCACTGCACCCAGACAAGAGGAACCCCAACATGAGCCAGTTCATGCAGGAATTGTTCACCTTCACCCACTTCAGAGCACAGATCCTCTCTGTGTCCATACAGATGGGACAACCCCTTCAGTCAGGGCAGCCGGCTCACAACATTTGGGGGGAAAATGGCAGAAGTCATCTTTCAAAAGGTATACCTCAATGACGGGCAGGTGGAAGGGCACTGGTGTGAGCTGCTAAAGCATCCATCCAGCAGTTCTGCCCAAAGCAGTGTGTGAAAAAGCACAAAGCTACAGCCCAGGATGTCTTCACATACAGATCTCATTTAGGCTCATATCTTCATATTAATTCTACATTAAATACCAACTCAATCAAACCTTGTTTTCACCACCTAAGAACAGTATAAGAGCCTTTTACTAATGACCAAACCAACTCTCTCACACCATCAGAACTCCATGGGGAATACAAAAAAATATGACCAGAGCAACAATGTCATTCCAGTTCATTTGAAGACACTGACACTTCACAGAATCAGAGAATAGCTTAATGGAAAGGACCTTAAAGGCCATCTCATTCCAACTCCCCTGCCATGGGCAGGAACACCTGCCACAAGACCAGCTTGTGGCCCCATCCAACCTGGACTGAACACTTCCAGGAATGGAGCAACCACTTCCTTCAGCTGTAGGCTGGATAAATATTCCCTTGACCAGAACACTCTTGATTTTCAATGACTCTCACCTTCCACTAGGCATCCCACTGCTCCCCTCTTTCCACTGGAGCACTACCAGTGAAACACCTCCTAGTGCTATAAGAGGCAAGTTCTGCCAAAGCAGTAAATCAAAGCACAGTAAACATGAGTTTATGCTCAGTTTCTCTCAGGTCTCATGCAGTAATAAAGTTATACCTGTGATGTTCCAATGGTATTAAATTATGCAAAGTTAGAGTTTTCTCCAAATGAGAATCAGCTGGTGTAACAAAAAAATATTTCAGACAAGCTTCTGGGGCATATATTCCAGTCTTCAATTATTCAAAACTCCTTGCTGGATCATAATAAAATACAGTAACTATGGAAAACAAAACAATTAATATGGTAATGAAAGCACTAACAGTATTGAATAAGACACCAATAACCCAGCTGAGCAGTCTCAGAGATGCAGAGTGGGACACCTGACTTGATGTGGACACAACAAACAGTTCCTGCATGACTGCCTTGCTTTCACCCCAAAAGGCAGCCCTGGAGCACTGTATCTGCACAAGCAGCACCAGACATCATGCCCAGTTAAGCTCACTGCCAGCCCCAAGGCACAAGACAGCACACCTGCAAACCAGAACTGAGGGTTTAATGAAAATCAGACTTCTCAACACAGTCCTGAAGAATCTCCATGACCTGCTCTGGCAACAACTCAACAAAACATGCCCAGAGCTCAACTCCTCACAGTATTTCCAGTGAAACAGGCACCAATTTAAAAACAAAACACATGTGACAAGCAATATCCATTCACCTTTTGTTTGGGGGCTGTTGGAGTCTTCCATAGACAGTTTGAGCTGCTGGATGAACTCGCTGCCATACACACTCCTCTCCTGCCAGATGTTCAGCAATCGTTCCAAGGGCTTCTTGCAGCCCTCGTCTGCTTCTCTGTTCAAAGATTAGGAAATCATTACAGCTCAGCTGATCAACACTCCTTATGTTTTCAGAGAGCATCTTCCAAACTGGCAGCTGCACCCACTGCGATATGTGAACATTTGGAGAGAATCTTGCTCATATTGTCTGAGACAAACTGTGCAAAACACACTTGTGGCCAATTTTCCCCTTTATTTGACCTAAAGATTGCCTGGCAGTGCCCCATCATTCCCACCTCAAAGTAAGGGCAGAAAAGTTGTGAAAGAAGAAACTTGTTACCATTCAGAATTTGCAATAAGAGTTTATAAAAAAACCCGGAAACTGACAAGTTTACAACTCCAAGTATTAACTTTAAACAGTTGTTTCAGTCAATAACATCCCAATTAAAAGCAGGTTGATTGGATCATTAGGCACTTGAATGCACTCAGAGCGTGCTCTGACAGTCAGACACCCCTCCAGAACAGACAAATACCCAGAGCATTAATGTTGTTTAGCTGAGATAACAGGACTTATTGTGCCATTCACACACAACCTTAACTAAACAACAGTGCATTTCTGATAAGGTGGTGGCTGCATCACTTCTTCCCTTTTAATTATGAAATTCTTCCTTCCTCCAGCAAGGATATTACTGATCAGGTAACACACAAAGAAACTGCTCAAACCAGGAGGATGGTGAGAATCCAGTGACCCAAAACATTAGCTCTTTTAAAGTCTTTCAACAATGGGGCAGAGCCATTCATTATGTGGCTTTAATAAACACAACCAACTGTTCAATTCCACTGCCCATAAACAAATCTGCCAGATCTTTAGGTAACAATTGAAATAAAGTCCATAGGAGCTGCAAATAGAGAACAAACATGTGAAGCTGTGAAGGACTGGTTCACACACAAAGTTACCCATTTACACTGAACAGTCCCCAACCACAAAGCAGTCAGGATCCAAACTCTATTACAGAGAGGGTACAAGCACCTCCTAGACTTAAAAAACCAACAAAATCCAACTGAATTAAGCTTTGAATAACAAGAATGAAAATCCCTAGAGAGCAAAGCTGAAATACAGCAACATACCTGGCAACGTGAGAAAATGCATCCACAAGAACAGATTCAAATTCCCTGGTAAATTCAGGACCTTTCCTCTTACTGTTCTGGATGACATCGTTTGCTAAATAGAGGAAAGTAAGTTTCCTACTCGATTTTGCTGAGAAAGGGACAAAAAGAAAAGAAAAAAGGAAAAAACAAAAGGAGAGTTTGCATTTATTTCTCACTTCTTTCGCCTGGATTCATTAACAGGGTTTTCAAAGTTGTTTATAGCTTTGCAGTCTAAAAACAAAGTTCAAAACATTTCCATGTTACCAAAGGAAATCAAGGGCTTTCAAGTCAAGTAGTTCCCAATGTCCTCACTTCTGCTCTTTTTTAATTAATTCATAAAGCAAACAAGAGTTCAATGCTTTTTGTACACAGTGATGCCTCAACACTGAAAAATCAATAAATTTTAAACACAATTAAAACAAGCTGTTCTAACCCACCAGCAAATTAATAAAACAGTTAGTTTATTTTTTATTAATTAACTTCAGAAAAAATATTGACTAAAACAGCATAACTCAGAACTGAGTGAAACTGTAGGAGAAAGCTATTGTGGAGATTCAAAAAATTTTCTAAACAATACTCCAAACATCAAATTTCTTCAATATGCCTTAAATTTTCCTATTTTGACACCACCAGTTTCTATTTCAATATGCTAGAATTGGGGAGTTTCGCTGTTGCCCCAAGCAAAACAAGAACGCACAGAAGGCAGAAAACAAAGGTGCTCATTTCCACAACAGGGAAAACGCAGATCTTCCAAAAACTCATAAATAAACTACAAATGGTAAAAAGCAGCAATCACATAGAAGATACCCCAGCTCTTCCAAGGGGCTCACAGTGCTGGTGCCCACAGGGGAATGGTGACACTGGCTGCTTTCAGAGCTGCAGCCGGGGACAGGGCATCCACACAGAATCCCAGAATAGTCTGGGTTGGAAGGGACCTTAAAGATCACCTCGTCCCTACCCCCTGCCATCGGCAGGAACCCCTTCCACTAGGCACTGGCAGTCTCCCTTGACTTCAGGATGAAGCCATCTGGGAAATTACCTTTCGTTAATCTGCAAGAAAAACACGCACAAAATGTTTCTGGATGATAGCACCGAAGAGTTTTATAGAGTTCTACAACTACTTTTCCTCTGCTTATCTCCTCTCACTAATTCTATAATGTGTTGTATGAATCCAAATCCAAAATTTAAATACGGAACCAAACAGCCAGAGCACTTCCACGTTCCCGTGAGCACAGCCAGGGGAACGTAATTCGTACAGCTCGTTTTACACCCAAACGCCCGCCCAGAGCTGAGCATCCTCTCTCTCCCAACCCAACTTGGCTGCGCCTCCATCCTCTCTCCGCCTTCCCAACACGCCGCTGTACCACCGGAATACACCCCTCACATGTAGTAGTCCTCCCAAAGTTTAGTGAACAACAACAGGACGTAAACAGCGCCCAGGCTCCCACAAACTCCCGGAGCACCAACTTCCCCCGGTGCCGACCCGCGGAGCTCCGCGAGGAGGAACCAGCCGCGCTCACCGGCAGCTCCCCGGGCGGCCCCGGTACCTCGGGGCAGGGGCTGCCGGAGCGGCCCCCGCCGGACAAACCCCCCGCGCACCTTTGCGGAGCTCCCGGTGCCACACGGCGACGATGGGCCCAGCGTGCTTGCGGTGGTGGATGAGCCACAGCGAGAGCGTCTGCACGCTCTGCTGGGAGTTGCTTAGCTCCGACAGCTTCTTCTCCAGCGCCGACTCCGAGAAGGAGGACATGGGGCCGGGGCTGCTCCGCCCGCGGGGGGGGCGCGGCGCGGCCTCACCGACAACAACCCGCCGGGGCCGCCACCACAAGATGGCCGCCCGCGCCCTGACCCCGCCGCGGGGCGAGGGGCGGCATCGTACGGAGCGCCGGAGGGAGCCGGGCCGCACGGCGGGCGGGCTCGGCGCATGCGCAACCGCCACTAGCGCCTGCGCACTGAGAGCAGTCGCGATTTTTCTCACAGCGGCTGCCCAGGCCCGTGGGAGCTTTGTGGCGCTGATAGCTCCGTTACTTCGGTGTTACGCCTCCGGCACATGCGCCTTGCGGGCACCCGAGACTTTTCTCACCATTCCCGTGCCACTTCGCGGGAGCTTTGTGGCGCCGGTACCGCGGCGTCATTTCCGGTACCTTCAGGGCTGCCCGGCCTGGCCCCAGCGCGGCCCCGGCCCCGGGCGGGACCTCCCGGCATGTCGTGTGCCGGGATGTCTCCCGGCGCGGCCGTGTTCGACACCCCGCAGGCGGCGTTCGGGGCGCTGCGCCCTGTCTGCGTGCAGCTGACGCGGGCACAGACGGTGGAGAACGTGCGGCAGCTGCAGGCGCACCTGGCCGGGGTGAGCGGCGCGGCCCTGCAGGAGCTGCAGGAGTACGTGCTGTTCCCGCTGCGCTTCGCCCTGCGGGTGCCGGGGCCCAAGCAGGAGCGGCTGGTGCAGAGCCTGGTGCAGTGCATCTCCTCCGTGCTTGCGGCGACGTGCGTGAAGAAGCAGGAGCTGCTGCAGGAGCTCTTCTCTGAGCTCTGTACCTGCCTCGCTCCCCCTCCCAGCTCAGGCAAAGCCGCCCCGCTGTCCGAGGAGCTGAAGCTGGCTGTGATCCAGGCGCTCCACACCCTGATGCATTCGGCTTATGGGGATGTTATCTTGTCTCTGTACCAACCTTCCACCCTTCCGCTCTTAGGATTTGCTGTGTCTTTGCTTCTGACACTTGCAGAGCAAGAAAAAGCAAAACAAATCAAGATCTCTGCTTTGGAGTGCTTGCAGGTCCTGGTTCTGCAGTGTGACTGCCAGGAGCACCGACATCTGGATGAAGATGAGGCACAGCAATGTGGGGATTTGTTTGCTTCTTTTCTGCCCGGGATTTCTATTACACTGTCTCGAATTATTGCTGGAGACATCAAACAAGGTCACAAAACCACCGTTTCTGCCATCAGACTCTTTTATCTGATTGTTGGCTTGGTCATGGCTGACAAACAGCTAGCCAGAATCCCAAAGAGTAAGGAAAAGCTGCCAGTGGAACACAGCAGAATATCAGAGCTAATGATCCACAGAGGACCTGACTGGACTAAAAGTACTGCTGAAAAACTCTCTCTTCTCTTGCACAAAGTGGTTGAATCATCTTCAGTTCACCCCCACTGGAAGGTGAGACTGGAGCTGGTGGGGCTGGTCCACCACTTACTGAGGAACTGCAGTCAGTCACTGGTGGACTCATTCAGTCACCTCTTAAAGGCCTTGGTTGGGCTGGTTAATGATGAAAGCAGCGAAGTTCAGAGCAGGTGTAACAAAGTTCTGCAAGGGATCGCAGACCAGAGGATTGTGGCACAGAACAGGGCTCTTGCTGACATCCTCTCTGAGAACCTCCATTCCCTCGCCACAGCTCTTCCCCGCCTGATGAACTCTCAGGATGACATGGGCAAGGTTTCCACGCTGAGCTTATTGCTTGGCTACCTGAAGCTGCTGGGCCCCAAGATTAACATTGTCCTCAACTCTGTGTCCCACCTGCAGCGCCTGTCCAAGGCACTGGTGCAGGTTCTGGAGCTGGACGTGACAGATGTGAAGATAGTGGAGGCCCGGCGCTCTGGGCCACCAGGCCCCTTGCAGCAGAGTGTGCACAAGGGCAGGTGCCAGAAGAAATATTTCCGTTTCTTCACGGAGGAGAAGGTTTTCCAGCTCCTTCAGCAAGTGTGTCGTGTTCTTGGCTACTACGGGAACCTCTACTTGCTTGTGGATCACTTCATGGGGCTGTACAACGAGTCTGGCCTGTACCGAAAGCAGGCAGCCATGATCCTCAATGAGGTGGTCACGGGAGCTGCCGGAGTGGGAGTGGATTTCCTGCAGGAGAGGGAAGTTCCACTGAACGTGGATGATCTCAAAGGGTCCATAACGTCCATTCTGGATGAGTATGTGGACCAGGCAAACTGGTATTTGGTCACTAGCATTGACACAGAGGAAAGCAGCCCTGAGCAGTCAGTGCAGCACTTGGGACCTGCTGTCCATGCAGGAAGGGCGTCCAGCAGTGTTCTCCTTTTGTCCCCGGAGCCCCCAGTCACAACCCGCACCATGAACAGCAACATCTGGCAGATCTGCATCCAGCTGGAGGGCGTTGGCTGCTTTGCTGCAGTCCTTGGGAAGGAGTTCCGGCTGCTGCTGCTGTCAGCTCTCTACCCTGTGCTGGAAAAGGCTGGTGACAGGACTCTGCTCATCAGTGAGACAGCGCTGGGGACACTGGCAGACATATGTGAGGCCTGTGGTTACAAGTCGGTGCAGTGTTTGATTAATGAGAATTCTGACTATCTGGTGAATGGGATTTCCCTGAATTTGCGCCAGCTGGCATGTCAGCCACGTGCATCCCAGGTCCTGGACACGATGCTGAGGCATTCTGATGCCAGCTTGCTGCCACTGGTAGAAGATGTAATCCAAGATGTCCTGTCTGCGCTAGATCAGTCTTACAATAGCCAAGCTTCCACCTTCCTCAGGGTCCTCCACTCACTCATGACTGCTCTAGGTACCAAAACGATGTTTACTTTGTGTAATTCAGCCTTGCTGTCACTAAGGGTACTTGTCTTGGACCTTTCCACTTGCCATGGGAGGTTCCAGGTAGCCAAAGTGCTGCAGTGTGATGGGGCAGCACTCAAGCAAAGATCACCAGTAGCTTTCCCTCTCTGGTTTGCCTGGCCTGCAGCCTTTCACAGGAACGTAGCCTTTAGTGGCTGAGAAAGGAAGGATTCACTGCTCCCATGAACATCTTGTATGAGCACATGGCATGTATTCCTTTATAACATTCTCATACTATCAAGGAGGTGACTGGGATGTGACAGCAGGTGCCTCAATCAGCTGCAATCTATGAGATGTGAGAACCATCTCATGTCTCATGGAATCCATGGCACCTTGCTGACTTGCAGGAGGGGATCGTGGTTGCTCAGTGACATGTCAGTTCCTTTTTTGCAGTGCAGTGGTTTGGAATGCCCAGTGCTGAGGAACACCAGCAAAGACAGACTGACGAGGGGCAGCAGGAGGTGACAATGACAAGTCAAGAAGTGGAGCAATTCTTCCTTGACTATGTCAGCCAGAAGCAGATTGCAGAGGGTGATCTTCCTGACCTGGAGGAGGAGGAGGCAGGTCAGTGCTGTGCATGGCTGCAGAGGAGCATGGTCAGCTTGTAGAGAGACTGTGACCTCTGAGGTGTCCCTTTGTCACATGGGGGCCTTGGGACCAGGCTGACAGTCTCAGGTCTTCTTTGGGCTGACCTCACTTCATGTAAAGTGCCGTTGGGTGTTCTCACTTTGTTCTGTTTGAGTGGGGGAGCCAAATGTTTGCACATCAAGGCTTCTCTAGCTCTGAGACACAAGCACACTGTGTTTTTTCGTACCTCCTAACAGTTCATTTGAGTTCAGGACCTGAAGTTTCCCCTTTCCAGGATCCTATGCATTCTCCACGTGTTCCCTTGGGAATCTCTGTACCGTTTTCTCCTGGCTAATGATGCCACTGCTGTCTTCTTACTTGGCCTTGGCAAGCACTGCAGACATTCATATAGGAAACTTTTTAGTCTTCACTGGGCTGTGCTGCAATCCTGACCTTTAAATACTTCATCTTTAAATACCCAGGCTTTTCATTTTTAATAAAAATCAACGGGAAACAAGTCCATGGTGAGAAGAGACTGCAAATGTCAGACCAGCTGCATTGTCCAGTAAAGAAAGCGAACATTCCCTAGCCCCACACTCTTAACTGAACCCGACACTAACTCGCAGAACTCATAGGCTTAACTATATCTAAGCATATTAAAAAATGCCAAAGGCCTTACTCAGGAATTTGCAGAGTGGCTGTGGGTGGGTACTGTGATCTCCCAGAGCTCTCAAGTCATTTTCATGGCTTCGGTAATGGTTTTGTCTTCCAGATGAGGTTCCCCTTGCTAAGCCAGAGCCCAACTCTGACACGGATGGAGAGGCTCCAATGCCAAGCCATGCTCAGCGGGCCAGGGATGTGATGGAGAGGTGCATCCACTTGCTGTCTGACGGGAGCCTCCGAGTGCGGCTGAAGGTCGGTAATCGCCGGCTCTGAGGGGACAGATGGTGCCCATGAAGGGGCTGGTAGCTCGTCAGCGTGTGTGCCGTGCACGCTGGGCTCCCTGCCATCCCCAGGTTTGTGCTGCCATATGCTCGGGCAGGACAGATCCTCCAAACCTGGCAGGAGAAAGGGAGATAGTTTGTTGGGAGCACTCTGGATTAGGAATGGCAGCCAGGTGGAACAGAATCTTAAGGGTGGCTTTGTGTTGGGTACTTTCCCTTGATGCTCATGACAGTTAAGTCTTGTGCTTTGTCCTTTGGTGGAGGAAACAGAAGCATCTTTCTTCCATCTGTGCCTCCCATCCCCCTTCCTCAGGCTGCAGTGCACAGGCTGATGAATGTTTTTGAAGTAGCTGGGGTGATGATAAGCAGGGCTAAAAGCCTGGCTTTTTTCTAATTATGAAAACCCTTTGAAGGTGGCCTCCTTTTAAAGTGCAAAGTGAGACAGAAAAATGAGGCATAACCCAGATTCTCATCCCAGCAGTCCCAGCTCTGCCAGGTGATCTTGCTGCCACAGCCGCAGTGGGGTCCAAGGGATCCTGCCCTGCTCCCAGCACAGGTGTCACTGCAGTGCTTGTCCCTTTCCAAACAGGCCTGATCTCTAAGCACAGTTCACTTGTCCCCATTCCTGCTGCGGTAAAACTGCACCCTTTTGCCGTTCAACCCCTCCTCCCGGCTTCCTGACGTGCTGCTGGGATCCACCTGAATGCCTGGCACTGCAGCACTCAGAGTCTGTTCCCTCCCCTCCTGCCCAGGTCCTGGACGTGCTGGAGCTCTGTGTCACCGTGCTGCACCCTCATGGAAACCATCTGCTTCCCATGGCTCACCGTGTCTGGCCAGCTCTCGTCACCCGGCTGGTTAGCGACGACCCTCTGGCAGTGCTCAGAGCCTTCAAGGTATGGTGGTGAGTGCCAGCAGCATTGCCAGCTGGGGCTTGGGCAGGGAGTGGCTCAGGCAGTGAGCCTGAGGAGAGCCACTCAGGAGAGCACCAAGCTCCTGGAGCAATGTTTAAATGTTGTTTGGAGCATGGGGTCACCACACTCTGCTGTGGGTGAGTTTGTAACACTCACTGCAGCTTGTCCACAGGTAAACCCTTGATGCTGCTCCTGGAGGAAGCAGCAATGTTCGTGGTTATTGCAGGGATCAGAAAAACAGCTCTACAGCCTGAGCAGCTGGTAGGGGCACCACACAGTGCAGCTTGGCCTCGCTGGAGACACAGTCCCAGCATCCTCTTTGGAAGTCTCAAGTTGAAGATAGGGGAACATTTCATGATTGAGGCACTGGCAAGGGAGGGGAGAGGTTGAATAAAGATTTGGCCCTATAATTACATTGTTAAAGAGCTCCTGACCTTGTCAACTGGCTCCTTTCTCCTCCTGACTCAGAGGCTGGCCAGTAAAGCATGTTGCCAGAGGTTGCCAGCCCCAGCATTGCAGAGGAATTCATCTGCTGGGCAGAGTGAGATTCATTTTAGAATGCTGTAGTGTAAATAAAGAGAGTTTTGATTCCCCAAATTCCACAACCCACCCACTACAATCTCACACTATCCTATACCTATCATGTGCCTGCCCTAAAAGGAGGTAGAGATTGCTGTACAAAAATGAATTAACTCTTGAAAAGTTCAAGTCATCATTACAATTTGCACCCAGCTTGGTTTTTGCTATATGAATTCCCCCCAAAGTGTGTTCCTGCCTAAATTCCAGGACAAGAAGTGTCATATCAGTGTAAAGCAAACACAGCATAGCCAGCATCTCAGTCTTGCACACCGAGACCATGAGCTCAGTGAAGTTCCAGAAGAGAGATCAGTGTTCTGGCCACATGGATCCCCCTTTGTTTTTACATGCATTTAGGGCCATTCTCTACCCAAGGTGAGTTTGATCCTGGGCACACACCAGTAGTGCTGGTTGCCCTTTTCTGTGGCCACTTGGCCTTTCTGCTTGCTGATGTGCTTGGAGAGATGGGTTGTCTGCACCACAAAAGAGATGTAAGGATATAATGATATTTAACTGCATTTTCCATCAGACTCCTCCACTAATTCTGAGTAAGACTGCACAGCTGCTCTTATCTTTACTGTGCTAATGAGGGAAGGGCAGCCCAGGAGGTCAGCCAGGTGACACTGCAGAGCAGGGTGCAGCTCACTCAACCTCTCAAACATTCACCTTCTGCTCATTATGGGGAAACTGGAGCAGGTGTGGTCACAATGCTCTCACCTGCAAAAACAATTCTCCAGGGAGAGTGAATGTCTGAATCCCTCAGGCCGGTGTGGATCACTGAGCTCCTCCCAGGCCAGTGTGTGCACTGTCCCCTGTAACTGATGTCTCTCTTAGGTGCTGTGTACCCTGGCTCAGACGTGTGGGGACTTCCTGAGGCAGAGGTTCTCCAAAGATGTCCTGCCCAAGCTGACCAGCTCCCTCCTCAGCCAGGCCCCAGTGAGTGCCAGAGCTGGGCCTGTGTACAGTCACACACTGGCCTTCAAGCTGCAGCTGGCTGTGCTGCAGGGCCTGGGCTCTCTCTGCGAGAGGCTGGACATGGGTGAGTACCAGGGGAAGCACAGGGTGTGTGGATCTCTGCCAGACTTTGCTCTCTCCTCTCAACTTGCTGCTTCTCCTCCTGCTGCCCACGGAATTGATTTCCTGATCTTCTCTAGCCTGAATCTGTTCTCTTTGGGAGCTCTGTAAAGGGGCGCTGGGCACTCTTTTCTCCCCAGGAGACAAATGGGAGAGAAGGTTCCCACCACATGCAAAATCTGACTGCTCATCCCGCTTGTGGGTGAGAAGAAGGTATGGAACAGAGTCCCTGCATTGCTGTTGGGCCACACTTTGTTCTCACTGGACAAACTGGAGCCCAGATAAGACTTCTGGCTAACTTGACTGGTTCCATTGTGGACTTATCTCTGGGTGACCCTTTAAATCCAGCACATCACACTCTTCTATTGAATGAAACTCTAAAATTCTCCCCAAGTGAAATTTCTGGAACTGACTTTGATGGGGGAGAAGGTCTGCTGCTGGTTGCTCTTTTCCTCTCAGTGCCCTTGATTGCTTTCCTGGCTTTGCAGCGAGATGCTTAAAAGGCAAGGTCAGAAGAGCTCTGGGTCAGACAGCTCAAAGGCTCTGAAGCCTCTGCTGCCAATTTGGAGCTGATTCCATTAGGCAGCAGCTGCTGAGGAGGTCACCTCCTACCCTTCTTTCCTGTTCCATTTCTGCAGGCGAGAGTGACCTGAATAAAGTGGCAGATGCCTGCCTGATTTACCTCAGCGCCAAGCAACCTGTGAAACTGCAAGAAGCTGCCCAGAGGTAATGTCTCTTAAATGCAGGTGTGTTGGGTGTACAAACAGTGGGGGACAGAGGGAGCATGGTGATCCCATTCCTTTTGCACCTTCCAGCATGTTCAAGTCCTGCACACAGGGCCTCTCATGGCAGTTTTCTGTGGTGAAGTATCATTTACTCCCCAAAATGAGTTAGAGAGGTCAGTTGTCAGCTTGCACAGACATTACAGGTGACCTTGCAGTGCATTTGGGGACAGAGGGGAAGATGTGCTACTTGCTTTTTCCTAACCAAATACTTGAAGCTCTTGGCCCACCGGTGGCATCAAACTGCAGAGGGAAGACAGCTATAGAAGAGAATGTGCCAGGCATTCCCTTGTGTTTTATCACTTAATACCTTCTGCAGGCTGGGGGATTTACTTCTGTTATCCTTCCATTTTCCCTGGGCTCCAGCCCAGGCTCTGCCAGGTGGACCAGAGTTTGTTTGGGAAGCTGTCAGTCTTGGCACCAGTGTTCCTTTGAGAAGGCTGGGAGAGTCTGAAAGAGCAAAGACAGTTTAGGTGAACACACTGCAGCTCTAGGAAGTGTTGACAGACATACTTTGCTGCTTGGTGTACAAAATCCTGCTCAGCATGTTCTGCTGTCAGGATAAGAAATCACTATTGTCATATGTTGTCACCTGGAACCAAGGCCGGAGATTTCAGGAGACAAAACGAGTCCAGGTACAGAACAGGGGTCATAAATCAGAAAGCCCCTCTGCCGAAGGATGGGGGTGAAAGCCAGCCCTCCCTTGCTGTGTGGCCTGCCCTGCCCTCCCCCGAGGGGAGGGGAAACCAGCCGGTTCCGCAGGCTCTGCGGTTTCAGATTTCCAGGGCAGGCTGCTGGAGAGGGAAGCAAAGGGAAGTGCAGCCCATCCGTTCCCTTTCACAAAGCCCTGGCTCCCGGGGGTGCGGGGTGTGAAGGGCTTTGTGTGGCTGGGCAGCAGTTCAGAGCCAGCGCTCTCCGGAGCTGGAGCATTCCTTTGTTTGTATCTCTGCGCGGGTGGGAGCAGGTTTATTTTTACCTTGGAGGCTTTCACGGCAGCACAGCAGGCTCCGGCAGCATTTGTTCTGCAGAGGGGCTCTATGCTGTGGGAGTGCATCCCTTTAATGCAATAATGCCTCAGTCTGTGCAAGCAATGCTGGATGAAAAGCAGAACACCAGGATTTATCTAGATATTTGGAATCTGAAGCTTTTAAATCATTAACCAAGCAGCTTGAGAAGCTGTGCAATTTCCCCCCAACAGCAGGGGTAGGGGAATATGAAATGAGCCCTGTTGGAAGCTGTATGGTGAAGTGAGCTCACTTGTTGGAGCCAAAGGGCAGCAAAGTTCAGGGCAAGTAACATTTTTCTCCTGTATGTTACTTTTGTTATATTTTAAGGGGGAAATGCCATATGTTTTGCTCCTCCCCCCATGCTTTTGATGCAACATACATCACATATGTCATGAAACAAGCTGATCACAGAAGCCCTTGCTGTCTCCTATTTAATTCCATTGACCAGACACGTGTATGGACTGAGGCATGCATCATGCCTGGCCTGACACTATGGACATGGCAGCATTTGGAGGTTTCTTTTAACTTTTTCAGTTCAGTCCTGTGCAATCTCTGGTCTTGAAGCCTGGATGTATCAGAGTTCATATCACACTCACTTTTAACTGTATTTCCCTGATATGAGGTTTCAGCCTGGAAAAGTCAAAATTACTTTGGACCATAACAATCAGCTCCTGTATCAGGATAATAATCACTTCTCAGCCACCCTTCCATTTCTGTTCTCCAGCTGCTGAACCACCACATTCCTGTAAGTTCTGGCTCTTCTTGCTCTCCATGTGCCTGAAAGTAATCCTCCAAACTGACACAGGCTGTCACACATAAGGCCCTTTCCATCTAAGCAAGGACAGTGTTATCAGCCTGATACATGAGAAATTCTGCATTTTAAATGCTTCTAAAAACAGATAGACCAGAACTAATCTTAGCCCCAGCCTGAGCGCCAGCGTACGTCACATAACTCAGCTTTATCACTGCAGAAATCATATGAGGTAAAAGGATGTTTGGAATCAGCTTGCCATGGTGATTTATACTAACTGGCCTTTGCTCAGCTCTTAGGATTCTTATTCAGCTGATGGGTTGTGACCTGTCAAGAGCAAGGTCAGGATTTGCAAAGTCAGTTGTAGCTCCAAAAATTATACACTGGCTATATGAGGATTCTGTAGGCATGCAAAGGGCTGAGCAGGAATTTTTGGCCAAGGTGCTTGAGCCACACAAAAAAAAAAAAGAAAAAGGAAAAAGGGAGTTTGGCTATCACCCAGGGATGTTATCATGCCCCAAGGAGTCTGCTTAATCCCATTTATGGGACCCTGTAGCTCTATTAGATGAAGCTGTGGGAGTAAGTCATTTTTCTAACTGCAGCTTCATGCAATACTCAACAGGCAAAACTAGATGCTGGGAAACAAAGAACTCCAGGCCATCTGAGGAAGAGAAAATGGGACAATAGCAATAGGCTTTACTAGAAGATGACTGCTGAGACTATTCCAAGAGAATATTATCCAAAGCTTTTTAAAAAACCACACAACAAACAAAATCCAAATGCAAAATCACCAAAGGGACCAAACCTACTGAACCAGTTTGGGAATGCCAAGGAGCACTAGAACAGTCTTTGCCATCATTGAAGAAGATGAGCCCCTGCAAGGGTGGGGAAGTGCCCAGAAAGACTTGTGCAAGGGGGGGTGTGTGGGGCCCCACCACTGGAACAAAGCTGGAGAAGATGGTGGAGACTGAAAGTCACAATGTGTAAATCTGAGCTTCTCATCAATTTGTGAAGTTGCATCATCCCTTCCAAGCTTTTCACTTCAGGGAATAAAACCTTGAAAAAAAGAGATAAGGGAATTGTCACTGGCCCCTGTCAAACTGACAAGTAGTTTTCCATTCTTTCAGTTTCAAGTGGCTGTTTTGAAACTGACACTTAATTCCTACTAAATGTTTGCAGCCCATGACCTTTCAATCAGCAGTCTGGATAGGAATGATTTTTTTTCCCCCTACGATGCCAAAATAGTTTCCTCAGTTCTTATTAAAGCCTATGGTGGGCTGTATCCAGTTAAACTTTCAGGAGGGCTGGGAAGCCAGGAATCCTTGTCCTGCCACTCTGCCATGGCTTTGCTTGGAGCTTGGGAAAAGACAAGGCAACAGAATAGCCAAATTGCTCTGTGCTAGTGGAATAAGTTTAGCACACTTGGGACAAATATGAACTATTTTGGGACCTTTTTTGATACCAAGGTTGATTATGCAGCTTACCTCTTCTGGTGTGTTTGTGTGGTTTGTTAGAAATTCATTGTCAGCTGTCACTCCCAGGCTGGAT
This sequence comes from Hylia prasina, assembly GCA_013397195.1. Lineage (NCBI taxonomy): Eukaryota > Metazoa > Chordata > Aves > Passeriformes > Sylviidae > Hylia > Hylia prasina. Next base: position 74,860 of record VYXD01004992.1, read on the forward strand.
TGAGGCACGTCAGAACAGCCACCTGCTCAAGGCAAAATTCAATAAAGTTATATTTAAAAAAAAAAAGAAAAAAAAAAAAGAAAAAAATAAGGCAACAACAGAAAACAAACTTGCATTAACCCCAGGATTCTTTGCTATGGAAACAGGTTGCTTGGAAACTACCCCAGAGTTAGTTTGAAAATGTAAAAGTCAAGTTGTTCTTTAAGCTGCAGAGCACTCCAGGCTATCAGGGATAATCACAGCCTCGAGCCATTTTGGGCACCAGAGGCAGTGAGTTCTCCAGGGTCTGGATGATCTCTGAGGGTCGATCTCCCTGGAGCAACTGATTGGGAAGAGGTTGGAGAGCAGAGTGTCTGTGCTGTGAGTGTAAGAGCTACAGCTGTGTGTGTGCTGGGGATCAGCAGCCTGCTGCATAATATTCCCCATTCCCATGTTCACTTCACAGCAATTCATTGTCCTTTCCTGCTCCCATCCCAGCCATAAGGAGTGAGGATTATCTCTGCAGCTGCCCACCAGCAGCAGCCCATTGAAAACTGGGTGGAACCACTGGGAGCTGGTGTTTGCTGGCACACAGAGCCCTGTGCCCCTGCTGTCACAGCCAAGCTGAGGGCACAGGCAGGGCATTGTCTGGGGAGCTGGAGCCAGGATGGCAGCAGTGAGAGCTCCACACCCTGCCCCTGCCAGCCCCTCACTTGGGCTGGCACGAGTGGGCCAGTCCTCCCCTTCCAGTCAGCAGAGCTGCAGGAACAAAGCCAGGGGAATGAGGAGTCCTGTGAGCTCACCTGCATCTGGCCAATCCACAGAAAAAAGGTCATGTTGCTGAGGCAGCTGTTGCCAAGCCCAGCTATCACTGTAGAGCACATTCCCACTGGTTTCTCTGGAGCAGGCAGATAGGCACCACCAGCACCTTTGGGAGGGGACACTGCCAGCAGCTTCAGTGGTGACATCTCCCCTCTTGCTGTTCAGAGCCCTGCACTGAGGGACAGGTGAGCTGTTAATGGCAGAGAGGCAAAAGCAACAGCCTTGGCTGTGCATGAGTAAGAAGTCACATCCACAGGGTTATTGTGAAGAAGAGAGCTCTCTCCTACCTTCATCTCATTTCTGTGCTCTTTCACATTACCCATGGCACTGCACTCCCTTTCAGAGGAGAGCTTCTCAAAGGGATTTCTCCCTGCTTTACATTGGAAGCAATCTCACTTTAGGGATGAAAGCTCTTCCAGGAAAAATTTGGACAGCAATCAGATCTGGATTTTGTGTGGCTTTTGTAGCAAGTGATCTTTGCTTTTAGAGAGGGAGTTCAGTCCTGTGCTTCTTGGGGGAGCAGACAGACCTACTTTATTTCTCTTCCCATTACCTGACCTGGCAACTGCTCACCTCACAGCTCCATGATTTCACTGATAACTAGAGACCTGAAGATGCATGGCTGGGCTTTACTGGGATCTTGGAAAACTCTACCATAGGTGTGGTGAGTGCTGAGTGCTCACAGAGCACTCAGCACCATTCAGGAAGAGGCCTTGCAAATTCCAGTCTAATTTTGTTCATGGCACAGCCAGAGAGTTTAATACCAGTTAAGCCCAGTAAACCTTCTGTGCATTAAACCCTGAGACAGATGTAGCTAAGCCCAAAGGTTGCTGCAGGGAGAACTGGCAGGAGGGGGTGGGTAAGTTTAGGTCACACAAATCAGCATTTGCTCTTTCACTCCTTGAGCTTCCTGCTCTTGAGCAGCAGCTGTGTCCCAGCAGCTCACAGCTGGAGCCCTGTGTGAAGGGCATGCTGGAAAGGCAAATCCCATCTTACTGAGGTATGGAAATGCAAAGTGAAAACCATCAACACAGCAGTAAATATTCAGAGGAAGTTGTGATTCCTCTTTTTCTTCATTCTGTTGTTAATGAAGATTGTGTTTGGTTGTGGTTTAAAATCTTGCTTTGTGAAAGGCGCTGCGCAGAATGATAAAAATTTAGTGGCAGTTAATAAGGACTTGGGATGGTGGGAGATCTCACTTGAACAAAAAGTCCTCAAATACAGCATTGAGCTTCCCTTAGGGCCCAGCCTGGGCAGCTGTACCCAGATACTCTTGGGTTTGGCACCTCTGGAAAGGCAGAGGCCGAGATGAGTTAACCCTCTCACTCCCCAAAAACCAGAGAGGGTGGTGAACGACACAGACAACTTCTCCCAAGATCTCTGCAGGAGCTGTTGTCCAAAAGATCCCAGATGTGCATAGCACATGCAGTCACCCACAGTCACCTCCCCAGCATTTGGGACAGGCAGGTTTACACTTGTCCCAGCACCAGCTCACACAGTGCCAGCACCAAGCCTGGGTCAGTTCTGTGCCAGCTGCTTGTTTGATGTCTGTAAGTGATTGTGTGGTATCATAAATATTCTTCTCCCACGTGCCATTAGCTGTGAGACACAGAGCTGCTTTCTTGGGCACGGGGAGCACTGCGCTGCCCTCTGTAAAGAGCTGAATTTGTGCAGCTGCCAGAGATTGCCAACAGCATCAAAGCTTTCCTTAGCTCTTAATAACTCTGTTGGGTGCCAACCAAAAGGCCTTGTCCTCACACTTCTTTCCTCTCTTCCTACTGTGTTTCCAAAGTGTTTTCCTGCACTTGATGCACGTGGACCCTGACAGCACCTGGCTGTTCCTGAGTGAGGTGTGCTGCCCCGAGGGGTACGAGCCCCCCCATGCCAGCCTGCGCCCGGTGAAGCTCGGCGGGATGGGGCGGCCACGGAACGAGCTCACGGACAACGTGCTGCTCCTGCTCCAGAGGCTGCAGCAGCAGGAGGGCACAGGTCCTGGAACCAGCACACAGGAGGCATCTCCTTCCTGACAGACCTGTGCAGCAGCTGGGATGGGAAAGAGGAACCACCAGGATAGAGCTCACCTGGGAAAACGCCATCACTGAGGACCCAAATGGTTTGGGGGCAAAGGAAGGGCTGCCCAGTCTGGGGCACTGGCTGAGACACTGTCCCCATGGCAGAAGGTTTATTTTTTGAAGCAGTGTTTGAGGATGAGGTGGGTACGTGACCCTGATTCCTCCTGACTTGTGCCTCACCAGCACCGTATGCAGAGAAAAAGCAACATCTATTCCAAATTCTTCAGTATGAAGAGTGAGTCATCTTCCAGAAATTACTTCCCAACCCTTGATCCTTGGGGGGATGCCCGTTTAGCACCTCCACACCTCTCTGATCTCTTCACAGCTGTGATGATCTCTCCCATTCTCAGCTGGACAGTGACTGACAAAGCAAAAGCTTTTTCTGGCCTTTACCCTTCCCAGGAAGAGAATCTTTTTTGGGGTGCACTATAAACCTGTTCTCTTTAAAAGCAATGAATCTCACAAGTTAAAGTGCATTTCCAATAAATTCCTCACCTGTATTACTGGTAAGAGCAATGTGTCCTCTCAGAAGCATCAGGGCTGTTCCTCACAGCTGCAGTTTGCTGAGACCAGATGGAGGTGGCCAAACGTGCTCTGTTCTCTCACTGTGAGGTTCTGTAGAGAATCAGCCAGCCCTGATTTACACCTGGGAGTGATTTACAACTTCTCCCATGCCCAGATCACAGTTCTCAGGCCATTTCTAACCCCACCCCAAGGAGAACTAGATCAAGCACCTGGCTGTGTGTCTGTCCATGGTCAGACAGTGCCAGCAGTGCCATGGTTTGTCCAAGTAGGTACAACGTGGTACAGTGAGCAGAGGATGACTCGTCTTTGGGGTCAGCTCACTCCCCTTGCTGAGGGGCCTGTCCCCTGATCTCCAGCTCCCACATCCCCAGGCTCTTGCTGAAGAGATTGTCCACAGGCACTGCTTTGCTCAGCTGCTCCCAGACCCCACTGGCTCCCAGATCGCTCAGCTTCACCAGAGCAGCTCCTGGCAGCAGGTGCCTCCTGCCACTCAGGGAAGATCTATGCAGGTGAAGCAAAAGGGCAGATCTTGGCTAAATCTGGAAGCAAGCTCAGAAATACAAAAACCAAAGCAATAAATAGATTGTTACATGGAGCAGGCTTTGCGCATCACTGTTGGGATCCTGGGTCAACAGCCAAAACAAGTCTCTGCTGGTGGGCCCAAGGGCACTGCCTCTGCTGCCACATCCCTCAGCTGAAGTTGCTTCCCCCCCATGTCTCCCTGGTTTTGTCAGGCTTTCCTCCTGTTTTCTTCTCCAGGGAAAACATGAGTCAGTGGCTTTTTATCCAGTAGGACAGGGCCGCAGGTCAGCTTTACTCTTTTTTAATATCTGTTCAGTGCTTAACGCTGCTTGGGTTCTATACAAAGGAGCCTTCAGAGCTGCTCTGACAGGGCAGGCAGGGAGGTGAAATACTGTCTTTGGTTTCCAAGCGCCCTTGGGGCTGGTGCAGTTTTCTGGGTTGTTGTAGCACTTGACAAAACTCATCCATTAGGTGCAGATGCTGCATCCAGCCTCTCTCTGCTCGGCTGTGCTGTGGTGGGGATTCCAAGGAGCCAGTCTGCCTATGCCAGGGCAGGCATGTGATTCAAGGGCAGCATTGTCCCATCACTGCCCAGTGCCCAGGAACCAGCCACATCACCCAGACAGGGCTGTGGCACAGCTGACTGCACCAAGGCACCCCCACCCAGAACCTGTGATTCACAGTCCTGCTGTCCAGAGATTTTCCCCACAGCCTCAGCCCCAGCCAGCAGGTGGGTGCTGGTGGCAGGAGGGGCTGTCACAGCCAGCTCCTCTCAGTTTTGTTATCGCCCTTGCTTTATTGGAGGCTGACTAAATTGCTTTTGTCTGAGGCAGGATAATGGCTGGGAGAGGGACTGTGTGGAAATGGCATTTTCATGAGGCTGGTTCGTCCCCAGCAGTGACTTGCATATTAAGCTCAGCCCCTTCACAAGCCCAGGGCTTTCCCCACCAGAACTCTCCTCCACCAAGCAGCCCCCAACACTCTGGGGTGGGAAGCCCTGGTTCCCACCACTCCAGCCACCCTCTCTGGGATCAGAGAGCCAAGAAAGCCGTGTCCAGCCACCTCCTCCATGCACAAACCCAGCCAGGACCCTGGGGGACTGCCACACCCGGGGCTGGGGGCACAATCCCATGCACAGCCCCTGGCACCAGGCACTGCTGAGCCACGCACACAGATCCAGCAGGGTCCTTGCCTCGACTCCTGCTCCCAAACTTTCCTATAAATTCAGCAAAATTAATCTCTTCTAATAAAACCTGTTATTGTTAAAGCTCACCTCCAGGTTTTACAAATCACTATGCTGCACAGCAATTTGTTTACTCCCCATTTGAGGTGATTTGCAGCCTCCTGTCCTCCCTAGCGTGTCCCTGGGTCTTCCTTTTCCTCTGCTGTGTCCTGTGTTTTGCTGCGCTGGTGGCCAGTGCATCCCAATCTCTTTTCTTCTCCCAGCAGTCCCATTCCCTGCCTGGGAGAATTTGAGCATAGCTCCAGCCCCACAGCTCTGCTGGGGATTGCTACAGCACAGCCACCACTACTGCTTGTGGCAAAGTGGAATTTTGCACCAGCAATCTCTCCTTGCCCTGCAGCTCCTGAATGTTTTTGTCCTGTGCCCTTTGCTCTCCAAGACCACAGGTGGCAGAGGTGACCATGGCTCCAGAGACACCAGCCACCTCTGCCTGTTCCTGCCCCCAGCACAGGCTGACACCTCTGGTGGCAGAAAGAGCCGCCAGCTCTTTCTCCTTCTCATTGGCGCAGCAAGGAGTGAGCATGATGGAGGTCCAGGAAGTAACAAGCTGCACAGGAGCTGCAGGACTCCAGGCAGCTGGCCTAGGCTGGGCATTGCCAGTGCCCAGATTTGCTCTTCCACTGCAGGGACAGACCCAGGCCCCAGGGGCAGCCAGCACCCTGCTTTGGGGACCCCCCACCTCCCACCAGGCTGGAAATCTGGTCTGGGTGCCCAGCTGGGTGTCAGGATTTCAGCTGGCAGCCCACCCACAGGACCCAGCAGTCTGTGGCCACAGCATGGAGCATCCTCAGCTCACCTGGGACCTCGCTGTATCCTGCACCCCTCAGGGCAGGAGCTCCCCAGCTGCAGCTTTTTAAAGTGCTGAGCCCTCAGCTGCAGGTGCTGATGTTGATGCCCACCCTAATCCCCAGCGGCCCCAGTCCGGCAGCCCCAGCTCTGCCCCTTTTTACCCAAGGCAGTGCCAAAGCCGTGTCCCCTTGCCGTGCCACGGACAGAGAGCACAGACCCGCAGAGGCTTCCTTTAAAGAGCTTTATTAGCTGCAGCAGGTCTGATGGTGGCAGGCTGGGGGGCAGCAGGGGAGCAGCGCCCAGTACCCGGGCGGGGAGGCTCGGGACCCCCCTCTCCCTCCCCACAGCTCTGTCCCCAGTGGCCGCGGTCACCCGTGGGGGCAGCAGGGACGGGCTCTGCTGTTTGCACTGCGACACAAGAGCCCGTGGGCCAGACCCTGCCCGGGGCAGTGCGGTGCTGTGACCTGGGAGGGAGGGATGCTTGACTGACAGGGGGCCGAGAGCCACGTCAGCACGGGCAGCGGGATGGGGCCGGCGTGGACGGGGCTGGCAGATGAGCGCCCCATCCTCTGTGAAATGCCAGGGGAGGAGGAGTGATGGGTACAAGGGGCCAGCTCCGGTGGCACACCTTCCCAGGCATACACGGAGCACGGGCAGCTGCCTGGCTGAGCGATGTCAGAGCGTGCCGGGAGGATGCCAGGAATGTGCCGTGCCGTCCTTCCTCTGCTGAGCTCAGGCCTTGACGTGCTGGGGGCTGCGGGGCAGGCAGGGGCAGGGCTGGGCGGGGGGATACACACGGGCTGTAGGATGGAGGCTGGAACTTAGATACGCCCTGTGGGGCTGGAAC